>CM029018.1:81855758-82038627 GCA_016801055.1 Panax notoginseng
ACCAAGCACACTGATCAGATCAATGGGTTTCTGGCAAGCTAATGATTAGATGTTGTAGTACTAATGTCAAACTACATGCTCCAACAATAAACATGGCCAACAAGCATAAATTGAAGGAGATCTAAGCATGCAAAGTGGCTGTCAAAGCTGTTCTTCATTTCTGGTTACCCAGAAATGAAGAAAGTTCGTGAGGCCTACTTTGGGCTTTCACAACTTGCTGTTCTTGTAATATTTGTGTGATCTAATGGGTGCAGTGTGTAGCCAGCATGACAAGGAAGAGAACCATCACTTAAACTCACCATAACAACATCTAAATCTCCAGATATTAACAGGTCAACCCATGTCAGAAATCACGATCATACGTTTTTGGGTTACCCAGAAAACGGAAATCGTGATCGTCTTACATGGTTTGACCGTACACTGCATGAATCCTGATGATCATTTAGATGTTATAAAAGCTTAAACATGTAGGCTATATTACATACAACAATATTATTACAACAACAGAATCAAAACAACAAAAACAAGCAAGATCAAAACGCACGAACATGCTGTCAGAACGTTCTGGGCTGCCCAGATTTGCCCAGTCATGGCCGGTCAATGGCCTTTGACCAAGAATAACTTACAATCTGTTTATGATGATCTGACTTTGATTCAAGTTCCAGATCAAAGATCTCATAGCATACTACAAGATCAAACATTAAAAACACAAAAATAATTAACATCATGAGATCTACAAGACCTGACAATTTGTTGTCAGTCAACAATATTTTTTTTCCAGATTTTTAAAATCATCAAATCCGAGCCTATAGATGTTATGGATCTAACATCTATCAACTCAGATCATCAATATACACTATAAACAACATGTTTTAGCACTCAATCATAACATTTAACACATCAAGCATGATCAGATTCTAGGTTAGGGTTTTATTCCTTGATGAACAATTTCTGATTCTTGGCTATTGATTTGGTTATGGTTGTTAGTGGGGGCTGGTTTTAGGGACTGAAATGCTAGTAGAATTCGTGGGTTTGAGCTAGAGAGAGTTGGGTTGAGTGTTTGGGAATGAATGAGCAAAAATGTGCATCTTTCTCTCTCTTAATCTATTTATATAATTTAGATGCAATGAATCTAACTTGCAAGGTGTCAAAAGAGATAAGATTTGGCTGGGATTTTGAGCACATGGGAGATCTTAACATGGCGAGTCACTAGATTTGCCAAGATATCTTAGCTTAAATTATAAGAAAAGGGTAATTTAGTCATTTGCTATTCAATTTAATGGCACTTTTGTAAATTGTCAAACCCTTAGGGTTTGACCCTTAGGGTTAACCCTAAGGTTTTCAAAAATTAGATTTCTAGAATTTGGCAATTAGAGCTAAAAAAATAAAAATAAAATAAAATTAGTTTCCTAAAAATGTAATTTAGAGTTTACTAATTATAATTAGTTTTCTAATTACATTTTTTGAACATATAGGGTTTAAGATCGCATAATTAGCATTAAGGCTTACAATTAGCAATCAGGGTTTCATTTTAGCAATTTAAGATTACTAATTTAGAAATTAGGGTTTTTAACAATTAGGGTTTTTCAAATATTAATTAGGCACTACAAAAAAATGGGCCTTTAGCAAACGATTTTTCGGGCAACGACTTTATAAGTCGTTGCTAAAAGTATATGTTTAGCAACGAAATTTGTCCTTCGTTGCAGATTGTGTCAGGCTTTCATTTTTTGCAACGAAATTCATAAGTCGTTGCAAAATTTCGTTGCTAATTCATTGACGGGAAAAATTTTCGTTAGAAATTCGTTGCAAAATTTTCGGCCACTTGATTTCCCGTCATCGTGGGCAACGAAAGTTTTTTTTGTTGCTTAAAATGGGGCTTTAGCAACGATTTTTCAAGCAACAGCTTTATAAATCATTGCTAAAAGTGTACATTTAGCAACGAAACTTGTCCTTCGTTGCAGATTGTGTCAGGCTTTCACTTTTTGCAACGAAATTCATATGTCGTTGCAAAATTTGAAAACAAAATTCGTTAAAAATTCGTTGCAAAATTTCTAACCACTTGATTTCTCCTCATCGCGGGCAACAAAAAAAAATTTGTTGCTATATTTCGTTGCCTAATATAGACCACGTTCATTGGCAACAATTTTTATTTTCGTTGCATATCTTATACAACTTTTTGCAACGACTATTAAAATGTTGCCTTAAATTAAGATAATCCCAATAAACATGTTTTTGTAAGACAATATTCATTATTCGGAGAATTATCAAAAAATATTCATATTTAGTATTTAAAAATTATATCCAAATGCGAAACATATTCGAACCTGTGACCTATCATTTGTTACTTTGGTCATTTGACCGCTGGAGCAACACAAATTATCTGTTAATATTTTGCAAGGATTAATATTTATATCAAAATATGAGATTTTCCCCATATATTCCTTTCTTCTCCTTCACTACATACCATTAATATAATCTCAAGAAGTTATATACTACAATAATAATAATAATAATAATAACAATAATAATAAAAATAATAATAATAATAATAATAACAATAACAATAATAATAATAATAATAAAGTTGCACCAATGGTGTGTAAGTTTTTTTAACTCCCATTTTTCAAATTCTCCTTTTTCTTGACTTGTAATTTTTTTTATAATCAAATATTAATTTCTCTTTATATCTTGTATTAGAGGGTGTTTGACAATGACTTATAAGTTGGTTAAACTAAGTTATAAGTCATTTGTTATTATTTAGTGTTTGACAATAACTTAGATTTTAACTTTTTTTTTTTTACTTATAAGTCATTATTAAATTTTTTTCATGCTTCATGTGCTATATTTTTTATTATTATTAATATTACTATTACTATTATTATAATTATTATTATATTTACTATTATTATTATTACTATTATTATTATTTTTTAAATTATTATTAGAATAATTATTACTAATCATATAATAATTATTTTATTATTATAATAATTATAATTAATACTATTATTATAATTTCTATTATTATTATTATTATTTGTTGTTTGTTGTTGTTGTTATTATTATTTTAATTATTATTGTTACTATTATTATAATAATTATTATTGTTGCTATTATTATTGTTATTATTATTGTTATTATTATTACTATAATAATAATAATAATAATAATAATAATAATTATTATTATTATTATTATTATTATTATTATAATTATAATTGTTATATTAATTATAATTATTATTACTATTACTATTACTATTACTATTATTATAACTACTACTATTATTATTATTGTTATTATTAATCATTATTATAATTATAATTATTACAATAATTATAATAGTACTAATAATAAAAAAGCCTGGCCCGACCTGTGGGCTTTTTTAAAAATAAAATAAAATAAAATAATGCTCTCCTCGAGAATTGAACACTAGACCCCCCACTCTTCTTAAACAAATGCTCAAACCAACTAAGCTATAAGGATTTTTTATTATAAAATTAGTTACCCGACACTAAAATACTAAAAATACTAATTACATATTTACATCAAATACTAAAAATACTATTTAAAAAAAAACTAAAATACTAAAAAAAATCAAATTAAAAAGATAATAAAATTCAAAAAAAATACTAAAATACTAAAATTCAAATTATTTTGTTAATTAATCAAAAGAACAAAAATTTAAATTACATCATTAAAATACTAAAATCATAACATATTTACATCATTTACATCATAACATAACATATTATTATATTTACATATTTACATTATATTTACATCATAACATATTTACATCATTTAATCAAAATACTAAAATTCAAATACTAAAATACTAAAATTTTACTCAAATACTAAAATTTTATCATAGTTGTATAACATATCAAAATAATAATAATAATAATAATAATAATAATAATAATAATAATAATAATAATAAACAATAATAGTAATAATAATAATAATAATAATAATAATAATAGTAATAATAATAATGATAATAACAATAACAGTAATAATAATAGTAGTAGTACTAATAATAATAATAACAGTAATAATAATAATAATAATAATAATAATAATAATAATAATAATAATAATATAATAATAATAATAATAATAATATAATAATAAATATAATAATAACAATGTTATTATTATAACAATCATAATAATAATAATAGTACTAAATACTGATCCTTACAAAATAATAACAATTAGGCCGAGGAGCTCGGGTGGTCATTGGATCAATATTTCAAACTGGAGGTCTTGGGTTCAAATCTATGATGTGTACATATGATATATACATATTCTTTTTAAAATTTCTTATCAAACTAAATAAAATACTAAACAAATCTCAACATTAAAATAAATATATATAAAGTAAGTATGAATATTTTTATATATAAATAAATATTTGTTTATAAATTTTAAAGATAAATTTATATGAATATTTGTTTATAAATATTTATATGAATATTTACAGATATATATATATATATATATATATATATATATATATATATATATATATTAAAATATTCATAGTTACGTTTATATAAATATTCATAGTTACTTTATATATATTTAGTTTACTGTGGAGATTTAAGATGTGTATATATATATAGATGGTAATAGAATTTATCTAATAGACAAAAAATATAACATAAAAAGCAAAAATATCACACCTAGGTTTTGAATCTAAGACCTATGAGTTATTGGGTCATTAAGCTACCACTGAGCCATTTCAATTTATTAGTTAACTAAACAAATCTCAACATTAAAGTAAATTTTAGATGAAATATTTATAAATTTATAAATTTTAAAGATAAATTTATATGAATATTTAGATATATATATATATATATATATATATATATATATATATATATATATATAGGGTTCGGATTCAGTCCGGGATCCCGAATTTATAAAATACGGAGCTTTTTTTTTTTTGCTTTTTTTTAAAATAACTAAAAAAAGATTAATATTTTATGGAACTGAAATTTTTACATAATACAGTATTTTTGGTGTGATTTGGATACATATAATAAAATATGTCGTCTTAATTATTGATTTAATAATATAAAATATTGATATTGTGACAATAATTGAATCAATAATATGAGAGATATTATGCAGCAATTACTATAAGCATCAATATTCCCCGACCAATCGAATATTTTATAACAACTTGCTTACTTTGTAAAATTTATAAATATTATCCACAACTATTACATTATTTCAAATTCACATCTTAATATTCAAAAATAGTATTTATAGAAAAATTTATCTTTATTCAAAAAAGTTGGGGTCTTACATTATATAAATATTTATAAATAATAAAAATATGACATTTAATACTAAGGATATTACACATAAATTATTGTAAAAAAATAGATTATTTAATATAAGTAAATATTTAACTTGAGATTACATAAAATAATAAGAACTTTTATTCTTAGACAGAGGGAGTAACTTAAATCATGAACATATTTTTAAGTCTAAAAATAAAACATAAAAAGAAGAATAGTAATGGTATACCCCTAGCTATTCCTAGTTCTCCTTTGACCTTTTTTCCAAATACATTATAAAATAAAATTATAATACTATCAGTTCTAAGAGAAAACATAAAAGATGAAGAAAAATTTATTATGTTTTATGACTAAAACAGAATAAAATTATTTCAAAATAACTTATAAGTCATTCCTAATAAGTTAGTTTGACCCATATTAATGTAATATCAATTTTATCCCTATTTTATTTATTTTTTTTTAAAAAAAACGAATTTATAAAAAAGAATAGTAAGATGCAACATCAGTTTAATTGACATTAGAATTTTTATTTTTATTTTTTTATAGCTGAAGTCTTATAAACTCTTTCATTTCCAACGGCGATGACAGAGAATAAACATAAAAAAAATATTGATATATGTAAACAAGTATAAGATATCAAAGAAATTAAAAAAAAAAAAGATTCCAACGTCAGTTAAAGTGATGTTATATCTTACTCTTCTTTTTTACAAATTTACTTTATAAAAAAATTTAAAAAAAGTTACAATGCCGGTTAGTTTGGCATTAGATCACATTTTTATTTTTTTAAAATTTCTTTAAAAAAAATAAAATCGTTTTTAAAAAAAATTAAGATAATTTTTTAAAATTAATTTTTAGAAAAAATATTTTTTAAAGTGGCGTTGGTTGCCTATCTGATTTTTAGCCAAAAAAAATTTCAAAAATTCAACACCATTTCAAATGACGTTCAGTAGTATTTTTCAAATTAAATATGTGATTTTTTACTCCTAACGACAGTCAATTCAAATTTATAATAATATAAACTATGAATAATATACTAGTAATGTCAAATCTCATGATTTAAAAATTTTAATTATTTATTTAAAAATAATAAATTTTACCACTAAAATTATACTACAACGTTTATTATGTGACAGATGAGGGAGTATCAGTATTTATTCATGTAATCATACATGTAACACTTAATAAATTGTTATTCATATTCCTCTACTTCCAATTTTATTTTATTCGGAGACCTAACACCTTCTCTCTTCGTCGCCGACCTCCGTGACACCGCCTACGAGATCTTCGTCGCCGCCTTCCATACATCCTCCGGCAAACCCCTCACATACATTCCCAGCAACAGCGCCGACCGTGGGTCTCCATCTCCGTCGCCGTCATCGCTATCGAGCTCGCCATCAGTGCAGCACCGATCCGTCACTTCTACTGCCGCTTCGAAAATGAAAAAGGCGTTAGGGCTCCGATCTAGCTCCAATTCGGGTTTGAGTCCGGGTTCTGGGGGGTAGTCCGTCCCCGGGAAGGGGAAGAGGTCATTGACTGTTGGGGAGCTAATGAGGGTTTCTGAAAATAATGACTCCCGGATTAGGAGAACTTTATTGCGAATTGCTGCTGGACAGGTATATATGTATAGTGTATCTTGAAACATGTTTAATTATAATTGGTTTGCTGAGATGTGTTTCTTTCTAATATATTACTTATAATTTGATATAATGTCTTATAATTTGATCTAATGTTGTTGTAAAAGTATTGAATTTGAGTGAGGTAAATTATTATCCTCTTATTGCCTTGTTGCAGTAACGTATATTTGCTAAGATGCACTCTGCAATTTGTGAATAAAATTGGAAGATGAGGGTGCTGCAAAATCATGAACCACTAAAAATTGAGGGGTATTTGTTCTCAATTGTGATAAATACCATTGGTGGCTTGAATTTTGGATTTTCACCCCCTGAAAAGTGGTCTTCAAAACAATCCTATGTTGATGAAATTTCAGTTAGAAAGTCTTCCTTCAATGGTTGCTGGGGTGTGGTCAAGTGACAATAATTTGCAGCTGGAGGCTACTACTCAATTTCGTAAATTGCTTTCTATAGGTATAAGAATATGAGATTTTGTGGTTGTTTTTTGTTATTTTTTCTAATAATACTATTAAATGATCCTTGAATTTTGATTAATAGAACGAAGCCCTCCGATTGAGGAAGTTATACAGTCTGGGGTTGTTCCACATTTTGTTGAGTTTATTACGAGGGAAGATTTCCCCCAACTCCAGGTTTGAAGCTGAGATACTGTGTTATTTGTGTAATTTTGTACTTGTAATTTTATTCAAGCTAAACATGAAAAAAAAAGATTTGTAACTGTAATGGTAATACTAATATCATAGAATTAGTATTTGTCAAAATAATAATGAGTATCATATTAATCGGATTTGTTGCCCCTGCCATGGAGATTGTACAGCCGGCAGATATAACTGGAAAAGATCTGACATGTGGACATCTCCCCGACCTTTTTGCACTTTCCATCAACCAACCCATAAATAAATGGTGTTGCAGTCCTGCCCTTGTTCAACCATTAATAATTCCACTCCAGAAACCTCAAATTTACACTCTGTATCCAACAATGGCGAAAAAGTCTTTCAAATACGTGATCGTTGGTGGTGGTGTTTCAGCTGTGAGTGCTGCTGATCCTTTAATTATTTTATACTTGATTTTGATCCTTTTTTTTATTCATGTCTGATTTGATTTGATTTGTCTATCCAACGTTTCTTTTGATTAAGGAATCTGATCAAATAAAATAAAAAAACACGGGTGGAGTTTTAGTAGTTCATTAGAACAAGGTGTGAATATGTGATCACTCTAGTTTTGCATATCATTTTTTAGTTTGTTTTTCTATGGGTATGTTTGTTTGTTAGTTGTCCAGTTTTGGAGAGCAGGAAATGAGGATTTATCCCAATTCCCAGCAGCAGCAGTAGTAAAAAAATTCCCTCAATGTTAGTGAACCACGGTCACATGGGTCCATGAACTTAGTTATGGTGTGTAATCAAAATATTGATTTATTACTCTGGTTACGGTGAACTGCATATGGATGTTGATCCGAATAGCATGATAGTCGTTTAATTATATAGGAGTAGTAAAGAGTTGTCTAACATATTATGTTGTATGCATTAGACTAATTGTATTATGATTTCAAGGTTATGCTGCCAGAGAGTTTGCAAATCAAGGAGTTAAGCCAGGCTAGCTGGCAATTATCTCAAAAGAGGAGGTAGGATCTTCAAAACCAACTTAATATTGGATTAGCATAAATGAGTTTCCACTTGATTGGTTTTTTTAGCATCACCATTAATTAGTAAGCAAAGATTCGCTGGAATTTCAAGCCAGGGTGCATTAATATTATGTTTAAGTAGGCAAGAGTGTGGAGATATTTTCTTTTAGTAACAGGTAGCTACTGGTCAATAGATACAACAATTATAGTTATATTATTTAAACTGTGTGCTAGGACGATTAGCCTAGAAGCATCCTAGTTGATCATTTCTTCCTTGTCTGGTAAGTGTTTTATGATTAACTTCTAATGTACTCTCAGGTGGTTCCTTATGAACGTCCTGCACTTAGTAAGGCATACCTGTTTCCTGAGGGTAAGTCATTTACTTTGTAACGGTTAAATACAAATTAAAATATAGTGAAGTCCGAGCTACAACTATTTGGTTATTCATTATATAAATGGTTAAAATAATATTAAATTCAAGTTTAAGCTGCATTAAAACTCTGGTCATTCACATGGTGACATTGTTGCCTTTTTTTGGCGGTTGAAGTGAAGAATTGATATCGATATTATGCTACAACGCTCCATTTGGAACAAATAACGGTTTCCTTATGTAGTGGGCAATCAATTAAGAATCTAGTACTGCTTATTGTATCCATTTATTACTTAAGCTGTCTTCTGAAAAGTTGATTTACCAATTCTGTGTATGTTTACAGGTGTCTGTGTCATTATCAATTCCAGGTTTGAAGCTGAGATACTGTGTTTTAGCCTATTAGTTCTGATATTTTAGAGTAGAATCTTGTGTGTTATTTGAGCTGTTTTTCTTAATTTTAATATCGCATTAATTTATTGGCCCTTTTCTCTTAGTTTTTTCCTTCGATGGTGTTGAGGATCATCTTTTCCCATATATTATTCAGAAGTTCAGTGGCTACCATCTCTTACTAACAAGGATCTGTATTTTGTAACTGGGCTATTCCTTTCTAGGTTTACAGTATGCTTCAAGGAAAAAGAGATGTAGATACCGTGTTAACAATGGGTATTATGGAAGATGTTAGTATCGTTCCACAACCTGCTGGAGGTAATATGAGAGACTGCATGTGTGTTATATGTACATGTATATATATGTTGGAGCTGAACTAAATTATGTTCTACTTAAAATTCAAGTTAGTTTGGATTTGATATAATTGTTTATGGTGTTTAAATATGTTGTTTGCGGCTGGAAACATGGCTGTGTTATCAGTTCTAAAAGAAATACTAATCTAATGAAAGAAATATATTTTTAAGGTCTTGAAATTTGAAGTTGATTTTCAAAGAGAAAGGGATTTCATATTCATTGTCTTTATATGCATTAGCGTACCAATAGAGGCTAGCTGTTGAAAACATCACCTTTTAGAGGGAAGATATGGTTATTCTTTAACTATCAAACATGGCCATAATATCCATTTGGGAAAGGGGGGAAACACTTGTTTGTCAGTACCTGTAATTTTTGCCTCTCCCCATCCCTCCCCCCCCCCCCAAAATAAAAATAAAATTATCCTTGTTTTCTTCTTATATTCATGTTTCTATTCTATTCTGTTTTATGCACTTTTTTCTGCAAACAGAATACTTTTCCTTCTTGTTTCTTTTATTTATAGTATCTGGAACAGGTTGTACCTCTTGAAATTCACAAAGAAAATCTGGTAGATGTGGAAGACCAACTGCGATATCTTATTCACGTCATGGAAGGAGTAAATATTAGTTTTATGCTTCCACTTCTAAAAGGCTCGTTTACTTCTTGGATATGGAACAGTTTAGGAATCTTGGTAGGTCTATCCATCCCGATTCTATATATGCTATCTGAATATGCCTAGATTCTAGGTACTGGATTATCTTCTAAAATTTGCTATCATTCAAGACTTAAGTTTCTTATGCTTTTCTTCCTTGAGCTATAGCCAGGTTCAATCTTTCCAAGTGTCTGATGTGGTTTGGAGATGGCTATACTCAATGCTATTGCAGCTGCCGAAGGTTCCAGTTTGTTGAATATACTCTATCCGCTGACATATAATGAAGAACAAACATCTCCAAGGTCACTCAATGTCCGAGTATGTGCTCTTATTGACGCTAATGGGACTCTAGCATAGGTAGCTCATGTTGCCAGTGAACTTGTCAAAGAAGGATTTACTGCACTAAAGTTAAAAGTAAGCTTATATTGTTGCTGTTGCTGCTAATAAATTTGTTCCAAAGGAATTCTATGGACCTTTTTTTATTTGAAATTTTTTTGGTTATTCTTATCATACTACACTCAAGCCACAAAACGTGAAGAAGTAACTAGTGGTATATCTCTCCTACAGGTTGGGTGTAGAGCAGATCCCAGTGAAGATGCTGCTGTCATAAAAGTAGGAAAGAAAATTGGGAGCCAGATTGATTTGTGTGCTGATGCAAATCAAAAGTGGGCCTATGAAGACGCGATTCAGTTTGGCTCTTCTGTGAAGGACTGTGGGCTTTAGTATATTGAGGTATGCATGTGGCTTCTTCATGGCTCTCCGTCTTTGGTCCCAACTGACAATGAATATACAGTTCTAGGTCTTGGTATGGGCAATGTACTATCTATATTTTTGCCAGAAAGTTTATAGGAAGTCTTTATTCTCTTGGTGAAAGCTTACAGTGTTCAAATATTACTAAATCACATATTCAGTCAGGTACTCTGGTTTATGTTCCTTTATTTAATTAACTACTAATATTTCCATAATTTTCAGGAAAAAACTGACAAGGGTCTGCAAGCGAGTGTCAACAACACTTGCCAAAAGGCATATATACCAGTAAAGTATACTGAAAATCTTTAAAAAAACACGAGCAAATATAAAGCATTGTCCCTCAGATCTTAAAAAACACGAGCAAATATAAAGCATTGAACTTTGTACCACGAGCCATCCAAATTCAACATCTAATCACTAAAGACAATATGTATGTTGACTTATTATTTTTAAATATGTGCAGGAAGACTGCTTTTACGACCAACCTTACAATACTGGGTAGCAAATTTCTATGCTACGTTTACGGAAGACAATGGATGAAATTATGAACTGTACTCTCTCTATATATGTAGATATATACTTTGATTGAAGAACCGTGGTAGCTTTAGATGATTAATTGTAAAGATAACGAATGATTATGTAGTGGATGATTTTATTAAGTTAATAATATTTTAGTTTTTTGTATTTTTGTCATTATTTGCTATGGTGAAATTGAGCCAGCCAGGTACACAAAAAGAATGTCAAATTTTGATTTGGCAACAATATAATTCGTTACCAAAGCATTGAACAAGTTTTAATATAGCAACACTTTTTTATACATTTAGCAACAAATTTTCGTTGCTAATGGCATTAAAAATATAATATTTGGCAACGAAAAATTAACCTAATAACGGAGATGATATTGTTGCTAATACTAACATAAAAGGAAACATTTTTTATCGTTGCAAATCATATCAACTTTCGTTACACATATAAAGAAACGACAACATATAATGTCGTTGCTAATCGACGACTTTCGTTGCTATTGAAAAATAACCAGCAACAAACATTTTCGTTGTTGATTCAGCATAATGTCGTTGCCAAATAATATAATTAGCAACAAAAATCGTTGCTAAAAAGTTTACATTCCGCAACGAAAGCAAACTTACGCAACAATTTCTATAATTTACTGCAACGAAAAATGTCGTTGCAAAAGGTGTCAATTGCAACGAAAATGTATGGTCGTTGTAAAAAAAAAGAGTTCATTTTGTTGCCAATTAGCAGGCTTTTGCAACGAAATGGGATTTTTAGTAACGAAATTTTAGTTATTCTGCAACAATACATTTTGTTGCTAAAGGATCGATGTCTCTGTACGAAAGCCAAATTTCGTTGCAAAATGTATTACTTTTTGCAACGAAAAAAAAAACGTTCGTTGCGGAACAATTAGCAACGCTCATTGCACAACGAAAGACGCAACGACAGTAAAGTCGTTGCCAAAACCCTTTTGCAACGAAATTTGGCACCTTTAACAACGAAAATCGATTGTTGCTAAAGCCCCATTTTTTTGTAGTGAGGGTTTTCTCTAATTAATATTAAATCTAATAATACATAACATAAATCATATAACACCATTACTACACAGTCTTGAACTCATAATTGAGTTTCAAAATAGGGTTTAACAATTTAATATTAGGGTTTTGGCATTATACATCATAATTAACCAACCATTATCTGCACACACATACTGTATATATTTATAGCATTAAAAAATAATATTATATTTAATATAATATTATTACTCTCATTCCTTATTCCAAACTCAGAATTAAAGTTTGGATTACATATCTGATATATCTTTTAAATACGTATCATAATTAATTAAATTAAAATAATTAACTTAAGTAATTTGAATAAATTCATATAATAAAATATCTATTATAATAATTCCGATAATCATTTCATATATTAATTAAATAATATATAACCATATTTTCATGGAAAATAAATACTAAAATCATTTCTACTATAAAATTAATTACTATAAAAATATAGTTTATAATGATTTATAATTCTAAAAATTTTATTTGTAATTATTCTGGTAATAAATAAATTTTTATTTATCACAAATATATATACATTATCTGGCACATATTCTCACCTTTAAAATAAAAAAAATAAATTTATATGCAAATTTCTTATTTATTTATATAGAAAATATCGGGTTATTACATTCACCTTCCCTTATAAAGATTTCGTCCCCGGAATCACCGCTTTAAAACTTATACATACAAAGGTACATAGCATACACAATCATTGCAAGTCGATCTTGATCATAATTGATCGAACTAATCTTTAACTATTCAGCATAAAGCTTGTCTATCTGATTATACGGAATTTTGATTTTTAAAAGAACTCAAATTCCTCCTTCAAATTTTTTTTATAAAATAATTTGCTATATTTAGGAAAATCATATATATACGAAAATAAAAGTTATACGAATAATACCTGGAGTTCCTTCTCCAGCTGCCACAGTATCTTGGACTGTCATGTTGAAGACTCGCGCGGTTGATTTTGTTGGCTTGTTTGATGACGTTGGTCCCGTGATCGCCAGAGTCCGCTGCCTTTCCCCGTGGTTACACTCCCTGCCTCTATTCTCCTTTTCGGACAGTCCTTAACCTTATGCTCCGTTGACCCACACAAAAAATACCCACTGTTCATCCTTGGATTGAGGCAGTTGGGAGAGATATGACCCTCCTGCCTGCACTTATAACAAACAAATTTACCTTTCAGACATTCACCGGATTGATTCTTTTCACAGTTTCCACACTGTACCACCTGCTTCTTCACACCTTCCTGTTTCACCTGAACATTCCCAAAATTTCTCACTTTTCTCTTTTCACCCCTATTCCCACTATTAGTTTCCACCTTCACAGCTCCTACGACCTTGCCTTTATTCCTTTTCTCCTTGTTGTAGAGACTCATGGCCTCACTCCCCTCCTCAGCTATAATAACTTTTTCCATGAGTGCTGCAAAAATGTTTATCTGCAACACTGCCACCTTGTTGTAGAGCCAGGGTTTTAATCTCAGTTCAAACCTTCTTGCCTTCTTAGCCTCCGTATTCACTTGATGCGGAGTGAACCTAGCCAACTCATTAAACTTTGCGGCATACTTCGCAACAGTCATGTTCTCCTGCTTTAACTCCAGAAACTTCACCTCCATCCTAGCTTGCATACTAGTTGAGAGATAGTTTTCAAAAAATAGTGTTTTAAACCTATCCCAAGTAACTACACCTTCTCCTGCCCTTGCTTGATTTGCTTCCCATCAAAAGTTTTCCTCCCCTTTCATCATATAGGTGGCAAAAGCGGTCTTTTGCCTCTCATCTACCTTAGCAATTATGAACACCTTCTCTATCTCCTTTACCCAAGTCTGGGCTTCTATAGGGTCAGTGGTTCCCCTGAATTCTGGTGGTCCGACTACTTTAAAGTCTTTGAAATTCGCTAAGCGATTGTCTGGTTGGTTCCCTGCGGCTGGCATTCCCTGCTGCATAGCCTGAGCTACCATGTTTGTAAAGTTTTGCATCGGGTTTTGTTATTATCCTTCAGCGTTGTTGACATATTCTTCTGCCCTTTGATTTCGAGTTTGACATCTTGGCGGCATTATCTGATTAAATAAAATCATAAATTTAACTTACATTCTAAACCTTATTATATAAGTTTAATATCTCAAACTTATTTCATAAATCAAACATAGATTCATATTTATTCAGCTAATTCATAGTACTTTACATAACATAGCACATACTGCTATCCCTTTGTGATAACAAAAGTCGGGATTTACTGATATGACTTATACAAAAGTTGGAAATATTACATTACACACACATATATATCATCTACATAATCAACTACTAATCCTAATTATTTCCTACACCTGTTTCCTGATTCTGGACAATCTTTCGCCCAATGACCTTCCAACCCACAAATAAAACATGCACCTTGCTTAAAATCCGTACAATGAGGAGAGGTATGTCCCTCATGGCCGCAAATATAACATATCTTTTTCCTTTGGTTCTTATCGAATTTTCCTAAGTCACGGTCTTTCATCTTTCTTTTCCCCTTCTTGCTCGGAGCTGCACACGATTTATTGCTTTTGGTTCCCATTTGATCAATTTAGATTTTAAGCTTATCTTGTTCTTCCATAGTTTCTATTAACACCTTTCGTAATTGTCTATTTAGCAGCTTTTCTATTTCCCATAGCTTTTCCAGATAAGAAACTTTGTTCCTCAGATTCTGCACCTCCGTTGATGGTTGATCAGCTCCAACTTTAGTGTCCGAATCACTATCTGTCAGTTCTATTATTTCTGGATCTGGTACTACGTTTTCTAATACAACCACCTCGTCAGGGTTGCTTTCACTGTGAGCCTCTATTTCAGCTATTGTCTTTGATATTGGCTCATTCTTTACGTTCTAAGGGTATCTTAATTCCTTTCCACCTGACATCTACACACATAAATTATCCTAATTAGAACATATAATTTATACACATAGCAAATAATAGGTTTTATATAAGTTATCTTTTATTTTGTTTGACGATGAATTTATTCAATTCATCTCCTTTTAAACTCTATATGAGTTATTTGTATTTTCAACATTTCCCTATGTTCTAAGGTTATAGCCTAAGGTCTATCCCACCTAAGGTTTCTAACCCTAAGCTCTGATACCAACCTGTATCATCGTCTTAATAAAGTCTAATTATTACATATGATAGCATAGAACTTATTCTGTAACCTTTCCTTTTCCTTTGTTCCTGGCAGAGCTTTTTGGTTGATCACACTTAACTGAAAACATTTAATTTAAGCAAGAATGAGCATTTGAGTGCCCAGCAAGTAATAGCAACGATAAATATTAGCTGAAAGGATTAAATGTTTTCTTTGAATGACACTTTTACAACGAATCAACAGTTGTGAAGTAAGCTGAGCCAATAATAATAACATACCAATTCTATATCAAATTTTTGAAACTACGTACTGACTATAACTGGAGATCAGTCGACAGACTATGAACATTGTTTTTAATTTTCAATAAGGTTAAATAGAAATTCATCTGTAAACTGTCATAACTTACAAGCACGGAGGTGATCAGCCTGCTATGCCCTATATTGATCAATACTACTAGGACTGATCATACGGTTATAACCGAACTGAATAGGCTATTCAGTTATAACAGAAAATCGAAATATTCCTATTTTAAATATCCGAACTAATAACCAAATTTTGGTAATAACCGAATAACCAAATATCGAATTATCGAATTGTAAATTCGGTATTTCGGGTAATAACCGAACACTACAAAAGTAAGGCAAGTAACAAAATTAGGCTGGGATACAAACAATTAATTAGATACAGAAGTATATTTCTTCACCAAAACTTTAACAAAGAAAGAGAGCAATTACTTCTGGGCACAGATGATCACCGAAAATTAGAAAGAACTACTTTGAACAGAAAACACAACATTATAAGAAAATCGAATTCCAGAATCCAGAACAAAGAACAGAAAATAAGAAGAGGAACCAAGAACAGATCTATGATTTTTACCCACGAATTGAGTCCTCGAAGGCACTCCAGTCTCCAAATCCATCGCTTGTCCGTACTGCGAGAGACGAGAGTGGATTTATCGAAGTGGTGGATATTATAAGCCTTCATCATCGATATTTCGGGGCTGAAATCGGGGGTACTAGTGGTGAAATCTGAGATCTGGGTTCGGTTAGTGGAGAGAGAAATCGGGAGGAACCGAGGAACAAAAGGAAGGGGCGAAGGTGCCGGATGAAGAGAAATACATATATATGCAGACGAAGAGGGAGAAAGAGGGTGAGCTCACCGATTTGTCGATCGTGACTCGCGAGCAGTCAACACCTTAGTGAAGAAGAAAGACGTCAGACGAGAAAAAAGAGAGTCGTAACTTGTGAGAAAATTTATCCGCCTTTGGTGCACAAAAGTTTCCCATGTACGGGATATTCATACTTAGTCGGGAATTCGAACCAAAACAATCTGGTTGGATACAATAAAGTTCTATCTTGTTCAATAATATTTTTAAGTCTGTGCCTAGCTGAATCAAATAGCTTAGATGACTTTTAAGTCAACGTATACATACTAGAAATCAATAAATATGTATCAACATGTGATTAACTACAATGATTATCCAAGTGAGGACACTTGTATAACCATGTTTAGAAATTAACGAATAAAATAAATATCTGGATTGTACAATAGTACTGTATTGATAAACAATGATCGGATAATTTAAGAATTTGTATGAATACAAATGATTGGATACATAATCGATAATAATAGAGTTAACAATCTGGCACAATAATAATATAATTATGAAACTTTCTTACCCATGCCCATTGCATAAAGTAAATGCAAAGTTAGGATACTTGCCTGAGCTGCTGCTTACAATAACGTAACTTAGTTTTATCTTTTATATCACAACCTATCATTAATAAAATCATTCGTTCGATTAGAATAATATATCATAACATATAATACTGCTATTTACAGTCAGCACATAACCTAATCACATTGGTATATATGTTTAGCAGTCATTGGATCATAAACAAACACTTATCTAGTCCAATTATCAAAGTTCGGATCAATTTCTAAAATATTTTGGTGTACCGACGACTTTATCGGGTAAATATCGAGTCTAAGACTCTATCGTGTAGTTCAATATTCGTTTATATATTTTAAATATTAGACATATTATTTTTCATAGACTTATAATAATTTTTAAATAATTATTATAATTTATCATTATTTTTCAAACACTGGAATTATTTTTAAATGATTTAAATATTAAATAATTCTATTATTATTAATATTTAATTAATATTAAATTATTAATAAAACCATTGCCAAAATATTAAAGTTATTTATAATAACTCAAAATATTTTTAAAACATTTTTATTACCCTTGAATGATTTTTAAAACAATTAAAATCATTTTTAAATAATTATCATTAATATTTAATTATTAATGTCTTCTTTATCAAAATATTAAAAGTCATTAATTATAACTTAAAATATTTTTAATTCATTTATTTCCTTTTTAAATGATTTTTAAATCAATAAAACTATTTTTAAATTATTTATTTAATATTATTATTAAATAACTCTAATATCATTTAATATTAAATTATTAATGAAATTTATCTATAAACATTAAAAGTTATATTTTATAACTTAAAATATTTTAAAACTATTTATTTTCATTTAAAATATTTTTTCTAATATAAAAATCGTTATTAAACTAATTTATTTAATACAATTACTAAATAAATCTAATATCATTAATATTAAATAATTAATGAAATTTATCTTAAAATAATAAAAGTTATGTTTTATAATTTAAAATATTATTAAATACCTTTTTATCATTTAAAATAATTTTAAATATAATAACATCATTTTTAATTAATTTATTTAATGCATTTATTAAATAAATTAAATATCAATAATATCCAAATAAATATTAATATTTATTAAAAATATGTCAAATTATTAAAAGTTAATTTTTATAACTTAGAATAATTTTTAAAACTATTTTTGGAATTTTTAATAATTAATTTCTATTTTTAAATAATTTTTGGAAAATAAATTAAATAAAATTATTAAATCTGTCGCTATAGCCTTTAGCGACAGAAAGTGTCGCCTTAGGTGTTCTTGAGTTCTCAAGAACATTCATAAGCAGATTCGAGGTAGCTAGTTTGACCAAGCACACTGATCAGATCAATGGGTTTCTGGGCAAGCTAATGATTAGATGTTGTAGTACTAATGTCAAACTACATGCTCCAACAATAAACATGGCCAACAAGCATAAATTGAAGGAGATCTAAGCATGCAAAGTGGCTGTCAAAGCTGTTCTTCATTTCTGGGTTACCCAGAAATGAAGAACAGTTCGTGAGGCCTACTTTGGGCTTTCACAACTTGCTGTTCTTGTAATATTTGTGTGATCTAATGGGTGCAGTGTGTATCCAGCATGACAAGGAAGAGAACCATCACTTAAACTCACCATAACAACATCTAAATCTCCAGATATTAACAGGTCAACCCATGTCAGAAATCACGATCATACGTTTTTGGGTTACCCAGAAAACGGAAATCGTGATCGTCTTACATGGTTTGACCGTACACTGCATGAATCCTGATGATCATTTAGATGTTATAAAAGCTTAAACATGTAGGCTATATTACATACAACAATATTATTACAACAACAGAATCAAAACAACAAAAACAAGCAAGATCAAAACGCACGAACATGCTGTCAGAACGTTTTGGGCAGTTTCTGGGCTGCCCAGATTTGCCCAGTCATGGCCGGTCAACGGCCTTTGACCAAGAATAACTTGCAATCTATTTATGATCTGACTTTGATTCAAGTTCCAGATCAAAGATCTCATAGCATACTACAGGATCAAACATTAAAAACACAAAAATAATTAACATCAAGAGATCTACAAGACCGGACAATTGGTTGTCAGTCAACAAATTTTTTTTTTCCAAAATTTTAAAATCATCAAATCCGAGCCTATAGATGTTATGGATCTAACATCTATCAACCCAGATCATCAATATACACTATAAATAACATGTATTAACACTCAATCATAACATTTAACACATCAAACATGATCAGATTCTAGGTTAGGGTTTTATACCTTGATGAAGAATTTCTGATTCTTGGCTACTGATTTGGTTATGGTTGTTAGTGGGGCTAGTTTTATGGACTGAAATGCTAGTAGAATTCGTGGGTTTGAGCTTGAGAGAGTTGGGTTGAGTGTTTGGGAATGAATGAGCAAAAATGTGCATCTTTCTCTCTCTTAATCTATTTATATAATTTAGATGCAATGAATCTAACTTGCAAGGTGTTAAAAGAGATAAGATTTGGCTGGGATTTTGAGCACATGAGAGATCTTAACATGGTGAGTCACTAGATTTGCCAAGATCTTTTAGCTTAAAATATAAGAAAAGGGTAATTTAGTCATTTGCTATCTAATTTAATGGCACTTTTGTAAATTGTCAAACCCTTAGGGTTTGACCCTTAGGGTTTAACCCTAAGATTTTCAAAAATTAAATTTTTAGAATTTGGCAATTAGAGCTAAAATAAAATAAAAAATAAATAAAATTAGTTTCCTAAAAATGTAATTTAGAGTTTACTAATTATAATTAGTTTTCTAATTACATTTCTTGAACATATAGGGTCTAAGATCCCATAATTAACATTAAGGCATACAATTAGCAATTAGGGTTTCATTTTAGCAATTTAAGGTTACTAATTTAGAAATTAGGGTTTCTAACAATTATGGTTTTTCAAATATTAATTAGGGTTTTCTCTAATTAATATTAAATCTAATAATACATAACATAAATCATATAACACCATTATTACACAGTCTTGAACTCATAATTGAGTTTCAAAATAGGGTTTAATAATTTAATATTAGGGTTTTGATATTATACACCATAATTGACCCACCATTATCTGTACACACATACTGTATATATTTATAGCATTGAAAAATAATATTATATTTAATATAATATTATTACTCTCATTCCTTATTCCAAACCCAGAATTAGGGTTTGGATTACATATCTGATATATCTTTCAAATATGTACCATAATTAATTAAATTAAAATAATTAACTTAAATAATTTGAATAAATTCATATAATAAAATATCTATTATAATAATTCCGATAATTATTTCATATATTAATTAAATAATATATAACCATATTTTCATGGAAAATAAATACTAAAATCTTTTCTACTATAAAATTAATTACTATAAAAATATAGTTTATAATGATTTATAATTATAAAAATTTTATTTGTAATTATTCTGGTAATAAATAAATTTTTATTTATCACAAATATACATACACATTATCTGGCACATATTTCCACCTTTAAAATAAAAAAATAAATTTTTATGCAAAATTTCTTATTTATTTATATAGAAAATATCGGGTTATTACATTTACATTTCTTTCTCAAATAATATTACAACCGTAATACAAAGTATCAACATTTTATATGCCTCTATACGCTTTGTTGGTCATCCTTAACAATTTCCTTTCTATTATCATCTTCTAACTGTTCAAGTTCTTCTGCTATTGTTGCAAAAAATTTTAAATTTTGCAAGGATGAGCATTTAATTGCTCAACAAGTATAAGTAATTAAATGAAAAACAATCTCAAGTATAGAACAATATTTTTCTGAAATCTTTAACAATTGAACAATAATTGTGAATTACTTAAATAATCAGGAATAAAAGTTTTCCTTTAGATTATACATCATTCATTAATCACATAATCGCAAGATCAACTACAGTTCAATTATAGAACATTTTCTCTTTTAATTTGGCACACAAGTATAGAATATTAGCATAACACGTTTTTTTAAATATAATGCTTAACAAGTACATCGTTGCACGTGGTGCAATTATATCTACATTTGATCACATAAACACATTATTGCACGGTGTGCAATTTATACAAATACTTGCCAAAATTATTTGGTTTGGCTCATTCAACTTGTCACAAATAAAGAATTTATCACAATTCAATATCAACAATAAATATTCCGACTGGAATAACTTAACAATCGAGTTAGGCCGAATCAAATGACAATAACTCAATTTTCATAAATCTTTTCACATAGTAGAATGAACTTCATATAACAAATGAAATTCAACAATCACATCATTGAACAAAATACATTTAAGAATAGAAAATTGCACAATATATAAAGTTGTGTAAGCTAGGAAACTTGCCTCGGTTCATAGTTCACCATCTACCTTATTTACAAACAATATACTATCTCATACTCAATTCCGAGTCATCTACAACATCATTTAATAATTTTCATTAACATAACAATCTTCTCATCATAACATTAATTACTTTCCGTAATTATGTTTTAACATTTTCGTTTACTTTTTCAATAATCTCCAATATTAGGAGTTTCGTCCGAAAATTCTTAAAACATTGGACACTCTCTTCTTACATTATTATATGTCAAATTATATCATTACTTCAAAAGTTCATTTCAATTCGAGTTAGAAACTCGTTATCACCATTTTTCTTTAACAAAAATATTATTTTTGATTTTATCATAACTCATTCGTTATTCGTGCTTTCACATCCCGACACCTCATGAGCTTACTAACACATTCTAAAGTCTTTAGAATATTATTATGAACTTTCCAACCAATTTTCATATTTTTCGGATTATCCAACAATTTTTTGTGATTATTTCTATTTATAAAAACTATTATTTAATAGCTTCAAAATAAAAATAATAACTCAACATACCTTTATATCTTCAAATAACCATTAATATTAATCTTATATTATTATAAGATTTTCTAGAAAATTTCATGATTTTCTAGAAAATTTCATAATTTTCCACTATTCATAGAATTTTCTATGAATTGCCACTAATTTTTAAATAGCTTAAAAATTCAATAATTACTTCTGATCTACAATAATTCTCTAAAAATTTCAAGTAATTAATAAATAATATTATAGGATTTCCACCAAGTTTCATAAATTTTCATCATTCATAGATTTGTTTTATGAATTTCTATTATTTTTAAGCTAACTATAAATAGCTTAAAAATACAATAATTACTTCGGATTTTCAATAATTCATCAAAAATTTACAAAAATTCAAAATTGATATTATAAAATTTTTGTAAAAATATTTCAGCCCAAATAATTTTTCTGATAATTTAGTTATAATTTCCAATATGCTGAAACTTCAAAAATTCATAGTAATTAGCCATTTTATCAGAAAAATACAGATCTTATGTTCATTCCATGTGAAATTTTATTCTCTACAACTTTGTAAAATAAATTTTTTCCAAATTCCGCCTCTAACATAGAGAAACAGGCTGACCGAAAAAGTTCGTCGAAAATATTTTCTGGTAATCTTCTTCGGTGGACTGCCCAGTTTTCGACGAGTTTTCAAGCGAGTTTTTCAATTTTTTTTTGCCGAAATCAGATATACTATATTTTAGGAGTCTAACCATGGTCTTAGATTTGAAAACAAACCACCAATCATTGTTAGATCTAAGTTTTTCGGCGAAATTTTGGTGAAACTTAATCTCTTTAATTTCTTATTTTCTCTTATTTAATACTTGTTCAAATCATCTAAAAAAGTATAAACATAACATCTATATATAAAATCCATGAAATTAACATCTATTATTGAAAATCAAATGATTACCTTTCTTGGTTTCATTTTCTTCTTTCTTTCTTCCTTGATTTTTCTTCTTTTCTTCTCTAACCAAAACATTCTCTCCCTCACTTCTGAAATCAGCCATGTGAGGTATTGGGTGGGAATAAAGGAAATATTTTTCTATCCCTTTCTCCTTTCTTTTTGTTTTTCTTTCTCTCCCTTTTCTCTCTCTTCATTTCCCACAAAGTTCTATCTCTCATTTCTTCCTCCTTATTAGCAGTCGAAAGGGTGAGAGTAAGTTTGGGTTTTCCCTTATTTTCTTTTATTCAAGCATGTGCTGCCAACATCTCATGTAAGGTTATAAACGAGCCAAACAGTTCGGGCTTTGACGAACGAGAATTTTGTCATTAATTTCTAAATATTTATGAATTAAATATATCTTTTATTAATTTATTTATTGAGTTAAATAAAAATTGGATAGATTTGTGGTAGATTAATTTAATTAAGTGTGCCACATTTATTAAATTAATGTGGAATAATTTTATTGATCAAAGTGAGAATTTAATTGAGATAACTAAATTAAATGAGTTATTAAATAATTTTAATGTTATTCTAATTAATATAATAATTAATTAGAGATTTATTGATTTGTCATAATTAATAAATGATAATTTTAATTATGTGATGATGTGATTTAATGGGTAATATTGCCTTTTATTTAATTAAGTTAAATAATATTATTTGATTAATTAAGGTGTGACAAATAAACTATATAAAAATATGTTAATTAAAATAAATTAGAAAAGGAATTTAAAACAAGCCAAACATGGCCTTGAGAATATGGGAGCAGTTAAGGTCAGACTGCGCTTAACCACTACCCCACATCCTCATCAGTTACATACACATTCTTTTATTTTTCTTTTAAGTCTGGAAAACAAGTTCAGAGAGAAGAAGAGAGAAATTGAGGGTCAATGAGATTGAAGAAGAAGAAGTTTGGAAAATTAAAGAAGTTCTTATCGTCTTTGTGTAATCCAAGTAGAGAAATCAAGGGTAATCCCTTAATCTAAACTTTTAATTTATGTTCTTAAAGTTTTTCATAAAAATTGGCTTTTAATTTTCTGTAATTGAATTTTCGTGGCTAATTGTTAAATCTATGATGTTGTATATGTTTATTAACATGTATAGTTCAATTATAAATGATTTATATGTGTTTTAGAGTAATTAATCAATGAAATTATGTTTAAATTGGAGTTTTATAGTTTTACAGAGAAAATTATATGAATATGACTTGTAAGTACAAAAATTTATGTTTAAATTGCATATTAATCAGTAAATTGATGGATGATTACGTTTATAAATATAAAAACAAAAAGAACAAAACTTAAACGGACTGATTTGGTTGAAAAATGAGTTGGCAGTAGTTGATTTCGTTGAGAATGTTAAAAATAGAGTTTTTCATAAGAACATCAAAATTTTGGCTTTAAATTCTGTTGTTTATGTGACTTAAGGTGTTAAAAACATGCTAGAAGTGTCATTAAGTGTTTATGTTAAGTTTAGAACAGTTGGATGAAATTGTATTAATTGTCTGTGTGAAATTTTGGCCAAAATTGGCCATGTTTTGTATTATTTTCGAATTGCAGAAACAAAAATTGCTAAGCAGCGCGGCAACGCCAGTTAGTAGGCTTGTGTGCGTGCTGCAGCGCCACCGCACTACAACATCGACCTCAAGTGTATTTGGCGCGCTGCAGCGCCAAGTCAGAGCTGCAGTGCTAGGGCCGCGCTGCAGCGCTGGTTCCCAGTTCATCCTAGGCGCAGCAGCGCCGGTTACCAGAATCGCCCAGAAATTTTTATTTAATTGTTAAAGTCTTAAGAATGTAATTTAAACCCAACCTAATGAACATGAAAATGTATTAAACATTCAATGTGATGTTAAAACAAATTCTTAACATGTCAATGATGTACTTACATGTTTAATTAATTTTGTGACGCCTCCAAATAGGTATACGCAACCCATTCTGAGTCGCCAAATACATGATACAGAATTCAAATACAAACTTAATTATACAACTGTCGTGTAAAATATGACAAAACATAGCTGAGAGTTTTAACACGAATATTATCTCGTAGACAATATTCAAACTCAAATGGAGTCTTCATTACAATTATTATAACACTATTTTATAAAATAGTTAGGACTAATATATGTAAGACCCCAACTTTTATGAATAAAGATGAATTTTCTATAAATATCATTTTTAAATATTATGGAGTGAATTTGATATAATATTATAGTTGTGAGTAATATTTATAAATTTTGTAAAGTACGCAAGTTGTTATATAATATTTGATTGGTCGGAGAATATTCGTTTTAACAGGGAATATTCGTATGACGGCACAATCATTGGTGGACCCCACAACGGAATTATTGTCGGATTGAGAAAACGATAAAAATATCTTTTTATAAAATAACGGCGAAAGTTTTATCGTTAACTGTTAGAATACCCGGTGGTTAAAATATAGTAATACGCGGGATTGCACAGTAGCACACGGTATTGCACAGTATTTTGTCGGATTGGAAGTATTAAAAAAAAATCAAATCGGTGTTCTTAAAGCTCTATTGCGTGAGTTATAATTTTAATTCGACCGTTAGATTGTTGTGATTTTTGGATATGTTATGCATATATAAGTTGAGTATATGTCCATAAATTTTAAACCGTTAAAAATTAACGCATGATTTGTAATGAATTTTAAAAGGTGTTAAAAATCATCCGTTTGTGGATTTTGGATATTTTCTGTCTGGAATTTAGAAAAACTTAAAGCTACAAAGTTGTAGGGAATTCAATTTCGTGTGGAATGGACATAAAATTCGGATTTTTCTGATAAAATGGCTATTTATTAGGAATTACTGAAGTTTCAAAAAATAAAATATTTTTTTATTAAAAATGGGTGGGGCCCACTTTTGTTTTTCAAACTTGTGGGCTAAAATTTTTGTTCCAAGTTGGCTGCTCATTTGGTGGGTGGATGTAAAGATTGAAAAAAATAAAAAAATAATATTATTTTATTATTTAGTCTACTATGGTGTTCTAGCATTTTCCTATAAATAGGCGCTTAAGTTAGAATTGAAAATCACACCAGAATCAGAGAATTCTTCTTCTATAATTTTGAGCGTATTTCTTTAGAGTTTTAGAAAGCTTTGAGCGTAGAAAATAGTGAAAGTTTTCTTTAAGAATATCCCCGCTATACCAGTTGGAATACTCTTCTTTTCAAGGTAAGAGATGTTATTTTTGTTCAATATTCGCTTGAAATAATATTTTCTTCCATACTTTGTAGTATGTAAGTAATATTATTTCGTTTCAGATTTTGAATTTTATACTCGTTTGTTAAATTTTTTGGCTTCTATACTCCATGAAATTAGTAGAATATCCTTGATATTTGCGCTTCATCCAGTATCTTTTCATTAAAATATTATTCTGACCATTCTTGATAAGTTTTAACTTTTTCATGCCGGAGTACTATTCACGGGGTTACTATTTCTGAAGTACTATTCATGGGATACTATTCACTCGAGTACTATTCACCTGGGGTACTATTCATGATAAAAATTGATTCGTTTTCGGTTCAAATTATTTTTGGTACAATATTATTCTTGAATTTTACTCCACAAAGCAGTATTATGTTGACAATTTGGACGTTATTAATTTCTGGATAAATTAAATTATAAATCTTCAAAAATTTATCCTTGAACTTGTTTTATTGAATTCTTATATCATTGTCATCATCCTCATGTTTATATTATGTTGAAAGTCATCTGTGGCCTGTAGTGCATAGATGGACTTAGTATGACCATGACCAGGGATTAATTGGTATAATCATGATCGTAATTTTACAAATGATGTGATAAAATTCCTCATTGGCCCGTAGTGCATTGATGGACAGTTGTTGGCATGATCATGACCATTGATGAATACACGAATATCCTTGGCCCGTAGTGCATGGATAATTTGTGGTCGTGATATTAATAAATATCCTTGGCCGTAGTGCAGGGATGATGTGGATTATTTATTAAGCCGAGTCTCAGCGATAAAAGTGATGAAAAAACCTTTTAAATCATAGAAGATAGTAGATTTTATTCTCTACTTGACTCTTCTAATGGATTGCTTGTTCCGCTGCAGTTAAACTTGATGTTTGTTATATTTTATCAGTTTAACACTGTTGAAGGCTAACGATAAATTATTCTGCATTATCTTAGTCATAATATTTCTTACTGGGCTAGTTGAGCTCACCCTTTTTCTTTCATTGTCCTCTTCAGGAAATGAGAACGTAGCCGGGACTAGTCGGGGAACGGAGTGACGGTCCAGATGATAGCATTAGTAGTCCTCACTATTCTATGAAATAGTGTGATAATAATTGTAGTGATGACTCCATTTGAGTTGAATACTATCTAGAAGACAATATTCGTTTTAAAACTCTCAGTTTATGTTTTGTCGTATTTTACACGACAGTTGTATTATTAAGTTGTATTTAAATTTTGTACCATGTATTTGGCGACTCAAGATGGGTGATGTATACCTATTTTGGGGCGTCACAGTTGGTATCAAAGCTTAGGGATATGATCCCTGGCTAAGATGTGAGACAAGAACTAGGAGGGGAGATACGGGGAATTTCTTCGCTAGTATGACCTACCTAAGTTTATTTGGTATTTAATTGGTCGGTCAGAGTATAGGGATAATATGTGACATGTCAATTAACCCTTATTTTGTGGCAGTATTTGAAAATGACATCTGAGAATGTTGAGAATAACAATAGAGCACAGGAGACTGTTGAGTATCCACAGATCAATAATAAGGATAATGTACATCAGGAAGGCAACAATCCTCATGTAAACAACAACACTGACCAAATGATGAACGATGGGATGTTCAGAGGCTTTCTGCAATTCATGCAACATCAGGCAAGAGAGACTCCTATCCGAAATGCAGGTCTAAACACTGGCAACTCTCGGACGGTCACTACTAAACAGTTCAAGGAGCTGGGACCACCAGAGTTTTTTGGAGAGCCAAAACCACTTAAGGCGGAGACGTGGATAAAGCAGATCAACAAGATATTTGATATCTTGGGATGCTCCAAGGAACAAAAGGTTCCCTTTGCCACCTTCATGTTACAGGCAGAAGCAGATTACTGGTGGGAATCTGTAAAGCGTACTCAACCTGTCGCACTGAAGATGTCTTGGGAGAAGTTCCAAGAACTGTTCAACGACAAGTACTTTCCCAAAAATATTCGTCACATGAAGGAGGTAAAGTTCATCAAGCTGGAGTAGAACAATATGACCGTGTCGCAGTACGAAGCTAAGTTTGCCGAGTTGTCCTGGTTTGTGTCCCACTTGGTTGATAATGAGAAGAGAATGATGCGGGTGTTTCTAAGAGGTTTAAAACCTAAGATACGTCAATACATAATTTCTCATAAACTGTGTTTGTATTCAGATGTTGTAAATAGGGCTCAGTTATTGGAGCGTGATAACAAGTCAACCCAACCAAGAGAAAGCAGTTGGCAAAATGATAATACTATTGGTAGCAGTCATCGAAGCGGTGACAACAAACGTGGAGGAAATCAACATGCCAGAAATGGTAACCACTTCAGTGATAATCATGGCCAAGACAATAAGAGTGGACATTTCAAGAAGAGGAGATTCAACAATGATGGAAAGATGTCAACATCAGCACCCGTTTTTAAGGAAGGAGAACGACCACCTATCATATGCTTCAAATCAGTCCAAACTGCGCGATGCAGTCCAAAGAGTGTTATAATTGTGGAAGAGAAGGTCACCTAGCCCGATTTTGTCACGCACCGAAGACAAGTCCAGCTGGGATGGAGGCACCAAAGGCCGTCCCAGAAAAGTCAAAACCGGTAGTTTAAGGGAGAGCGTTTGCCGTGTCCTCCCAGAAAGCAAGGAACCAGAACGAGGTCATCACGGGTAAGCTTATCATAAACTCTAGCGAAGTCTATATCTTATTTGATACCGGTTCTATCTATTCTTTTATTTCTCCTACTTGCACTCAACGTTTAAATTTGACTCCAAAGAAATTAGACTTTGACTTATCTGTTGAAACTCCGTTGGGAGAAACCTTCATTACATCCACTGTTTATAAGTCTTGTTTGGTTTAAATCGGTACCCTCACATTACCTGTCGATCATATTTTATTGAAAATACTTGCATTTGACGAAATTCTAGGGATTGATTGGTTAACTACTCATCATGCAAAAATTGATTATTTTCGTAATGTTGTTAGCTTTCATATTCCTAACCAACCTATTATGCGAATTCAAGCAACCAAACCATTAAAATCAATCACTGTCATCTCAAGCCATAAAACTATTCGTTTATTAAAAAATGGATGTCAAGCTTTCTTAGCTCATGTCACAGATTTAAACAAAAATACGTCAATTTTGAATGATATTTCTATTGTTAATAAATTTCCTGACGTATTCCCTGAAGAACTTTCTGGCCTACCCCTAGAGTGAGAAATTAAATTTTGTATCGACCTTGAACCTGGTACAAAACCCATTTTCAAAGCCCCATATCGAATGGCTCCTATTGAACTTCAGGAGTTAAAGACCCAATTGCAGGAATTGTTAGACATCGGTTTCATTCGTTCTAGTACGTCTACTTGGGGTACTCCTGTTCTATTCGTGAAGAAGAAAGATGGGAGCATGTGACTTTTTATTAATTATCGGGAGTTGAATCATGCCACCATCAAGAATAGGTACCCATATTAATGACCTGTTTGACTAGTTGCAAGGTGCCAAATTCTTTTCAAAGATCGATCTTCATTCCGAATATCATCAGTTAAAGGTTAGAATTGATGACATTCCAAATATAACTTTTAGAACTCGGTACGGGCATTATGAATTCCTAGTCATGTCTTTTGGATTTATTAATGCTCCTGCTGCCTTCATGGATATGATGAACCGAGTATTCAAGTAATATTTAGATCACTTTGTGGTCGTCTTTATTGATGACATCCTCATAAATTCTAAAAGCCGTGAAGATCATGAGCAACACTTGAGACTGATACTCTAAAAGCTTCGTGAAAACAAGCTTTATGCCAAATTGAAGAAATGCGAGTTCTGGCTTGAGGAAGCAGCATTCCTTAGGTACGTAGTATCAAGTCATGGAATATCTGTTGACCCGGCAAAGATTGAAGCTATTGAAAGCTGGAAGCAACCTAAATCTGTGATCGAAGTACGTAGCTTTCTCGGCTTAGTTGGTTATTATCGGAGATTCGTAGAAGGGTTTTCTCGAATTGCTACTCCATTAACTCAACTGACTCGAAAAGATACAAAATTCGGTTGGAGCGTGGAATGTGAGAAGAGTTTTTAAGAACTCAAGAGGAGACTCATTTTAGCACCTGTTTTGACAATACCATCTGGCTCGAAGGGATTTGCCATCTACAGTGATGCTTCGGGCAAGGGGTTAGGATGTGTTCTTATGCAACATAGGAAAGTCATAGCCTATGCCTCTCGGCAACTCAAAAAATATGAGAGGAATTATCCTACTCATGATCTAGAGTTAGCAGCTGTTGTCTTAGCACTTAAAATTTGGAGGCATTACTTGTATGGGGAGAAAGTGGAGATCTTTACGGATCATAAAAGCCTCAAATATTTCTTCACCCAAAAGGAACTCAACATGTGGCAACGACGTTGGCTTGAACTGTTGAAAGATTATGATCATATCATTCAATACCATCCTGGAAAAGCGAACGTAGTAACTGACACATTGAGTAGAAGATCATATGCGTGTACGATTACGATATTGTCAACGAAAAGGCCCATTTTATATGACTTGCAAAGGATGGAGATAGAGTTAAAGACTCCATGAACCCATGTGATGATAGCGAATATACGAGTAAGCTACAGACCTGGAGCTGATGCGTGTGAGGAAGAAAGTGCAAGAAGGTGCTGTGCCGGAAGCAAGAATCGATGAAGAAGGAATTCTTCGAGTCAACTCCAGACTTTGTATTTCTAACGACCCTGATTTAAAGTATAAAATTATGATGGAGGCGCACAACACACCGTTTGTAATCCATCCTGGGAGTACCAAAATGTATCATGATCTTCGACATACATTTTGGTGGAGCAATATGAAGAGAGAGATCGCGGAGTTTATCTCAAGGTGTCTAACTTGTCAACGAGTCAAGGCGGAGCATCAAGTACCAAAAGGTCCATTACAACCACTTGAAATTCCAGAATGAAAGTGGGAGCACATTACCATGGATTTTGTTACCGGTCTTCCCAAGGTTTCTCAAGGCATAGATGCGATTTGGGTCATTATTGATAGATTGACCAAGTCGGCTCATTTCTTACCTATACGAGAAACTTATACACTTGAACGTCTTGCTCGTATGTACATAAACGAGATTATAAGATTGCATGGTATGCCAGTATCCATAGTTTCTGATTGAGACCCAAGATTCACTTCAAGATTTTGGGTTAGTTTGTAAAAAGCTATGGGCACGAATTTACGATTTAGTTCGGCTTATCATCCTCAAACTGACGGGCAGTCAGAGAGGACTATTCAAACCCTTGAAGATTTATTAAGACTCTGTGTTCTTGACTTTAAGGGAAGTTGGGACAAGTTCTTACCATTGGTGGAGTTTTCCTACAATAACAGTTATCAAGCAAGTATTGACATGGCTCCATTCGAGGCGTTGTCTGGAAGAAAGTGTCGTTCTCCAGTATGCTGGGATGAGGTGGGTGAAGCAATGTTGTTGGGACCAGAGTTGGTACGTATGACTACGAAAAAGATTCAAATGATCCGATAACGTATAAAAATCTCACAAGATCGACAAAAGAGTTATGCTGATCTTCATCGAAAGGACATGGAATTTGATATAGGAGATCATGTGTTGTTACGAGTTGCTCCGTGGAAAGGAATTACGAGATTTGGAAAGAGAGGAAAGCTTAATCCTCGATTCATTGGCCCATTTTTAATCTCGATCGAGTAGGAACTGTGGCCTATAGACTCGCTTTACCGTCAAGTATGTCTCGTGTTCATAATATTTTTCACATATCCATGTTACGTAAATATGTGGAAGACTCGAACCACATTATTGAGTTAGAATCGGACGAAATAGCGGAAAATTTTACGTATGAAGAGGTTCCTATTCAAATCTTGGATAAGAAGGAACATATTCTACGCTCCAAGGTTATACCTCAAGTCAAAGTTTTGTGGAGAAACCATTATGTTGAGAAAATGACTTGAGAGTTAGAATCTGAAATGAAATCAAGGTATCCTTACCTCTTTGACATACCAGGTACGTACCCTAATTTCGAGGGCGAAATTTCATAAGAAGGGGAGGTTGTAAGATCCCAACTTTTATGAATAGCGATGAATTTTCTATAAATATCATTTTTGAATATTATGGAGTGAATTTGATATAATGTTATAGTTGTGGATAATATTTATAAATTTTACAAAGTACGCAAGTTGTTATATAATATTCGATTCGTCGGAGAATATTCGTTTTAACAGAGAATATTCGTACGACGGCACAATCATTGGTGGACCCCACAACGGAATTATTATCGGATTGAGAAAACGACAAAAATATCTTTTTATAAAATAACGGCGAAATTTTTACCGTTAACTGTTAGAATACCTGGTGGTTAAAATATAGTAATACGCGGGATTACACAGTAGCACACGGTATTGCACAGTATTTTGTCGGATTAGAAGTATTAAAAAAAATCAAATCCGTGTTCTTAAAGCTCTATTGCGTGAGTTATAATTTTAATCCGACCGTTAGATCGTTGCGATTTTTGGATATGTCCACAAATTTTGATCCGTAAAAAATTAACACATGATTTGTTATGAATTTTAAAAGGTGTTAAAAATCATCCGTTTGTGGATTTCGGATATTTTCTGTCTGGAATTTGGAAAAACTTAAAGCTACAAAGTTTTAGAGAATTTAATTTCGTGTGGAATGTACATAAAATTCGTATTTTTCTGATAAAAGACTATTTATTATGAATTACTGAAGTTTCGGAAAATATAATATTTTTTATTAAAATTGGGTGGGACCCACTTTTGTTTTTCAAACTTGTGGGCTGAAATTTTTGTTTCAAGTTGGCTGCTCATTTGTTGGGTGGACGTAAAGATTGAAAAAAATAAAAAAATAATATTATTTTATTATTTAGTTTCCTATGGCGTTCTAGCATTTTCCTATAAATAGGCGCTTAAGTTAGAATTGAAAATCACACCAGAATCAGAGAATTCTTCTTCTATAATCTTGAGCGTATTTCTTTAGAGTTTTCGAAAGCTTTGAGCGTAGAAAACAGTGAAAGTTTTCTTCAAGAATATCCACGTTATACCAGTTGGAATACTCTTCTTTTCAAAGTAAGGGATGCTATTTTTGTTCAATATTCGCTTGAAATAATATTTTCTTCCATACTCTATAGTATGTAAATAATATTATTTCGTTTCAGATTTCGAATTTTATGTTCGTTTGTTAAAATTTTGGCTTCTATACTCCATGTAATTATTAGAATATTCTTGATATTTGCGCTTCATCCAGTATCTTTTCATTGAAATATTATTCTGACCATTCTTGATAAGTTTTAATTTTTTCATGCCGGAGTACTATTCACAGGATTACTATTCCTGAAGTACTATTCACGAGGTACTATTCACTCGAGTACTATTCACCCAAGGTACTATTCATGATAAAAATTGATTCGTTTTCGGTCCAAATTATTTTTGGTATAATATTATTCTTGAATTTTACTCCACAAAGCAGTATCATGTTGACAATTTGGACGTTATTGATTTCTGGATAAATTAAATTATAAATCTTTAAAAATTTATCCTTGAACTTATTTTATTGAACTCTTATATCATTGTCATCATCCTCAGGTTTATATTATGTTGAAAGTCATCTATGGCCTGTAGTGCATAGATGGACTTAGTATGATTATGACCATTGATTATTCGGTATAATCATGACCGTAATGTTACAAATGATGTGGTAAAATTCCTCATTGGCCTGTAGTGCATTGATGGACAGTTGTTGACATGATCATGACCATTGATGAATATACGAATATCGTAGGCCCGTAGTGCATGGATAATTTGTGGTCGTGATACTAATAAATATCCTTGACCGTAGTGCAGGGATGATGTGGATTATTTATTAAGCTGAGTCTCAGTGATAAAAGTGATGAAAAACCTTTTAAATCATAGAAGATAGTAGATTTTATTCTCTACTTGACTCTTCTAATGGATTGCTTATTCCGCTGCAGTTAAACTTGATGTTTGTTATATTTTATCAGTTTAACACTGTTGAAGGCTAACGATAAATTATTCTGCATTATCTTAGTCATAATATTTCTTACTGGGCTAGTTGAGCTCGCCCTTTTTATTTCATTTTCCTCTTCAGGAAATGAGAACGTAGCCGGGACTAGTCGGAAAACGGAGTGACGATCCAGATGATAGCATTAGTAGTCCTCACTATTCTATGAAATAGTGTGATAATAATTGTATTGAGGACTCCATTTGAGTTGAATACTATCTAGAAGACAATATTAGCTTTAAAACTCTCAGTTTATATTTTGTCGTATTTTACACGACAGTTGTATTTGAATTTTGTACCATGTATTTGGCGACTCAAGATGGGTGATATATACCTATTTTGGGGGCGTCGCAATATAGCCACCATCTCGGACCATCACTCCATTTCCCGACTAGTCCTAGCTATATTCTCATTTTCTGAAGAGAACAATGAAAGAAAAGGGTGAGCTCAACTAACCCGGTAAAGAATATTATGACTAAGATAATGCAGAATAAATTATCGTTAGCCTTCAACAGTGTTAAACTGATAGAATACAATAGAAAACAAGTTTAACTGCAGCGAAATAAACAATCTATTAGAAGAGTCAAGTAGAGCATGATATCTACTATCTTCTATGATTTAAAAGTTCATCATCAATATTTTATCGTTGTAACACAACTCAATAAATAATCCACGTCACCGAAATATCCATGCACTACGAGCCAAGGATATTCGTTAGTATCACATCCATGAATTATCCATGCACTACGGGCTAAATATATTCATTATTATCACATTCACGAATTATCCATGCACTACGGGTTAATGATATTTGTTAGTATCACCAGTGGTCATGATCATGCCAAACAACAATTCATCTTTGCACCCTTGGCCGAAGAGAACCCATGGTCATGATCATACCAAACAACTGTTCATCAATGCACTACGGACTAATGAGGACTTTTACCACATCATTTGTAACATTAAAGGTCATGATTATATCGATACATAATTCTTGGTCATAATCATACCAATCAACAGTCCATCTATGCACTATGGGCCAAAGATGACTTTCATCACAATATAAGCATGATGATGATGACAATGATATAAGAACAATCAAATGAAATCAAGGATAAATATTAAATAATTTTAATTTATCCAGAGTTTAAAAATGTCCAAATTATCAACATGATAACTGCTTTGTGGAGTAAAATTCAAGAATAATATTGACGTATCAAAAATAATTTAGACAGAAAAGAATTAATTTTTTATCGTGAATAGTACCCCAAGTGAATAGTAACCCCGGTGAATAGTACCTAAGTGAATAGTACCCTGTGAATAGTGCTTCATGAATAGTACCATACGCACGAACAGTACCGTACATATGAATAGTGTCGTACGATGAATAGTGTCGTATGTATAAATAGTACCCATAAATAGTACTACGACATGAAAAGATCAAAATTTAACAAGAATGTTCAGAAAAATATTCTTGTGTAACGATACTATTATTGTGTAACGATACTAGATGAAGCACAAATTTCAAGGATATTTTACTAATTTCAAGGAGTATAGAAGCAATACTTAACAAAATGAGTGTTGAATTCGAAATCTGAAATGAAATAATATTACTTACATACTACAGAGTATGGAAGAAAATATTATTTTTTACAAATATTGAACAAAAATAATATCCCTTACAACTGTTGAACGAAAATAATATTCCTTACGAATATTGAACGAAGATAATATTCCTTATGAATATTGAATGAAGATAATATTTTTTACGAATATTGAACGAAAATAAAATTCCTTACGAATACAAAAAATAATATCGTAAGCGAATATGAAATAAATAATACCCCTTACCTCAAAAGGAGAGTATTCTGACTGGTATAACGGATATATTCTTGAAGGAAACTTGCACTGTTTTCTACATTCAAAACTTCCTTAAACTCTAAAGAAATACGCTCAATATTATAGAAGAAGAATTCTCTAATTCTGGTGTGATTTTTATTTCTAAAATGAGCATCCTATTTATAGGAGAACGACATGATACTATTTCGGAAAAAAATCACTATCTGCATAGTGAATTTCAGACGATTTCACGGGCGAAGAATTCTGAATATTTTTGATTTTACTATACTGCACTATGCAGCACATGCACACACTATGCAGTACTATGCATAATAAAATATAATATATTCTATTTTATATAAAAAACAAAATATATATATATATATATATATATATATATATATATATATATATAAAATTGAGATAACTTCTACCGATGATTTTGAAAAATGAGTAAGTGGGGGTCCAAATAATGCGCCAAACTTACAAAAAATACTTCATAAAAATCCCCTCTATTTATCTCAATTCACTTTGCTTCACAAAACACATTTTTAATAATATTTTTTCCATCATTAATATTATAACTCACAATATTAACAACTAGATCATTCCCAGGAAAGAGGAGGCTTTTCGATAAGGATTTCTCTTTATTGGTGCGCAATTAGGTGACCAAACCCCTTTTCTCGACAAAACTTTATAGACATCATCAATAATACAAATAATAATATGAATAACTTTATCGTCTCAATTATTGATTTAATTACATAAAATATTATGCAGATGATACTGTGATAATAATTGAATCAATAATGTGAGATACTATACAACAATTACTCTAGCAATAATTGAATAAAACTAAGTGACTTCTCATGTAAGCATCAATAATCAAAGATACTGTACAATACCGTGTGCTACTCTGAAATCACAAGTCTTACTGTACTTTTATCATCGGGTATTTCAGCAGTTAACGGTAAAACTTTTGCCATTATTTTTATAAAAAGTTATTTCTATCATTTTCTAACTCGGACAATAATTTTATTGTGGGGTCCACCAATGATTGTGCCATCGTACGAATATTCCCTGACCAATCGAATATTTTATGACAACTTGCTTACTTTGCAAAATTTGTAAATATTACCCACAACTATAACATTATATCAAATTCACACCTTATTATTAAAAAATAATATTTAGAGAAAATTAAATCTTTATTCATAAAAGTTGGGGTCTTACATCCTCCCCTTCTTACAAAATTTCATCCTCAAAATTGGTGTACATACCTGGTATGTCGAAGACGTGAGGATACCTTTATTTTATTTTAGATTTTAACTCCCAGGTCATTCCCTCAATATCGTAGAATATGTTCCTTCTTATCCAAGATTTTAACAGGTATGTAACATAGATATGTGAAAAATGTTATGAATACGAGACATACTTGGCGGTAAGACAAGTCTATAGGCCACAGTTCCTACTCGATCGAGGATTTTAAATAGACCAATAAATCGAAGGTTTGAGCTTTCCTCACTTTGTCGATTCTCACTTTTGGAATAACGACTTCTTGCAGATTTTTCTTCATATTCATCAGCTTTAGGTCTATAGCTTAAGCAACTTTAAATTTATCGATTAAAGTCGATTCTAATCGTATATTTGACATTATCACGTGGGTCCCTAGAGTCTTTAACTCTATCTCCATCATTTGTAAGTCATACGAAATGAGTCTTTGTGTTAACTATGTCGCACTTGTAATCGCATACGATCTTCTACTCAATGCGTCAGCTACCACGTTCGCTTTTTCTAGGATGGTATTGAATGGTATTATCGTAATCTTTCAACAGCTCGAGCCAACGTCTTCGGTACATGTTACGTTCGTTTTGGGTGAATAAATATTTGAGGGTTTTATATCGGATTCAAGGTCGATACAAAATTCGATTTCACGCTCTGGGGTTATGCTAGGAAGTTCTTCAGGGAATACGTTAGTAAATTTATTAACAATAGAAATATCATTAAAAACTGTGACTCTTATCCAAGACTTGGATAGCACCTCACATTTATACCTATCAACTTGCCATCGTTATTCATGGTATCCCCTATGGAAAGTCTGGCTTCGGTGCATCCCACACAAGGAGGTCACCAGCGAAAGGCTCGGGGCTCTTTACTTATGACTTGATATGACAGTGATTGACTTTAGTGGTTTGGTTGGTTGAATTTACATAATAGGTCGGTTAGGAATATGAAAACTAACAACCTTACAAAAATAATTAATTTTAGCCTGATGAGTAGTTAATCAGTCGATTCCTAAAATCACATCAAATGCAAGTATTTTCAAAGAGATGAGATTGACAGGTAACGTGAGGGTGCCAATTTGAATCAAACAAGATTTATAAACAGTGGATGTAACGAAGTTTTCTCCTAACGGAGTTTCAACAGATAAGTCAAAGTCTAATTTCTCTGGAGTCAAATTTAAACGTTGAGCGCAAGTAGGTGAAATAAAAGAATGGGTAGAACCGGTATCAAATAAGGTATAGACTTTATAAGAGTTTATGATTAGCTTACCCGTGATAACTTCGTTCGGGTTCTTCGTCACGAAAAACGTTCTCCCTTAAACTACCGACTTTCACTTGTCTGGGAGAACCTTTGGTGTCATCATCCCAGCTGGACTTGACTTCTCTACACGATAAAATTGAGCTAAATGACCTTCTCTTCCACAATTAAAACACGCTTTGGGTTGCTACGTACAGTTTAGACGGATGTGTCCCTACTGTCCGCATTTGTAACATATGACCGGTGGTCATTCTCCTTCCTTGGAAACGGGTGCCGGTGCTGCTGTCGATGTCTTTTCATCATTGTTGAATCTTCTCTTCTTAAAGTTATTCCCACTTAGTTCACCTTTCCTATTATCTTGGCCATGATTACCATCGAAATGGTTACCATTTCTGGCATTATAATTTTCTCTATGATGGTTATCATTCTTTCGATGGCCGTTGCCACCGGTATGATTATTATCGTGTTGTTGGTCGTTGTCTTTTGGTTGGGCTGACTCATTATCGCGCTCTAATAATCGAGCCCTATTCATAACATCTGAATACAAGCAAAGTTTGTGAGAAATGAGGTATTGACGTATTTTGGGTTTTAAACCTTGTAGAAAGATTCACATCATTCGCTCCTCATTATCTATTAAATGGGATGCAAACCGGGATAACTCAGCAAACTTAGCCTCGTACTGCGATACAGTCATATTGTTTTGCTCCAGCTTGATGAATTCCATCTCCTTCATGTGACGAATACTTTAGGAAAAGTACTTGTCGTTGAACAATTCTTGGAACTTCTCCCAAGATATCTTCAGTGCAGTAGGCTGAGTACATTTTACAGATTCCCACCACTGATCTTCCTCTCCTCGCAATATGAAGGTGGCAAAGGGAACCTTTTGCTCCTCGGAGCATCCCAAGACATCAAATATCTTGGTGATTTTCTTAATTCACGTCTCTACCTTAAGTGGTCTGGTTTTCCCAAAAACTCCGGTGGTCCCAACTCCTTGAATTGCTTGGCGGTGACCAGCCGAGAGTTTCCAGTTTTTCCACTTGTATTTTGAACAGGAGTCCCTCTCTTCAGATGTTGCACGAATTGCAGAAAGCTCCTAAACATCCCATCGTTCATCATTTGGTCGGTGTTGTTGTTTACCTGAGGATCATTGCCTTCCTGATGCACATTACCTGGTTATTGATCATCGGTGACTCAACGGTCTCATGTGCTCCATTGCTTATCTCAATATTTTTTAGATGCTATTTTCAAACTCTGCCACAAAATAAGGGTTAATTGACATGCCACATATTATCCCTATATTCTGACCGGCCAATTAAATAACAAATAAGCTTAGGTAGGTTGTAAGACCACGACTTTTTATGAATAAAATTGAATTTCCTCTATTTATTATTTTGATATAGTAAGGGGTTGATTTGATTAATGTGGTTAGTTATTGGTAAAATGCGCAAATATTTTAAATAAACAAGTGGTTATAAAATACTCATTGTTGTCGGGGAATATTCGTTTGGTCGTGGAATATTCTTGTTGTCGAAAAATATTCGTACGATGGTGTAGCCATTTGTGGGCCCAATAACAGAAAATTATTGGATGAAGAAAACGACAAGTTTGAGTTTTTTATAAATAACGGCGTAGTTGTTACCGTTAACACTATTGGAATACCTGGTGGTTAAAGTACAGTAATACGCGTGGTTGCACAGTAGCACACGGTATTGCACTGTATTTTTAGATTATTGATTCTTACGTAAGAAGGCACTTCTCAATAATTGTTACGGTAATTACTGTTTAATATTTTATTTTATTGATTCAATAATTGCTACGTTAATATTTTATAGTATTATTGTTTCAATAATTGTCACTGCACAATATTTCCCATTATCAAATCAATAATATATATTATTTGAATAATATTATTAGATATCATTATTGACAATATCTAAGAAAGTTCTGTCTAGGAAAGGGGTTTGGTCACCTAATTGCACGCTAGTGAGGAGAAATCTTTATGGAAAAGCCCCCTCTTTCCTGAGAACGACCTGGTTGTCATTATTGTGATTCTGTAATATTATTTCTGAATAATTAATTATTGATTTATATGATAAGAAAATATTTATTTTATGTGGATATAAATAAAAAAATTAATGCTGAGGTGTTTTAGCAGTATTTTGTCGGAATGGAGGTATTAAAAATCAACCGTATGTGGATTTCGGTCATTTTCTGTTTAAAATTTGGAAAAACTTTCTTCTACAAAGTTGTAGAAAATTAAATTTTATATGGAATGGACAAAAGGTTCATATTTTTCTGATAAAAAGGCTAGTTATTATGAATTATTGAAGTTTCGGAAATAAATATTTTTATTAAAAATATGGGTGGGCTCCACTTTTGTTTTTCGTGAAAAATTGATGAAATTTTAAAGTGTGGTGTGCGTGAATAGCAAAGGGTGGAAGCCACCGGTAGTAGGTTAGTCTACTTTTGTGTTCTGGCATTCTCCTATAAATAGGGTGCTTAGTTAGAAATGAAAATCACACCAGAATCAGAAGTTTCTTTCTCTATATATCGAGCATATTTGTGTGATTATTTAGATACTTTGAAAGTTGATAAGCAGTGCAAGTTTTCTTCAGTATTATATCTAATATTTCAGTCAGAAGTACTTGTCTTTTGAGGTAAGGGATTTTATTTTCTTCGTAAATGATGTTATTTCTTTTAATATCATTATACCGAAATATTGGTATGAATTTTATTATGAAAGTTTTACCTTTTCATGTCGAGGTTACTGATGACTGGGTTTTATACCCATTAATTGAGTGCATTTGAGCTTAATCTTTTGGAAGTTTTTAAGTGTTTGTGTCTATTCATGCATGTTTTATGTTGTTTTGTAGGAATTGGGACAAAAGCCACTTGGATCGACGTTTGGGGTTGCTAGATTCGCATTTTGGGCTTATCATTTACATAGCAGCAACTTTAGAGCCTATTTCAGCATTGCTCCATCCCTTATTTTGAAAAACTGAAAAAATGAAAGTTATAGATCTACGTCTCTTCTTTTCGGAACATCTTGAATCATCGAAATCGGAGTTCAGACAAAGAAGTTATGACCATTTTTCCAAAGGATGTCAGAGCAAAAAATTTCCAAAAAAGGACCCCCGCCAGAGCGGGAATTATACACACAAAACCCCCACCGGGGCAGGGGTACTGAGGCAAAAGCAGTAGTATAGCCCGCCGGTGCGGGACTAGCCAATAGAAAAACCCCGTCGGGGCGGGCGTACGCGCAAAAAAAGTTGTTTTGTCAGAATTTGAGTTCAAGAAGGATTGGTTAGAACTGATTGACTCAAGTACTTCTAGGAGGACTTAAAGACATATAAAGAGGCATATAAAAGGAGGAGAATCACAAGGATTAGGATTAGTGGGGAAGAATTTCATTAAATTAGATTAGAGTAGATTAGGACCAAAACCTTAGTTCTTATTAGTTTTGGAGATTGAAGCAACTTGGAGACCATTGAAGATCAATTGCAGGAGCTTGAGGAAGATGGAGATTTGCTGACAACAGATTTATTCTTTACTCTACTCTTATTTTTATCTTTCAATGTTATTTCAATTGTGGATTCTTAGTTTTAATTCATTAATCTTAAACTATATCTTTTGTTTAACATTACATTGGAACTTATTGCATAGTTTAATTTTAGTATGTTTCTTTATTAATTATTGTGATTATTCTTGGATTGTCTATTATGGTTTGTGATGAAGTGCTTAATTGCCTAGTTAACAATTACCGTGATAATCTATATGAACTTGAGAGATGAAGTATAGAATGTGATTATGTTTTCTGCATGGCATTGGAATTCATAATTTATGTCTAGGATAGAGATATACCTAGCATCACATGTAATCTGATAAAGAACTTGTGCTTAAAATTCTTTTTAATTGTAATTCACATAGAGATATAGTGAATTAGTTAATTAGGGTGTTCTTCTTAATTTTATCATCCGTGGATTTAAGTTGATTTGAGTGTGATGCATTTAGAGATGGTCATATTTACTTATGTGTTATTGATTAACAATTCAGAATAGTGAGCTTAATTAATAAGAAGTGTATTAATTTAAATGAAGCAATAAGTGAAGTTGTGATATTAAATCTCCATAATCTAATTTTTAATTAGTGGTAATTAGAATTAGTTTAATTAAATAATTGACTTCATAATCTTAAATTGATTGTTTAAATAAAATTAGTTTGGTTAAGAGCTAGTATTTGGTAATTTGTATTAATAATTTCTCGTGAGAACGATACTTTGCTTTCACTTTATTATTTGTTGACCATGTATACTTGCGTGTTGTGCGTAATTAGATTTTACCCAACACGTTTTTGGCGCCACTGCCGGGGAATTAATTTAATAATTTTTGCCAATATTAACTTCAATCAAATTAGTCTGAATTTAAACAAATTTTCTTTCTTTCTTTTTATTTAATTCTCTTCCTATTTTTCTCTCTTTTCAGGTACCATGGCTGGATGAAATTATCAATGGCCATATACGAGAATGACTCAACCAAGGGACATAGGGATTAATGGACTCAATAGAATTTCTACATTATCAGCACATCTAGAGATACTTTCGAGGAGGTTGGACGTGTTGCAGCCCAACGGATTCGAAGGATAGTGGTAGTTTGTAATTTTTGTGCTGGGAATCATCCGAGTAATTAATGCACCATCAGTTTTGGGCCAGGACAACATTGTGGTGACTACCTCAACGATTATGCATATGCCAATTATCACCAAGATTGGGGGTATCACCCGGATTCTTCAGGGAGCTACATTTATGATGACCAATATTATGCTCCAAATCCATCATACGCACCGAAATTTTCATGTCCACCTCCATTGCCACAAGAAGAAAAACCAAATCCAATGGATGTAATATTGAAGGGCATAGCAGACCTAGAGGAGATGAGGATTAGCCAAGAGCTGTCAACCCAAAATGTTAATAATCAGATGGAATAACTCATCACCACCTCAACCCATGGTCCTCAATACATGAATTCCAAAACTGAGACAGATAATTCAAGGTTGGAGGAATTGTTGTCCAAGTTCGTAGCGTCAAATGAAGAAAGGAGGATTAATCAAGAGATGCCAATTCAAAATCTTTAGAACCAGATAGATCAAATGTTCAAAACCTTGAACAACTGTCCTCAAAATAATTGGTGTAATGACATGGATTTCGAGATTGATGACGTGCCCGAGCCAAATCTACAACTAGATGAGCCACAAGATGTTGAAAAAAAGGAGACAAAGGGGGATAATGAAAACAAGGTCAACGAAGAACTAACTGTGGGTACCAACGATGATGAGCCGATGTTATTTATGTTTCAAATGCCTTCTCCACCAAAGTTCAAGGATCCAGTTAGATTTACAAAACTATGCCCTCTTGATAGTCATGTCGTTGGCAATGCTCTTTATGACACGAGAGCTAGTACAAATGTGAAGCCATGGTGGGATGAGGAGGATAAGATAGAAGAAGAGCCCGTTGTGCTTGCCAAACCTCAAAGCCCCAATCGAATCATAGGCTCAACGGACAGAAAAGCACCAAGTTATTCAACATTCTCAATTGGGCACTTATTTAAACAAAGCATGCTAGGTGACTTTAATTCGATAGCCATCACGAATGGGAACCTCCAAAAGGACAATTTGTTACTGATGGATGGAGGGTTCCTCAACTATCGAAGAGGAATTGGATAGCGTTGACCAGAAAAAGTCAGGCTGAAAGACTGTAATTCAAGCGCTAACTGGGAGGCAACCCAGAAATTTTTATATTTATATGCTTTACTAGTTTATTTAGTAGATAGGAATTAATTTGCTTATTAAGTTCTCTTATAAATTCAAAGTGCTATTCTAATCCATGTTGTCTCTCTTCATTGCAGGTATTGCTGGCTCAATAAATAAGCAAAATATTATGGAAAGGGAAGCCACCAACCTGAGTCCATGCCACAATATCCTCCTTTAGATCCCGATGTGGAGGAGTTTTCAGTCTTTGTTCCACAACCACCACCACCACAAGCTTAACAAATTAGGGAAGTCCTTAGCTCTTCAATTCTTTTTATTTTAACAATGAGGACATTGTTCACTTTGAGTTTAGGGGTGGATCATATTGTATTACATAATTGTTTAGTTCACATACATTGCATTGGTTAGTATGTTTATTTTTGCATATTGTAGGCATGTTTAAAAATAAAACAATTTTTTTTATTTTGTATTGAGTGTTTTCATATAGAATGTTGCATGAATCTAGGTAATGGATTGGTTTGAATTTAGCTCGGCCTATGATCTCTCCTGGTTTTGTTTGTTAACTTGAACAGTGTTGATAATTAATGATGAGTTCTAATTTTAATCATGATGATAATCTGAGCCTGTCTGAAACTTATGTTACCGGTTAGCACTTAAAGTTTAAATGTTTTAATCCACTTGGTTCAAGGGTTTCATAATTTGTTTCTGAGGGAAAATCTTGGTTAAAATTTAAGGAAATTAGTGAACTGGCGGTAAAGGTTGGAATGACGTAAAAGCTTGAGTTTGGGGGAATCTATGGGGTATATATATACAAAATGAAAAAAAGAAATGATGAAAAGAAAAAAAACAGAAAATCCAGAAAAAAAAATCGTGGTATGCTTGTCTAGTTTTATGGCCTTTATTACTTGAGTAAGTAAGCCCGAGGTGATTGTCTTTACACCTAGCGCCCTAAGGTCTTAATGGCTTGGGAGTCGTTGGTCGAAAGCTCGTTAAGGTAGCATTGAAAAGCCTAAGGGAATAAGACATTGCACAACCATGAGAAAAATAAAAAAATAAATAAAACACGAGAAAGAGCAAAAATGCCCTCGTGATTGAATAAAAGTAGAAATAAATTCTGTATGTACCCTTAGACTTGGTACTTGCTTAGTTTTAACCAGAGTTGTCATGTTCACAAAAGTAATTGAATTGGAACTGAAATTTTCCTTCTAAGAAGTTTGTTATGTGATTATCTTGAACTGTGGTTGGTTAGAATGGTTAACAAGCACACACGCACAACATGGGTGATGACAGGTTTGGATTGACTAACTGGTTAGAGTTATGGACTTTGACTTAATTTGATATATTATTTGAGTATCATTGATATCTTTGAGGCCTGTTGCTATATATCATACTGATTTATTACTGGGATCGTAGGTATATTTGGAAGTAGATCATGCATTTGCATTTATGTAGTTAAGTTAGTTTGTTTATTGTTAGTTCTTTTGGGTTTTTATTTGAGGACAAACAAAGGTTTAACTTTGGGGGTATTTGATGAGTGAGTTTTATATCCATTAATTGAGTGCATTTGAGCTTAATCTTTCGGAAGTTTTTAAGTGTTTGTGTCTATTCATGCATGTTTTATGTTGTTTTGTAGGAATTGGGACAAAAGCTACTTGGATCGATGTTTGGGGTTGCTAGATTCGCATTTTGGGCTTGCTATTTACATAGCAGCCACTTTAGAGCCTATTTCAGCATTGCTCCAGCCCTTATTTCGAAAAACTCAAAAAATGAAAGTTGTAGATCTACGTCTCCTCTTTTCGAAACATCTTAACTCATCGAAATCGGAGTTCAGACAAAGAAGTTGTGGCCATTTTCTCAAAGGATATCAGAGCAAAAAATTTCCAATAAAGGACCCTCGCCAGGGCGGGCATTATACACACAAAACCCCCGCCGGAGCAGGGGTACTGAGGCAAAACCAGTAGCATAGCCCGCCGGGGCGGGACTAGCCAATAGAAAAACCCTGTCGGGGCGGGCGTACGCGCAGAAAAAGTAATTTTTGTTAGAATTTGAGTTCAAGAAGGATTGGTTAGAACTGATTGACTCAAGAACTTCTAGGAGGACTTAAAGACATATAAAGAGGCATATAAAAGGAGGAGAATCACAAGGATTAGGATTAGTGGGGAAGAATTTCATTAAATTAGATTAGAGTAGATTAGGACCAAAACCTTAGTTCTTATTAGTTTTGGAGATTGAAGCAACTTGGAGACCATTGAAGATCAATTGCAGGAGCTTGAGGAAGATGGAGATTTGCTGACAACAGATTTATTCTTTACTCAACTCTTATTTTTGTCTTTCAATGTTATTTCAATTGTGGATTCTTAGTTTTAATTCATTAGTCGTGAACTATATCTTTTGTTTAACATTACAATGGAACTTATTGCATAGTTTATTTTTAGTATGTTTCTTTATTAATTATTGTGATTTTTTTGGATTGTCTATTATGGTTTGTGATGAAGTGCTTAATTGCCTAACTAATAATTACCATGATAATCTATATGAACTCGAGAGATGAAGTATAGAATGTGATTATGTTTTCTACATGGCATTGAAATTCATAATTTATGTCTAGGATAGAGATATACCTATCATCGCATGTAATCTGATAAAGAACTTGTGCTTAAAATCCTTTTTAATTGTAATTCACATAGAGATATAGTGAATTAGTTAATTAGGGTGTTCTTCTTAATTTTATCATCCGTGGATTTAAGTTGATTTGAGTATGATGCATTTAGAGATGGTGATATTTACTTATGTGTTCTTGATTAACAATTCAGAATAGTGAACTTAATTAATAAGAAGTGTATTAATTTAAATGAAGCAATAAGTGAAGTTGTGATCTTAAATCTCCATAATCTGGTTTTTAATTAGTGATAATTAGAATTAATTTAATTAATAATTTACTTCATAATCTTAAATCGATTGTTTAAATAAAATTAGTTTGGTTAAGAGCTAGTATTTGGTAATTTGTATTAATAATTTCTCGTGGGAACGATACTCTACTTTCACTTTATTACTTCTTGACCACGTATACTTGCGTGTTGTGCGTAACTAGATTTTACCCAACAGTTATTATTTACGTATACGACACTATTTACATATACGATACTATTTATGAGTACTATTCATGAAGTATAATTTTTCTTATGAAATTTTTACCTTTTTATGTCGGGGTTACTATTCACGTATACAAAACTATTCACGTATACGACACAGTTTACGTATACGACACTATTCACGAATATGACACTATTCATAAAAAAATTAAATTTTCTTTTCTTGGTCCAAGTTGTCTATTATGGTTACTATATTTAATTGTATCATTGTTTTGATCTTTATTCTTGAATTTTGCTCTATAATTGATTATTATGGAGTATTTTTGAACTTGGATACACTAAATTACGAATCCCTAATCTTTGTCCTTTTATCTCATTGGATTCGTTTTCTTTAAAATATTTTTATCATCCTCAGTCCTAAATGGTGATATAACTGAATATCTTTGGCCTGTAGTGCAAAGATGAATGATTACTTGATGAATATCTTTGGCCCGTAGTGCAAAGATGGACAGGTGTTGAGATGAACATGACCAACTGGTGATACAAATGAATATCTTTGGCCCATAGTACAAAGATGAATATTTGATTTAGGATGTATATTGATTGATGTTACGGGGATAAAATATTGATGATGGACTTATAAATAATAGAAGATAGTAGACTTCATTCTCTACTTAACTCTTCTAATGAATTGTTATTTTCGTTGCGAATATTGATCTAAAACTTGTTGTCCATTATATTTTATCTGATTTATTGAAGGTTAACGATAATTTGTTCTACATTATCTTAGTCATAATATTCTTTACTGGGCTAGTTGAGCTCAATCTTTTCCTTTTTGTTCCATTTTTCTTCTTAGGAGGCGAGAATATAGCGGGAACTAGTCGGGGTGTGGAGTGATGTTTTAGGGCAGTTGTTTTAGCAGTCCTCACTATTTTATAAAATAGTGTATCAATATTATAATGAGGACTTATTTGAGTTTGGATATTGTAGTGCCCCCAAATCCGAGTATCTTCCAACCCGACAGATGGTGCAATACTGTACAACATTCATATATTCATTCAATTGAAAAGTCTCAAAGAACGAATATAACTTCTATATATTAAGGTAATATTTACAATTTCCCAAGTTCTATACCCATTACAAAGGTTCTTTGTCATAATATCAGTTACATTACAACAATAGACCTATACTATTACAAGACAGCTTAACAATCTGCCTTAGCTTTTCCTTTATCTCTTTTTGATCCTTCGGGATGTTCAGTCTTAGCTGCATTCATATGGTTCAAGCAAGAGTGAGCATGGCTAGCTCAGCAAGTATAACAATTCAATAACAACATGCTTGACACATACGAATCGTATATCTTCAATAACTGAACAATAGTTATGAAGTACTATTGATAATTCAAAGTAGCACTTCATCTTTTCTTTCAAAATATTTTATAATATTAACAATATTTAGTTAAACCTTCACTCCGGTCAAAGACCTTGAGTGTTCATTCTTTCTTGGAAAAAGGACAACCCGGAACGAATTCCGTAAGCCCGATATTACTTACGAGAACTTCTAGGTGATCAGCCTATTGTACTCCATGTTGATCAACACTACATCCATTAAACGTATGTACGTTTAATCATTTGGCAACCTCATATGCCTGTCGTTTTACCGACAAAATATTTGTTTAACATTTCAGTCTTCTTTTGAAAACCATATCAAGTAGTTGACAAAAGATAGCAACATTCGATAATGCAAGAGTAGATTATCAAGTCTAGCCAAAGGGGATTGGCTTTAACCTCAACATACCTCAATTCATGCGAAAGAATACATGAATCTTAAACTTGTTCAGATTGAACTAAAACAAGAGTTAGAATACCTGCCTTTAGCGTCTGCTATCGTATATTAACTTTATGTTTAAGTCTTTCAAGTCCCTACAGTACATGATCACATAATGCCTTACATTAGGTCACATATAATCAAGTATGTATATGACTATATCTTACCTTTCTTCTCAATCTAATTGTGTATTAGATTCAGTTACTATTCGTTTCGGTTTATAATTTGTCCTTGTAATTACACTTGACTAGGTTATCTCAACCTTTATACAATATCCTTAAGGGTTAATAGAGTTTAAACAATGTTACATTATCTTCCTTAAGTTTGTGTTTACTTTTAAATCCTTTAGGTTTTCTTTGCTTTGTACTTAGAACATTCTTGATCATCCTTGTTCTGAGACTGGCGCAGCGGCCCCGGTCCGATACTTGCATCGTCTCGCGCTGCGGCGCGAGCCTTATTCTAGCATGCCCCGAACTTGGCGCTGGGGAGCGAGTCATTACTTAATGGGGCCGCGCTGCGGCGCCACTCTCCAGAGGTTTTTCGTACTGTGCATGGCGCTGGGTCGCGGGCCTTTTGCCTTGGGTTGGCGCCGCGGCGCCAACTCTGTGCACCAGAAAATAATTTCAGTTTTGAAATTTTGTGAACTTCTCGGACGCATAACTTCTTCGTTATAAGTCCGAATTGGCTCGTTCAAAAGCCTACGGTTCACAAATTATGTAATCTACATGATCATCCAAGAATTTTATCTATTTGACTTTGTTTCCTAAAAATTCACCTATTGGTTTATTTTTAACGAAAACGATAAACGTTCGTGAACGTTCAACGCTGGTTTCTTCGTTCTAAGTCAGAATCCGGTCATTTTCGAGTTCGCAACTCTTAAATACCAAATATGACTTAACTCCATTGTAAACAATGATTCCGTGATTAAACGCAAAATTTGACTTCCATTCCGAGAATTTTACGAATTCGACGATTGTCGTCCAATCGTGCAATTTCCGGCAAATCTTCATTCTTACGATTCGTTCAACATTACAAATGAACTTCATTCATCATGTGAACATCTCAACATACATAATACAACAACTTATTTTCATTGTTGGACTTTGACTCCTCATGAGCTTATAACTTATCAAATTATAAACTACCTAAGATGTGATTATTCATGACGTATGACAATTAGAGTTTCTTAATCATCATACTTTACATGTGCTTCACATATAACTTTACTTAGGTATACATGATACATATGATCATATACATTCTTTTATCTTCATATCAATTCTCTTAATAAACTCCTTTTAAGTTCATATTATCTTCACATAAGTGTATAACTTATGTTAGTTTAAATGACTTATTACCAACTTTTGTGGCTTAAGTCCATGACTTACATATTCTTCTTGTTTCTTATCATTCATGTTTCTTAATCCATCTTTTCTTATCAACCTATCATGGTAGAGATAGAAGATAATTGGAGAAGAAGTCTTACTCTTTTGAAGTCTTGGTAAGGTAGCTTTCTCCTTCTTCTTACTTATGGAATGACTTATGTGTAGCTTATTCTCTTTAACACTTAAGCACTTTAGTAGTCTAGATTATTTGAACAACCAACAAATGGCTTGTAAGTCTTCTCTATTTATAGAACTTGCAAAGTTAGGGTAGTTTGGTCTTTAAAACATCCCACCTCCTTACTATTTGTAACAACCCCAAAATAGGTCCATTCCATCCAACCTATTCTGAGTCGCCAAATACATGGTACAGAAAACAACTACAACTTTATTACAACAATTGTCGTGCAAAATACAACACCACATATGCTGTGAGTTTGAATACAAATATATACCAAATGTGACTCATGTTCCAACCGTGGACATCACCTCACAATAACACCTTACATAAAGGTATAGTCAAAAACTGTTTTAGAAATTAGAATCTTTGGGAAGTGCTCAAGGAAACCTTCGTACATGGGAGGCCACGCGTCTAGGTTATGATAGATATCATATGGCCACAGAATTATCCTTGGTTGTCCCAATAGACCCCAAAGAAAAACGAGAAGATTACTATCATATTCTTCCCAATGGTGAGTCTTCTCTTGACTTATCATTATCTCCACTGTCTCTAATTGAGAATTATACTTCAAACAAACACCAAGATTATATAGGTAGTGCCCATAGATATACTCAGCAAGTGGATGAGCACAACCCTGTCCTATGATGACACGAGGTTGTATGTCATTAGACATCTTGTATGATAGTGACAAAACACCCTTCCAACGTTGGGTTCGCCTCACCCTATTTTCTTCACCAAATATAACTACTAAATGATGACCACCGTTCTATTCCCTTGTTACCCCCGCTCGACCCAGCTACACTCTTATTACTTGAAAGGAATTGTGAAGCAAAAGGGTGAGCACAACTAGCTCAGTAAAGAATATCATGACTAAAGATAATTCAATTATCAATAGCCTTCATCAACAATAAATCAGAGATTTAGAACATATGGTAAATGATAAAAATTTCAACCATAGTTGCAGCGGAACGAGCAATCCATTAGAAGAGTCAAATAGACTATAAAGTCTATTATCTTCTCCATGTTAAAAATCCATCAACAATGTTTTATCCCTGTAACATCAATCAACAATTCTGGTCCACAATCATATGAATAACTCATAATCATAACTGTAGTTCTAAATTCCTCTTCTCATCCAGGACGAAGATAATTTTCATCACCTATCTTTACCTGGAACATCAAAGATCATGGTTACACCAAATCACATTTCCTGTTCATAATCATACTAATAACTTCATCTTTGCACTACGGCCAAAGATATTCATTTGTATCACCAGTTGGTCATGTTTATCTCAACATCTGTTCATCTTTGCACTACTGGCCAAAGATATTCAACAACATGTCATCTTTGCACTACGGGCCAAAGATATTCATCAACAATTCATCTTTGCACTACAGGCCAAAGATATTCATCAATATTTCATCTTTGCACTACAGGCCAAAGATATTAATATTTCAAAGAAATATATAACCATTTCAGAATTTATATAAACAATAATTATAACCATGTTGATCAATTCACCTTTGCACTTAAGCTAAAGATATTCACTTATAAATTTAATGGTCATGATCATACCAATCAACGATTCAACTTTGCACTACTGGCCAAAGATAACCCATAGTCATGATCATACCAAAAATCTACCCATCTTTACACTCAAGTCAAAGAGAAATATCATCATTAGGGTTATAAAAACGTTATATATAATAATAAAAATAATATGATCAGCATCTAGTTTTAATCTCAAGAGTAATATTCGTAACTCATGAATAGTAAACTCGACACAAAAAGGTAGAAATTCCACAATAAAATCCATACCAGTATTTCGGTACAATGATATTGAAAGAATAATATTTCTTAAGCTTATAAACAATTTATTTAAATTGTTTACACTTTACTAAATAATGTATTTAATCATTCTAAAATACCAAACTCATAAGATTTTATCACCAATAATCAAAACCCTCATCAAAAATCTGCATATACCTCATATAGGATTCTCAAGCCATAAAATCCTATTTTCCAATTTTCTTACTTCACATAACATATTTAATTCATTTACTCATAACTAGTCCATTTTCATGAAAAATATCAAATCAGTTCCAAAAATATTTCTTTTCTGGAATTTAGCATAATATAGTCCCATAGTGAACATATATTTTTCTCAGAATTTTTAAAAGTCATTTACTATTTTTCATATGGCCAAAATAGCCGAATATTTAGACATTTATCAAAAATTGTACTTTTATTTAAAAATTCTAAAATTCACAGAGTATACTCCTATCATATACATGTACTCCCAATAAAAATTTCATCAATTTTGGAGTTAACCACAAGGAATTATAAGCGGTTACTTTTAAAATAGTCTTTTCTCATAAAATTCATAACTCTCAATCTATACATCCAAAAATCACCATTTTTGGACACAATCAAGAAAACTCATCAAAATATCATTTCAAATTTTTTCAGAATTTTTGAAGATCAGAAAAATTACGAAATTGAAAATCATAACAACCCTTAAAATCCATTACTATCCCTTACAATCCCTTACAATCCCTTACAATCCCTTACCTCAAAAGAGCAGTACTTCTGACTGGAATGCAAAGCCGAAGGAAACTTGCACTGAATAGCAACTCTCAAAGTATCTAAATACTCACAAAATATGCTTCATAATATAGAGAGAGAAAGAGAGAAAACTTGTTTCTGGTGTGATTTTCAATTCTAACTTAGCCCTCTATTTATAGGAAAATTTTGGTAGGTTTGACCTGCAACCTGATGGCTTTACCTGCTACTATTCCCACCCACCACATTTGAAATATAATTCAGCACATTTCTTCACCAACCACAAGTGGGGCCCACTAATTCTAGAATTTTCCACCAAAATGATAAACTCCAAAAATTCAACAATTTCTGAACCAGTCATCTTGTAAAATTCATAATAAATCATACGTTCATTTTTAACGGTTCAAAATTTGTGGGCATATACTCAACTTATATATGTATAACATATCCAAAAATTACCACGATCCAACGGTCGGATTAAAAATTATAACCCCCGCAAAATATCTCAAACATCCTGATTTTTAATACCTCCATTCCGACAAAAATACGGATAAAAACCTCAACATTAACTCCTTCATTTTTAACCACAAAAATATATCTCTCATTTATATCCACATAAAATAAATATTTCCTTATCATATGAATTAATAATTAATTATTCACAAATAATATTACAGAATCACATTTATGACAACCAGGCTGTTCCCAGGAAAGAGGGGGCTTTCCAATAAGGATTTCTCCTTACTAGCGCGCAATTAGATGACCAAACCTCTCCTTAGACAGAACTTTCTAGACATTGCCAATAATGCTATCTAATAATATTATTCAAATAATATGAATTATTGATCTGATAATAGAAAATACTGTGCAGCAACAATTATTGAAACAACAATAATATAAAATATCAACGCAGCAATTATTGAATCAATAAAATAAAATATTGAATAATAACTACTGTAACAATTATTGAGTAGTGCCTTCTTACGTAAGAATCAATAATTTCAAAAATACTATGCAATACCGTGTGCTACTGTGCAATAACGCGTATTACTGTATTTTAACCACCGGCTATTCCAACAGTGTTAACGGTAACAACTACGCCGTTATTTGTAAAAACTCAAATTTGTCATTTTCTTCATCCGACAGTTATTCGTTATGGGGCCCACAAATAGCTGCGCCGTCGTACGAATATTCCCCGACAGAAAGAATATTCCACGACCAAACGAATATTCCCCGACAATAATGAATATTTTATATATCACCCATAACTTTAACATTTATCAATTTAACCATTTACTGAATAGAAAAATTGAATACTTTTATTTCATAAAATTCGGGGTCTTACACTATTCATTACTTGCTAACCACTCTCTTATCCTTTGCTTGGTCATTACTCATTTAACTTGGTCATTACTCTTAAGTCTTGGTCATCACATTAACTTGATCACCACATATTAACCATATTGATATGGTTTGCCCCATGGGTCAACCCATTCATTGGACTCTAGCTTGGGCTTGGATTAAATTAACCTTTGGCTATAAATTAATAAACACTAATTGGTTCATTAATTAATAATTGGGCCTCTCCCTTTAATTCACTTGGACTTGTATATAATTGTTAACCAATCTTCCAAGTCCATTAACATTTCTTAATACATATACTCATAGTTTATGTATTATTTTCGTATTCTAATTCCTATAGAATTTATATACGAAATTTCATCCTTCATACAACTCGTATAATACTTCATATTATACTCATTTCCATTTCTTTGTACAATACATAAGTATCATACCATTATTACATATTCATTACTATTTCGCCTTCCTTAACGTTTATAAATTAAGTCCACAAGCGAAATATCGTTTTTTCCATAACTAGATTTTTATTACATAATCCATCTCACCTTATTATTCCATCATTACGTATTTCTCGGAAATCCAAAATTAAATCCCGAGCAAATACCGATGAATAGTGTTTTTTTGAAAAATTTTTATTTTCGTCTTGGAAATTCAAACACTTTAATTCATCCACGTAGCTCAAATACTACGATATTCCAACGTCACTAGGTTATATAACGACAACCATCTTGATAACACATAGAATATGATTTTATTATTATTTAAATTAATAAAATCATTTTACAATAAGATCTGAATTTCTCGGTCGTTACATTCTCCCCCCCTTATAAAGATTCTATCCCCAGAATCTCGTCTTACTTTAATCAAATAGATGAGAAAATTTTTTCTTCATCTTTTCTTCTAGTTCCCACGTTGCTTCTTCAGCATCGTGGTTCCTGCATAATACCTTCACTGATGGTATTACCTTGTTCCTCAGAACTTGTTCCTTTTTATCAATGATTTGCATCGGCAACTCTTCATACGTTAAGTCTTTCTCGATATGAATTGGCTTATACTCGATTACATGCTTATAGTCCGACTTATATGGACGAAATACAGATACGTGAAACACGTTATGTATCCGCTCTAGGTCTGGAGGTAATGCTATCATATAAGCTACCTCTCCCACCCGTTTTAACACTTCAAAAGGTCTTATAAACCTTAGACTTAACTTTCCTTTCTTTCCAAAACGTATCTTTTCTTTCCAGGGAGATTCTTTTAGAAACACATACGAACCCACTTCAAACTCTCGACTCAGTCTATGTGAGTCCACATACTTTTTCTGTCTGTCCTGAGCTGTGACGAGACGCATCCGAATTAACTTTACCACCTCTGCTGTCTGCTGCACCAATTCTGGTCCTAGCATACGGCGTTCTCCCACCTCATCCCAACACAAAGGTGTTCTGCATTTTCTTCCATACAAAGCTTCGTACGGCGGCATGCCTATGCTTGCATGATAACTATTGTTATACGTAAACTCTACTTGTGGTAGGTGATCATCCCAACTACCCTTGAAATCCATGACGCAAGACCTCAACATGTCTTCTAACGTCTGAATTATTCTCTCACCCTGCCCATCAGTCTGAGGATGATAAGCTGTGCTCAACTTCAGCTGTGTTCCCAACTGCTCTTGCAAACTCCTCCAAAAGTTCGATGTGAATCGTGGATCACGATCTGACATAATCGATACCGGTACTCCATGTCTAGAAATGATTTCCTTAACATAAAGTTTAGCTAATTGGTCCAAGTTATACTTGATCCTAATTGGAAAAAAGTGAGCCGACTTTGTCAACCGGTCCACTATTACCCAAATCGCATCATATCCTTTATTCGTTATCGGAAGTCCCACCACGAAATCCATTGTAATATGCTCCCACTTCCATTCTGGAATCTCCAATGACTGTAATAAGCCACTGGGTCATTGATGTTCGGCTTTAACTTTTTGACAAGTCAAGCACCTACTCACATACTCTGCTATTTCTCTCTTCATGTTCGGCCACCAAAAACTCTATCGAAGGTCTTGATACATCTTAGTGCTACCAGGATGTATCGAGTACCTCGAATTATGAGCTTCTTGTAACACTTGCTCCTTTAATTTCGTCTCATTCAGAACTCAAATTCTTCCCTCAAATCTTAATAATTCTTCATTATCAAGACTATACTTAGCATCTTCCTTCTCGGATAACCGCTTCTTCATTTGATTACACTCGTCTATCGTGAGTTGTACTTCCTTGACTCTTTCTATGATGGTAGACTGCATCTCCGTCGAAAACAGTCTCTGCTCCGCCTCAATTGGCAACTTTACCTCTAATTCCATCCTAGCCATCTCTGTTATTAGCTCATTTTGAGTTGTTAACATAGACAATTTTTCCCGACCCTTCCTACTTAAGGCGTCGACAACTACATTGGCTTTTCCAGGGTGATATAGGATTTCACAATCATAATCCTTTATCAACTCTAGCCATCTTCTCTGCCTCATATTCAACTCCTTCTGAGTGAAGATATACTTTAGACTCTTATGGTCCGTATATATCTCACATTTTCCCCATAAAGATAATGTCTCCATATCTTTAGGGCAAACACTACTGCGGCCAGTTCCAGATCATGAGTAGGATAAACTTTCTCATAATCCTTCAACTGCCGTGACGCATACGCAATGACTTTGCCATGCTGCATAAGCACACAACCAAGTCCTCTATGCGAAGCATCACTGTACACTACAAAATTTCCTGTGTCATCTGGCAAGGATAAAACAGGCGCTTCACTTAATCTTTTCTTCAGTTCTTGAAAACTGTCTTCACATTTATCCGTCCATACGTATTTCACCGTCTTCGTTGTCAAATTTGTTAACGGGGTAGCTATCTTCGAAAAATCTTAGATAAATCTTCGATAGTACTCTGCTAACCCTAGGAAACTCTGCACCTTAGTCAGCATTTTCGGTTGTTCCCAATTCATCACTACTTCCACCTTCGCTGGATCTACTGAAATCCCCTCTTGGTCAATGACATGACCTAAAAGCTGCACCTTTTCCAGCCAAAATTCACATTTGGTGAATTTCACATATAGCTTCTCCTTCCTTAGTGTTTCCAACACTAATCTTAAGTGTTTAGCATGATCTTCTGGCGTCTTAGAATAGACTAGAATATCATCGATAAACACAACGACGAACTGGTCTAAATATGGTTTGAACACTCTGTTCATCATATCCAAAAATACAGTAGGTGCATTCGTCAACCCAAATGACATTACCAGAAACTCGTAATGACCATAACGAGTCCTGAATGCCGTCTTTGGTACATCTTCCTTCCTAACTTTCAACTGATGATACCCCGTCCGTAAATCTATTTTAGAAAAATACTATGCCCCTTTTAATTGATCAAAGAGATCATCGATCCTGGGCAATGAGTATTTATTCTTTATCGTTAACTTGTTTAACTCCTGATAGTCTTAACGATCCGTCTTTCTTCTTAACAAACAACACTGGTGCCCCCCACGGAGAAACACTTGGTTGAATGTACTTTTTGTCCAATAGTTTCTGTAGCTGAACCATTAGTTCTTTCATTTCCACAGGCGCCATTCGATACGGTGCCCTTGAGACTGGTGCTGCCCCTGGCACAACGTCTATCACAAATTCGATCTCCCTATCCGGCGGTAACCCCGGTAACTCACTTGGAAATACATCCATGAACTCATTTACTATAGGTAGTTGTTCCATGGTTGCTCCCACTCTCTGGGTATCCACAACATGGCAAGGGTAACCCACACAACCTTTCCTTAACAATTTTCTAGTTTGTGTCATCGTAAGGCAACACGGACGTCCCGGCAACTTACTATCGTAAAATACTACAGGAGGTTGCTTCAACGACTTGATTCTCACACATTTCTTTTGGCAATCTATAATTGCTCCATGATTAATTAACCAATCCATTCCTAGAATTACATCGAATTCTCCTAACTTTATCGGTATTAAATCTACCGATAACTTACAACCCCGTACATCTACGCAACAACTCCTATGAATATCTTCAACAAGAATTATCTCTTCATATGCTACCTTAATGTTCAAAGGTATAGGTAATTTTTCAGAAAATAATTCTAGTCGTTTAGCAAAATCGCATGCTATAAACGAACAAGTAGCACCCGAATCAAAAAGCACGTATGCATTTATGTTATTAATTGGAATAATACTTGCAACTACCTCCCCTGATGCCACAGCATCTTGGACCGTCATATTAAAAGTGCAAGCCATTGATTTACCTGGCTGAGATGGACCACTAATAGCTAACTTCCCGCTATTAGTTCCCTTATTCCCTTCTGTCCCCTTTTTCGGGCAATTCTTTGCTATGTGGTCCGTTGATCCACATACAAAACATCCTTTATTTTTCTTCGGATTTGGACAGTTAGGCGAAATGTGCCCTTCCTGTCCACAATTATAACATACTAACTTTCCTTTGAGACAGACTCCTAAGTGAGTCTTCCCACAGGTTTTATAGGCCTCCATCCTTTTCTAAGAATCCCCTTGTTTTACTCCGGTATTCCCAGAGTTAAAGCCCTTCCTCTTTTGACCGTTTCCACTTCCACTGACTCCCTCGGTCTTGGTTCCTCCATCAACCTTGCCCTTGCTCTTCTTATCCTTGTGGTACTGGCTCAGAGCCTCATTCCCACCTTCGGCAATTATTGCCTTTTCTAATATGGTTCCAAAGAAAGTACTTTGGAACACCGAGATTCGGCTATAGAGCCAGGGTTTCAAGCCCTGCTCAAATCTCCTAGCCTTTCTCACTTCAGTGTCCACTTGATGTGGAGCGAATCGTGCCAGTTCATTAAACTTGGCAGCATACTGGGGAACTGTCATCTCCCCTTATTTCAATTCAAGAAACCTCATTTCCATCCTTCCTTGCATACTCGTGGGAAAATAGTTCTCAAAGAAAATCTCCTTAAACCTCTCCCACATTAGATTTCCTATATCGGCCCTAGCCTGGTTTGCCTCCCACCAGAAGTTGGCCTCTCCTTTCATCAAATAGGTTGCAAAGGCAACCTTTTGACCCTCCTCAACATTTGCTATTACAAATGCCTTCTCGATTTCTTTTACCCAAGTCTGGGCTTCTATAGGGTCCGTAGTTCCTTTGAACTCCGGCGGACCTACACTTTTAAAGTCCTTAAAAGTAGTAGCTCGTACTACTCCAGGAATCACGGGTACATTAGCCCCCGCTCTATTAAATGCAGTCGTTAAAAGATTAATGAACTCCTGCATTGGATTAACTGGACCACCCTCCGGTTGGTTAACATTTATATCTTGATTTCGTTGTCTCCTTCTTGGTGGCATTTTGCTGTTAAGAAAATAACACATCATTATTACTTTATTCTTGTTGGTTTGTTATTATTTATAATAAAACAATAACTCATACTCATTACTCAATATTTTCCAAGAAAAGACTTATATTGATTCATAACTTGTAGTATAACACTACATTGTTTACATTACTCAGCCTTAGCTGATTACATTACCATCCCATAATTACTTTCCAAAAATTGGAATTTTACACAAGACTACCCTTTGTTTATACAGAAGAGGGTTTTACGTCACTACTAGATATGTAATATTTACATATCTAAGCTACTCTAGCTATTGCTAGATTACATTTGCCGTAAGGCATTCTCAAAATCTGCTCTGGCCAAACCGGCAACAACATCTCTACTGATGGTATGACGGGTCTATCCCGCTTCTATCTGATATCCAGCTAACTGTTGCTGGAAATCTACATGAGAACTCCTATGTATATAGGACATCCTCTCCAACTTCCGCTGTTTAGTCTTTAGCTCCTGCTTGAGCTCAAAGATGTCTTCTTTCAAATCTCGGACCTTGTCTATAGCTAGGACTCTATCATCGTGCTCCTCTTCCCACATTCCTTCTACACTAGCCTTGTCCTCCCGGACAGCTTGGAGTTCCTCTTTCAACTCCTTAACCTCTTGATAGTAATGGATATTTCTATCCAATACTGACATAAATAATGCCTTCATTGATTCTCTCGTAGACAATTCCTCTGTAGGTGGAACCTGATCAAAGGACATCACGTCCACCTCCTCCTCTATCATGCCATCAAATATAAACATGTAGTTTAAATCGTCTGAGTCTCCAAACTCGATTGTCACCACTTCTGGTTCTACGGCTACAGGATTTGGTAGTATGTCTACCCGATTAACCTAATTCTCGCTCACTAACTGTATGTCTCTATACATATCATTTTCTCCTGACATTTACAATAAAATAATATAGTTTGATTAGAACACGTCAGTCAATAATAAAAACACATAACATAATATAATACATTTTTATAAGGTTACTTTCCATCTTTTACTTCTTTATTATTTCTTAAGGTTATGACTTAAGGTTCTATTTCCCCCCTTAAGTTTTATAACCTAGGCTCTGATACCAACTTGTAGCACCCCCAAATCCGGGTATCTTCCAACCCGACAGATGGTGCAATACTGTACAACATTCATATATTCATTCAATTGAAAAGTCTCAAAGAACGAATATAACTTCTATATATTAAGGTAATATTTACAATTTCCCAGGTTCTATACCCATTACAAAGGTTCTTTGTCATAATATCAGTTACATTACAACAATAGACCTATACTATTACAAGACAGCTTAACAATCTGCCTTAGCTTTTCCTTTATCTCTTTTTGATCCTTCGGGACGTTCAGTCTTAGCTGCATTCATATGGTTCAAGCAAGAGTGAGCATGGCTAGCTCAACAAGTATAACAATTCAATAACAACATGCTTGACACATACGAATTGTATATCTTCAATAATTGAATAATAGTTATGAAGTACTATTGATAATTCAAAATAGCACTTCATCTTTTCTTTCAAAATGTTTTACAATATTAACAATATTTAGTAAAACCTTTACTCCGGTCAAAGACCTTGAGTGTTCATTCTTTCTTGGAAAAAGGACAACCCGGAACGAATTCCGTAAGCCTGATATTACTTACGAGCACTTCTAGGTGATCAGCCTATTGTACTCTATGTTGATCAACACTACATCCATTAAACGTATGTACGTTTAATCATTTGGCAACCTCACGTGCCTGTCGTTTTACCGACAAAACATTTGTTTAACATATCAGTCTTCTTTTGAAAACCATATCAAGTAGTTGACAAAAGAGAGCAACATTCGATAATGCAATAGTAGATTATCAAGTCTAGCCAAAGGGGATTGGCTTTAACCTCAACATACCTCAATTCATGCGAAAGAATACATGAATATTAAACTTGTTCAGATTGAACTGAAACAAGAGTTAGAATACGGTTTAGCGTCTGCTACCGTATATTAACTTTATGTTTAAGTCTTTCAAGTCCCTACAGTACATGATCACATAATGCCTTACATTAGGTCACATATAATCAAGTATGTATATGACTATATCTTACCTTTCTTCTCAATCTAATTGTGTATTAGATTCAGTTACTATTCGTTCCGGTTTATCATTTATCCTTGTAATTACACTTGACTAGGTTATCTCAACCTTTATACAATATCCTTAAGGGTTAACAGAGTTTAAACAATGTTACATTATCTTCCTTAAGTTTGTGTTTACTTTTAAATCCTTTAGGTTTTCTTTGCTTTGTACTTAGAACATTCTTGATCATCCTTGTTCTGAGACTGGCGCTGTGGCGCCGGTCCTATACTTGCATCTCGCGCTGCGGCGCGAGCCTTATTCTAGCATGTCCCGAACTTGGCGCTGGGGCGCGAATCCTTACTTAATGGGGCCGCACTGCGGTGCCACTCTCCAGAGGTTTTTTGTACTGTGCATGGCACTGGGGCGCGGGTCTTTTGCCTTGGGTTGGCGCCGCGATGCTAACTCTGTGCACCAGAAAATAATTTCAGTTTTGAAATTTTGTGAACTTCCCGGACGCATAACTTCTTCGTTATAAGTCCGAATTGGCTCTTTCAAAAGCCTACGGTTCACAAATTATGTAATCTACATGATCATCCAAGAATTTTATCTATTTGACTTTGTTTGCTAAAAATTCACCTATTGGTTCATTTTTAACGAAAACGATAAACGTTCGTGAACGTTCAACGCTCGTTTCTTCGTTCTAAGTCAGAATCCGGTCATTTTCGAATCCGCAACTCTTAAATGCCAAATATGACTTAACTCCAATGTAAAACAATGATTCCGTGATTAAACGTAAAATTTGACTTCCATTCCGAGAATTTTACGAATTCGACGATTGTCGTCCAATCGTGCAATTTTCGGCAAATCTTCATTCTTACGATTCGTTCAACATTACAAATGAACTTCATTCATCATGTGAACATCTTAACATACATAATACAACAACTTATTTTCATTGTTGGACTTTGACTCCTCATGAGCTTATAACTTATCAAATTATAAACTACCTAAGATTTGATTATTCATGACTTATGACAAGTAGAGTTTCTTAATCATCATACTTTACATGTGCTTCACATATAACCTTACTTAGGTATACATGATACATATGATCATATAAATTCTTTTATCTTCATATCAATTCTCTTAATAAACTCCTTATAAGTTCATATTATCTTCACATAAGTGTATAACTTATGTTTGTTTAAATGACTTATTACCAACTTTTGTGGCTTAAGTCCATGACTTACATATTCTTCTTGCTTCTTATCATTCATGTTTCTTAATCCATCTTTTCTTATCAACCTATCATGGTAGAGATAGAAGATAATTGGAGAAGAAGTCTTACTCTTTTGAAGTCTTGGTAAGGTAGCTTTCTCCTTCTTCTTACTTATGGAATGACTTATGTGTAGCTTATTCTCTCTAACACTTAAGCACTTTAGTAGTCTAGATTATTTGAACAACCAACAAATGGCTTGTAAGTCTTCTCTATTTATAGAACTTGCAAAGTTAGGGTAGTTTGGTCTTTAAAACATCCCACCTCCTTACTATTCATTACTTGCTAACCTCTCTTATCCTTTGCTTGGTCATTACTCATTTAACTTGGTCATTACTCTTAAGTCTTGGTCATCACATTAACTTGATCACCACATATTAACCATATTGATATGGTTTGCCCCATGGGTTAACCCATTCATTGGACTCTAGCTTGGGCTTGGATTAAATTAACCTTTGGCTATAAATTAATAAACACTAATTGGTTCATTAATTAATAATTGGGCCTCTCCCTTTAATTCACTTGGACTTGTATATAATTGTTAACCAATCTTCCAAGTCCATTAACATTTCTTAATACATATACTCATAGTTTATGTATTATTTTCGTATTCTAATTCCTATAGAATTTATATACGAAATTTCATCCTTCATACAACTCGTATAATACTTCATATTATACTCATTTCCATTTCTTTGTACAATACATAAGTATCATACCATTATTACATATTCATTACTATTTCGCCATCCTTAACGTTTATAAATTAAGTCCACAAGCGAAATATCGTTTTTTCCATAACTAGATTTTTATTACATAATCCATCTCACCTTATTATTCCATCATTACGTATTTCTCGGAAATCCAAAATTAAATCCCGAACAAATACCGATGAATAGTGTTTTTTGGAAAATTTTTCGAAAAACTTTTATTTTCGTCTTGGAAATTCAAACACTTTAATTCATCCACGTAGCTCAAATACTACGACATTCCAATGTCACTAGGTTATATAACGACAACCATCTTGATAACACATAGAATAAGATTTTATTATTATTTAAATTAATAAAATCATTTTACAATAAGATCCGAATTTCTTGGTCGTTACAGATATTGTCTAGAGGACAATATTTGTATTTAAACTCACAGCATATGTGTTGTCGTATTTTGCATGACAATTATAATAATGAAGTTGTAGTTATTTTCTGTACCATGTATTGGCGACTCAAAATGGGTTGTGTGGACCTAATTTGGGGGCGTCACAGTTGGTATCAGATCTTAGAGATATGGTCTCTGGCGGAGATCAGGGAATAGAACTATGAGGGGAGATACGAGTAAATCCTTCTCTAGTGTGTTATACCTAAGCTTATTTGTTATTTAATTGGTCGGCCAGAATATAGGGATAATATGTGGCATGTCAATTAACCATTGTTTTGTTGCAGTGTTTGAAAATGGCATCCAAAAATTTTGAGTTAAGCAATGGAGCACATGAGACCGTTGAATCACCGCTGATCAATACCCAGGATAACGTGTATCAGGAAGGCAATAATCTTCAGGTAAACGATAACACCGACCAAATGATGAGCGATGTGATGTTCAAAGGCTTCCTGTAATTCAAGCAACATCAGCCGAGAGAGACTCACGTGAAAAATACAGGTGGAAACACTGACAACTCATGGATGGTCACCGCTAAGCAGTTCAAGGAGCTGGGACCACCAGAGTTTTTGGTAAAGCCAGAACCACTTACGGCAGAGACGTGGATAAAGCAGATCACCAAGATATTTGATGTCTTGGGATGCTCCGAGGAGCAAGAGGTTCCTTTTGCCACCTTCATGTTGCGAGGAGAGGCAGATTACTGGTGGGAATCCGTAAAGCGTACTCAGCCTGCCGCACTCAAGATGTCTTAGGAGAAGTTCTAAGAATTATTTAATGACAAGTACTTTCTCGAAAGTATTCATCACATGATGGAGGTAGAGTTCATCAAGCTGGAGCAAAACAATATGACCGTGTCGCAGTACGAAGCTAAGTTTGCCAAGTTGTCCCAGTTTGCATCCCATTTGGTTGATAATGAGGAGAGAATGATGCAAATGTTTCTGCGAGGTTTGAAACCCGAAATACGTTAATGCCTCATTTTTCACAAATTATGTTTGTATTCAGATGTAGTGAATAGGGCTCAGTTATTAGAGCAGGATTATGAGTCAGCTCAACCAAAAGATAACAATCGGCAACACGATAATAGTCATACCAGTGGCAACAATCATCGAAGTAGTGATAACCAACGTGCCAGAAATGGTAACCACTTTGGTGGTAATCATTGCCAAGATAATAGGAAAGGTCAGTCAAGTGAAAATTTTAAAAAGAGAAGATTCAACAATGACTGGAAGACGTCGGCAGCAACACCAACACCAACAACAAATTCTAGGGGAGGAGAACGACCACCAGTTAGATGCTACAGATGCAGAGAGGAGGGACACATAAGTCCAAACTGTTCACAGCCTTTTAAGGTATGTTTTAGTTATGGAAAAGTCGGTCACATAGCTCGATTTTTTCTTGTGACGAAATTAAGTCCAGTTGGGACGGTGGCAGCTAAGGCGGATACGGACGAAACAATGTCGGTGGTTTCAGGAAGAGCAGTTTTTGTGACTTCTTAAAATACGAGGAACCCGAACGAAGTTATCACGGGTTAGTTAATTATAAATTCTTGCAAAGTCTATACCTTATTAGATATCGGTTTTACCAATTTTTATTTCTCCTGCTTGTGTTCAACGTTTGAACTTGGCCCTTGAGAAATTAGATTTTGACTTATCTATTGAAATTCCATTAGGAGAAACCTTCGTTATTTCCACTATTTATAAATCTTGTTTGATTCAAATCGATACCCTCACGTTACCTGTCGATCTCATCTCTTTAAAAATACTTATAATTGATGTGATTTTAGGAATCGACTGGTTAACTTCTCATCATGCTCAAATTGATTATTTTCGTAAGGTTGTTAGCTTTCATATTCTTAACCAACCTGTTATGCGAATTCAAGCAACCAAACCACTAAAGTCAATCACTGTCATATCAAGCCATAAAGCCATTCGTTTATTAAAAAATAGATGTCAAGCTTTCTTAGCCCATGTCATGGATTTAAACAAAAGTACGTCAGATTTGAAGGATATTTCTATTGTTAGTGAATTTCCTGACGTATTTCCTGAAGAACTTCCTGGCCTACCCCTAGAGCGTGATATCGAATTTTGTATCGACCTTGAACCCGATACAAAACCCTCAAATATTTCTTCACTTAGAACGAACGTAACATGTGCCAAAGACTTTGGCTCGAGCTGATTGAAAGATTACGATTATACCATTAAATACCATCTTGGAAAAGTGAACGTGGTAGCTGACGCATTGAGTAGAAGATCGTATACGGTTACGAGTGCGACGTTGTTAACACAAAGACACATTTCGTATAACTTACAAATGATGGAGATAGAGTTAAAGACTCTAGGGACCCACGTGATGATGTCAAATATACGCGTAGAACCGACTTTAATCGATAAAGTTAAAGCTGCTCAAGCTACATACCCAAAGTTGATGCGTATGAAGACGAAGGTACAAGAATGTGTTATTCCAGAAGCAAGAGTCGATGAAGAGAGGAAATCTCAACCCTCGATTTATTGGTCCATTTGAAATCCTCGATCGAGTAGAAACTGTGGCCTATAGACTCGCTTTACCGCCAAGTATGTCTCGTATTCATAACATTTTTCACATATCCATGCTACGTAAATATGTAAAAGATGTAAGACCCCGAATTTTATGAAATAAAAGTATTCAATTTTTCTTATAATTACTATTCAGTAAATGATTAAATTGATAAATGTTAAAGTTAAGGGTGATATATGATTTTTTTTTCAAAATACACAAGTGGTTATAAAATATTCATTGTTGTCGGGGAATAGTCGTTTAGTCGTGGAATATTCTTTCTGTCGGGGAATATTCGTACGACGGCGCAACTATTTGTGGGCCCCATAACGAAAAACGACCGGATGAAGATAACGACAAATTTGAGTTTTTACAAATAACGGTGTAGTTGTTACCGTTAACACTGTTGGAATACCCGGTGGTTAAAATACAGTAATACGCGTTATTGCACAGTAGCACACGGTATTGCACAGTATTTTTGAAATTATTGATTCTTACGTAAGAAGGCACTACTGAATAATTGTCACAATAATTACTGTTCAATATTTTATTTTATTGATTCAATAATTGTTGCGTTGATATTATTGTTGTTTCAATAATTATCACTGCACAGTATTTTCTATTATCAGATCAATAATTCATATTATTTAAATAATATTATTAGATAACATTATTAGAAATGTCTAGAAAGTTCTGTCTAAGGAGAGGTTTGGTCATCTAATTGCGCGCTAGTAAGGAGAAATCCTTATGAAAAGCCCCCTCTTTCCTGGGAACGGCCTGATTGTCATAATTGTGACTCTGTAATATTATTTGTGAATAATTAATTATGAATTCATATGATAAGGAAATATTTATTTTATGTGGATATAAATGAGGGATATATTTTTGTGGTTAAAAATGAAGGAGTTAATGTTGAGATTTTTATCAGCATTTTTGTCGGAATGGAGGTATTAAAAATTAGGGTTTTTGAGATATTTTGCGGGGGTTATAATTTTTAATCCGACCGTTGGATCGTGGTAATATTTGGATATGTTATACATATATAAGTTGAGTATATGTCCACAAATTTTGAACCGTTAAAAATGAACGTATGATTTGTTATGAATTTTACGAGATGACTGGTTCAGAAATTGTTGAATTTTTGGAGTTAATCATTTTGGTGGAAAATTTTAGAATTGGTGGGCCCCACTCTTGGTTGATGAAGAAATGTGCTGAAATTTTTATTCAAATGTGGTGGGTGGGAATAGTAGCAGGTAAAGCCATCAGGTTGCAGGTCAAGTTTGCTTCGGCGTGCTAACATTTTCCTATAAATAGAGGGCTAAGTTAGAATTGAAAATCACACCAGAAACATAAGTTTTCTCTCTTTCTCTCTCTATATTATGAAGCATATTTTGTGAGTTTTTAGATACTTTGAGAGTTGCTATTCAGTGCAAGGTTCCTTCGGCTTTACATTCTAATCAGAAATACAGCTCTTTTGAGGTAAGGGATTGTAAGGGATAGTAAGGGGTGTTATATTATTCTTAAAATGATATTTTCTTTAATATCATTATACCGAAATGTTGGTATGAACTTTTTATCAAATTTAGAACTTTTTGAGTCGGGGTTACTATTCACGTATACGACACTATTCACGTATACGAGACTATTCATGTATATGGCACTATTTACGTATATGACATTATTTACGTATACGGTACTATGTACGAATACGAAATATTATTCATGAGTTACTATTCATGAGTTACTATTCACGAGTTACTATTCATGAGTTACTATTCACGAGTTACTATTCACGGGTACTATTCACGACAAAAAATTGGTTTCTTTTTCTGACCAAATTATCATTGATTTATGATTGTTGCTCTCGAAAATAAATACAGTTGTTGATCATATTGTTTTTATTATCATATATAACATTTTTATAACCCTGATGTTGAATTTCTCTTTCACTTGAGTGTAAAGATGGCTAAATTATTAGTATAATCGTGACTGAGGAATGTCTTTGGCCTGTAGTGCAAAGATGAATTGTTAACTGGTATAATCATGACCATTGAATTTATAATTGAATATCTTTAGCTTAAGTGTAAAGATGAATTGATTAACATGGTTATAATTATGGTGTATATAAATTCTAAAATGATTATATATTTCTTTGAGATATGAATATATTTGGCCTGTAGTGCAAATATGAATTGTTGAGGAATATCTTTGATTTGTAGTGCAAAGATGAATTGTTGATGAATATCTTGGGCTCGTAATGCAAAGATGACCTGTTGTTGAATATCTTTGGCATGTAGTGCAAAGATGGTTTGTTGATGAATATCTTTGGTCGTAGTGCAAAGATGGATTTATTAGTATGATTATGAACAGGAACTGTGATTTGGTATAACCATGATCTTTGATTTTTCAGGTAAAGACAGGTGATGAAAATATTCTTCGTCCTGGGTGCGAAGAAAAATTTAGAACTACAATTATGATTATGAGTTATTCATATAATTATGAAAAAGAACTGTTGATTAATGTTACAGGGATAAAACATTATTGGTGGACTTTTAATGTAGAGAAGATAATAGACTTTATAGTCTATTTGACTCTTCTAATGGATTGCTCGTTCCGCTGCAACTATGGTTGAAAATTTTTATCATCTACCATATGTTCTAGATCTCTGATTTATTACTGATGAAGGCTATTGATAATTTAATTATCTTTAGTTATGATATTCTTTACTGGGCTAGTTGTGCTCACCCTTTTGCTTCACAATTCCTTTCAGGTAATAAGAGTGTAGCTGGGTCGAGCGAGGGTAACAGGGAGATAGAACGGTGGTCTCTAACTGTGGAGGTTCTCCCTAAGCAGTATAGAAAAGTGTGTTGTATTTTATATATCATTTAGTAGTTATATTTGGTGAATCATCTAGGGTGAAGCGAACCCAACGTTGGAAGGGTGTTTTGCCACTATCATACAAGATGTCTAATGACATACAACCTCGTGTCATCATAAGACAAGATTGTGCTCATCCACTTGCTAAGTATATTTACGAGCACTACCTATATAATCTTGGTGTTTGTTTGAACTATAATTCTCAATTAGAGACAGTGGAGATAATGATATGTCAAGAGAAGACTTTCCATTGAGAAGAATATGATAGTAATCTTCTCGTTTTTCTTTGGGGTATATTGGGTCAACCAAGGATAATTCTGTGGCCATATGATATCTATCACAACCTAGAAGCATGACCTCCCATGTACAAAGATTTCCTTGAGCACTTCTCAAAGATTCTAATTTCTAAAATAGTTTTTGACTATACCTTTATGTAAGGTGTCATTGTGAGGTGCTGTCCACGGTTGGGATATGAGTCACATTTGGTATATATTTGTATCCAAACTCACATCATATGTGTTGTTGTATTTTACACGACAATTGTTGTAATAAAGTTGTAGTTATTTTTTGTACCATGTATTTGGCAACTCAGAATAGGTTGGATGGAATGGACCTATTTTGGGGATATCACAAAAGACCCGAACCATATTATTGAATTAGAACCAAACGAAATAGCAGAAGATTTAGCGTATGAAGAGGTACATGTTAAGATCTTGGATAGGAAGGAGCATGTCCTATGCACAAAGGTTATACCACAAGTCAAAGTTTTGTGGAGGAACTATGCTATTGAGGAAATGACCTAGGAGTTGGAATCGAAAATGAAAGCGAGGTATCCTCACCTTTTCGAAACACCAGGTACGTACGTCAATTTCGAGGACGAAATTTCATAAGGAGGGGAAGTTGTAAGACCCCAACTTTTTATGAATAAAATAATATTTTCTCTATTTATTATTTTGATATAGTAAAGGGTTAATTTGATTAATGTGGTTAGTTATGGGTAAAATACATAAATATTTTAAATAAACAAGTGATTATAAAATACTCATTGTTGTCGGGAAATATTCGTTTGGTCGTAGAATATTCTTGTTGTCGGAGAATATTCGTACGATGGTGCAACCATTTGTGGGCCCTATAACAGAAAATTGTCGGATGAAGAAAATGATAAGTTTGAGTTTTTAATAAATAACGATGTAGTTGTTACCATTAACACTGTTGGAATACATGGCGGTTAAAGTACAGTAATATGCGTGGTTGCACAGTAGCACACGGTATTGCACAATATTTTTAGATTATTGATTCTTACGTAAGAAGGCACTACTCAATAATTGTTACGGTAATTACTGTTCAATATTTTATTTTATTGATTCAATAATTGTTACGTTGATATTTTATATTATTGTTGTTTCAATAATTGTCACTGCACAATATTTCCCATTATCAGATCAATAATTCATATTATTTGAATAATATTATTAGATATTATTATTGGCAATGTCTAAGGACGTTTTATCTAGGAAAGGGGTTTGGTCACCTAATTGCGCGTCAGTAAGAAGAAATCCTTATCGGAAAGCCCTCTCTTTCCTGTGAATGACCTGGTTGTCATTATTGTGATTCTGTAATATTATTTGTGAATAATTAATTATTAATTTATATGATAAGGAAATATTTATTTTATGTGGATATAAATGAAGGAATTAATGCTGAGGTATTTTATCAGTATTTTGTCAAAATGGAGGTATTAAAAATCATCTGTATGTGGATTTCGGTCATTTTCTGTTTAGAATTTGAAAAAACTTTCTTCTACAAAGTTGTATAGAATTAAATTTTATATGAAAAGACATAAGGTTCATATTTTTCTGATAAAAGGGCTATTTATTATGAATTATTGAAGTTTCAGAAATAAATATTTTTATTAAAAATATGGGTGGGCCCCACTTTTGTTTTTTGTGGAAAATTGATAAAATTTCAAAGTGTGGTGTGCGTGAATAGCAAAGGGTGGAAGCCACTGGTAGCAGATTAATCTACATTGGTGTTCTGGCATTCCCCTATAAATAGGGTGCTTTGTTAGAAATAAAAATCACACTAGAATCAGAAGTTTCTTTCTCTATATATCGAATGTATTTTTGTGAGTATTTAGATACTTTGAGAGTTGATAAGCAGTGCAAGTTTTCTTCAGCATTATATTCGATATTTCAGTCAGAAGTACTTATCTTTTGAGGTAAGTGATGTTATTTTCTTCGTAAATGATGTTATTTCTTTTAATATCATTATACCGAAATATTGGTGTAAATTTTATTATGAAATATTTACCTTTTTATGTCGAGGTTACTATTCACGTATACGACACTATTCACGAATACGGTACTATTCACGAGTACTATTCACGAAGTATGATTTTTCTTATGAAATTTTTACCTTTTTGTGTCGGGGTTACTAATCACGTATACGACACTATTCACGTATACAGCACTATTCACGAATACGACACTATTCACAAAAAAATTAAATTTTCTTTTCTTGGTCCAAGTTGTCTATTATGGTTACTATCTTTGATTGTATCCATGTTTTGATCTTCATTCTTGAATTTTGCTCCACAATTGATTATTATGGAGTATTTTTAAACTTGGATAAACTGAAGTACGAATCCCTAATCTTTGTCCTTTTATCTCACTGGATTCGTTTTCTTTAAAATATTTTCATCATCCTCAGTCCTAAATGGTGATATAACTGAATATCTTTGTCCTGTAGTGCAAAGATGAATAATTACTTGATGAATATCTTTAGCCCGTAGTGCAAAGATGGACAGGTGTTGAGATGAACATAACCAACTGGTGATACAAATGAATATCTTTGGCCCTTAGTGGAAAGATGAATATTTAATTCAGGATGTATATTGATTGATGTTACAGGGATAAAATATTGATGATGGACTTATAAATCATAGAAGATAGTAAACTTCATTCTCTACTTAACTCTTCTAATGAATTATTATTTTTGCTGCGAATATTGATCTAAAACTTGTTGTCAATTATATTTTATCTGATTTATTAAAGGCTAACGATAATTTGTTCTACATTATCTTAGTCATAATATTCTTTACTGGGCTAGTTGAGCTCACCCTTTTCCTTTTTGTTCTATTTTTCTTCTCAGGAGGTGAGAATATCGTGGGAACTAGTCGGGGTGTGGAGTGATGTTTCAGGGCAGTTGTTTTAGCAGTCCTAACTATTTTGTAAAATAGTGTATCAATAATTGTAATGAGGACTTATTTGAGTTTGGATATTGTCTAGAAAATAATATTTGTATTTAAACTCACATCATATGTGTTGTTTTATTTTGCACGACAATTGTAATAATGAAGTTGTAGTTATTTTCTGTACAATGTATTTGGCAACTTAGAATGGGTTGTGTGGACCTATTTTGGGGGCGTCACATAGGTCATACTAGCAAAGGATTTACCCGTCTCTCCCCTCCTAGTTCTAGCCTCAAATCTCAGCTAGGGATTATAACCCTAAGCTTTGATACCAACTGTGATGCCCCCAAAATAGGTATACATAACCCATTCTGAGTCGCCAAATACATGGTATAAAATTCAAATACAAACTGAATTATACAACTATCGTGTAAAATACGACAAAACATAGCTAAGAGTTTTAACATGAATATTGTGTCGTAGACAATATTCAAACTCAAATGGAGTCCTCATTACAATTACTATCACACTATTTTATAAAATAGTGAGGACTACTATAGCCACCATCTCGGACCATCACTCCATTCCCCGACTAGTCCAAACTATATTCTCATTTTTTGAAGAGAACAATGAAAGAAAAGGGTGAGCTCAACTAGCCCAGTAAAGAATATTATATTTAAGATAATGTAGAATAAATTATCATTAGCCTTCAACCGTGTTAAACTTATAGAATACAATAGACAACAAGTTTAACTGCAGCGGAATAAATAATCCATTAGAAGAGTCAAGTAGAGCATGATATCTACTACCTTCTATTATTTAAAAGTTCATTATCAATATTTTATCGCTGTAACACAGCTCAATAAATAATCTACATCACCAAATTATCCATGCACTATAGGCCAAGGATATTCGTTAGTATCACATCTATGAATTATCTATGCACTACGGGCCAAGGATATTCATTATTATCACATCCACGAATTATCCATGCACTACGGGCCAAGGATATTTGTTTGTATCACCAGTGATCATGATCATGCCAAACAAGAATTCATCTTTGTACCCTTCGCTGAAGAGAACCCATCGTCATGATCATACCAAACAACTGTCCATCAATGCACTACGGGCCAATGATGACTTTTACCACATCATTTGTAACATTACAAGTTATGATTATATCGATACATAATTCCTGGTCATAATCATACCAATCAACAGTCCATCTATGCACTACGGCCAAAAATGACTTTCATCACAATATAAGCATGATGATGATGATGACAATGATATAATAATTCAATCAAAAGAAATCAAGGATAAATATTAAAGATTTTTAATTTATCCAGAGTTTAAAAATGTCCAAAATTTTAACATAATAACTTCTTTGTGGAGTAAAATTCAAGAATAATATTCACGTATCAAAAATAATTTGAACATAAAAGAATCAATTTTTTGTCGTGAATAGTACCTCGGGTGAATAGTACCCGAGTGAATAATACCCCGTGAATTGTTCGTGAATAGTATCCCGTGAATAATACTTTGTGAATAGTGTCATACGCATGAATAGTACCGTATGTATGAATAGTGTCGTACGTATGAATAGTACCCATGAATAGTACTCCGGCATGAAAAGATTAAAATTTAACAAGAATGTTCAGAAAAATATTCTTGTGTAACGATACTAGATGAAGAGCAAATTTTAAGGATATTCTACTAATTTCAAGGATTATAGAAGCAATACTTAACAAAATGAGTGTTGAATTCGGAATCTGAAACGAAATAATATTACTTACATACTACAGAGTATGGAAGAAAATATTAGTTCTTACGAATATTGAACAAAAATAATATCCCTTACAACTGTTGAATGAAAATAATATTCCTTACGAATATTGAACGAAGATAATATTCCATACGAATATTGATCGAAAATAAAATTCCTTACGAATACGAAAAATAATATCGTAAGTGAATATGAAATAAATAATACCCCTTACCTCAAAAGGAGAGTATTTCGACTGGTATAATAGAGATATTCTTGAAGAAAACTTGCACTGTTTTCTACACTCAAAGCTTCCTTAAACTCTAAAGAAATACACTCAACATTATAGAAAAAGAATTCTATGAATCTGGTGTGATTTTTATTTCTAAACTGAGCATCCTATTTATAGGAGAATGACAAGGTACTATTTAGAAAAAATAATCACGGACTGCATAGTGAATTTCAGAAGATTTCACAGGCGAAGAATTCTGAATTTTTTTGATTTTACTAAGCTGCAATATGCAGCACTATGTACACACTATACAGTACTATGCAATACTATGCAGTACTATGCACAATAAAATATAAGATATTCTATTTTATATAAAAAATAAATTATATATATATATATATATATATATAATTGAGATAACTTCTGTCGATAATTTTGAAAAATGAGTAAGTGGGGGTGTGAGAGCCCCGAATCCGGGTCCCGAATCACCGCGGATCCTGTATAATCATTCTACAACTATTGCGGAAGATATAAACATAAATTGTTTATACATTACATTTACACACTATTCTTCAAGGTCGAGTAACCTTAACTTAAACACACTTCATAAACTATCTAACACATAATGTTATTATTATACATAACTGTTACAATTAAGCTGCACATAAAATCTCAAGCTGAACTTGGTTTTGTCCTTTCTTGTATCCGACGTATTCGCCTTATCTGCAATATTTATCATGATATAGCAAGGGTGAGCAATAAGTTGGCCCAGCAAGTTTAAGTTCAATAAATTATGGATATATCATGATTGAAAGAATTAAACAAAAGCTGACTACAGTTCTACAATATAATTGTGAACTAGCATGAATAAATTTTACATAGCTGAACGAACATTGAACATGAATATATATATATATATATATATATATATATATATATATATATATATATATATATATATATATATATATATATATATATGGACCGAATATTAATGAAGGTGATCAGCCTTTCATACCTGATGAATACATGCAGTATGCACAGAGTGCGATTTAATAATTCTTAAACATGGTAATCAGAAATGATTAACCACAAGTATAATTGAATAATACAACTCGAGGTCGAGTTAAGAAAAACTTACCTGTTTCGATGTTTATCGTTACACATTTTAATAAACTTAGTCTAAAGACCTAATATAAATAATATCGATCTACAAATTAGAATAATATCAACACAGTATTTAAAATAACCTAAACACATTAACACATAACCCTACCAGTCTATAACACACATAAAACTTCACCTCAAGTCAAACGTTTATAGTCTGAGTCGAGTTCGGTACAATTCTGACATCCCGACGGTCTAGTCGGAGAATTATCGAGTTTAAGTTCAATTAAACTCGGCATAACACTTAACAATTATCTTAGATAATTATATTATCAGTCAAAATATTTTTCATAGGCTCATAATAATTTTTAAATAATTATTATCATTTATATTGATTTTTCAATTATTAATAACGTATTTATATGAATTAAATACCACATAATTCTTTATCATCAATATTTATTTAATACTAAATATTAATAAAAATCATAACATAATATTATAATATATTTATATTATATCAAAGTATTTTTAATACCTTAAAATCATATTTATATGATTTTTAAACCTTTAAATTCATTATTTGATAATTGTTTTTAATATTAAAATATTAATATTTCAATGAAAAAAATATCAAAAGTTATATTTCATAACTTAAAATATTTTTATAACACTTAAATAATTTTTATATGATTTTTAAATTATTAATTCTATTTTTCCATAATTTATTTAATATATTAATTAAATAAACTAATTATCATTAATATTAATTAATTAATGAAATTCTTCACAAAATATTAAAAGTCATTAAAAATAACTTAAAATATTTTTCTTACACAATAATATAATTTTTCATGATTTTTTATGTATTAAAATTATTTTTAAATAATTTATTTAATATTATAATTAAATAAATTAAATACCATTAATATTCCAAAAATATTAAATATTAATAAAATATTTTTAAAATAAATAAAAACTAATTTTCAGGCTTTAAAATAATTTTTAGGAAATTATTTTGTATTTTTAATAATTAAAAACTATTTTTTTTCTATTTATTTAATAAAAATATTAATTTTAAAAATAAACTGTCGCTAAATAGGCTTTAGGCGACAAATCCGTCGCTAATGGGGTTCTTGGGCCAAACCCAGGACTCAAAGTCAGTTTACCGGGTGCCTACTTTGACCAAAATTTAATCAGTGTTCTTGTTGATTTCTGGGAAGCTAATGGTGTTAATGTTAAAGTATTAATGTAATACTACATACACTAACTCAGATCATGGCCTAACAGCAAAATAACAGAGAGATATAAGCAATCAAAAAGTCTAACAAGGCTGTTCTTCATTTTTGGGTTTTCCAGAAAATGAAGAACAACACATGGTGCTATATTTAGATCCATAGATGTTGAGCTCTAAGTCTTCTTTGTGTGATTTACGAGTTCACACTTGCAGTCCAGATGCTGGAGTACAATAACATAACACTAAATCAACTTAAAAACATCGCCAAAAGAAAATCTGGGCCGGTCAAAGTACCTGTCAGGAACGTGTTCTTGAACAATCTGGGTTTTTTAGATTGTTCATCCGGCTGATGGTCAACTATAGTTTGACCATCCACAACTTTAATTCTGTTACTAATCTAAGTGTTATAAAGGCATGGATCGATAGTCCATATGTCATACTACAACATTAAAACAACAACATGGCCTAAATATCAAACAGATGCAAGATTAGAAGCTCGAAAAATGTTGTCAGACTTTCTGGGCAAATCTGGGCTGCCCAGAAACATAATTCATTTTCGGTCAACGAGGTTTGACTGCTTATAACATGAAATCTAGATATGCTATGACCTTGATTCCGGTTCCAAATTAAAGCCTACATGGCATACTACACATATAAAACTTCAAACACCATAAATCATTAACACAGAAGAATCTAGAGGCCCTGACATTATGCTGTCAGGCCTTATTTTTTATTTTTTTCCAGATTTCTAAAAACTTTAAAATCGTGCATCTACATGTTATAGATCATTGATCTAACAACCCAGATCATTAATTGACACCATCTAACACTGTTCTAAACAACAACTAACAACATTAACACAAATCTTGAAGATCTAAGAAATTTAGGGTTTTATACCTCTTGAATGCAAAAAATTTGATTCTGATCTTTATAATCTAATATAGGAGAGCTAAGGGATGAAATTGGCTTTCCTTATCACTTAGCTTCTCTCAAAAAATAAAGTGAGTCACTTTTCTAGACTTTATGCTTTTAAATCCAAGATGCAATGTATCTAGCTGATCAAGATGGCTGATTGTTGGGTTGGGATGTTAGCACATGGCTAGGGCTAGGGTTGCTTACCAACTACATCTAGGGTAAAATCTACAAGTTAGCTAATAAAGAATGAAAAAGGGTATTTTAGTCTTTTGATTATAATTTTATTGGCATAATGATCAATTGCTACAACCCTTAGGGTTTAACACTTAGGGTTTAACCCTAAGGTTTTACAAAAATTAAATTTTTAGTATTTTCTAATTAGATTTAAAAATAGAAAATTAAGATTTCTAAATTATAATTAGGGTTTTCTAATTATATTAAGATTTCCTAATCATAATTCAAGCTTGCTAATTAGGATTAATATTTACTAATTAAAATTGCTAATTTAGAAATTAGGTTTCCAAATTCAAAATTAAGGTTTCTAATAATTAGGTTTTCTAATTATTAGGGTTTCAAGTAAATCATTAGGGTTTTTCCTAATTAGGTTATAATTAATAACGTTTAAACCTTATACTAGCATTCGAATTCCCAAATTAGGGTTTTATATTCTAAATTAGGGTTTCAGATTTCTAAAAATCTAAAATTAGGGTTTTTGGTCCAATCGTTAGGGTTTCTTATAAATCACTCGGGTTTTCTAACTGAATGTTGATGTTCTTAATATATACTTAGTATTTGTCACAGAAATAGACTATCTGGTCAATCCTTGACCCTTAACCACATACTGTACACATATACAACCATATACACAGAATATATACACTTATACCCTTAATCCTGAATAATTCACCACAAAAATTTTAAATTCACAAAATTCCTTCTCGAAAATCGCAAATCCATTCACTTATTTTCTATTTAGGTTTAATATTTAACCTTAATTCAATATTTTAAGATTTTATAAATATCCAAATTCTTGGGTTGTCACAGGGGGTCCAAATAATATGCCAAACTTACTATAAATACTTCATAAAAATCCCCTCTATTTATCTCAATTCACTTGGCTTCACAAAAAACATTTTTAATAATATTTTTTTCATCATTAATATTATAACTCACAATATTAAGAATCAGATCATTCTTAGGAAAGAGGGGGCTTTCCGATAAGGATTTCTCCTTATTGGCGCGCAATTAGGTGACCAAACCCCTTTCCTCGACAAAACTTTCTAGACATCGTCAATAATGCAAATAATAATATGAATAACTTTGTCATCTCAATTATTGATTTAATAACATAAAATATTGTGCAGATAATACTGTGACAATAATTGAATCAATAATGTGAGATACTATGCAGCAATTACTGTGGCAATAATTGAATAAAACTGAGTGACTTCTCACATAAGAATCAATAATCAAAGATACTGTACAATATCGTGTGCTACTGTGCAACCACGCGTATTACTGTACTTTTATCACCGGGTATTTCAACAGTTAACGGTAAAATTTTTACCGTTAATTTATAAAAAGTTATTTCTGTCGTTTTCTAACTCCGACAGTAATTCCGTTATGGGGTCCACCAATGTTTGTGCCGTCGTACAAATATTCCTTGATAAAACGAATATTTCCCGACCAATCGAATATTTTATGACAGCTTGCTTACTTTGTAAAATTTGTAAATATTACCCACAACTATAACATTATATCAAATTCACACCTTATTATTAAAAAAAATAATATTTAGAGAAAATTAAATCTTTATTCATAAAAGTTGGGGTCTTACAGATTTGTCGAACGCATAATTAGTTCGTCGTTCGTGAAGTCTAATATTATGTGAAAACAAGTGTTGTGATTTGATTAGTATAATCATAATCAGAGTTTAGACAAAAGAAAATGAACTTATGGTGCGAGTTATGTTATAATAAAAATAGTATTGTGAATGTAAATGGTATGTAGGATTAAATTGAGTAACTTGAATAGTTAACGTGTAATTTACGCACGAGGCAAGTTTCTAAACCCTACTCTTATGTTGAGCAAGTTTCTAAACCTTAATCTTATGTTGAGCAAGTTCCTAAACCTTACTTCTATACATTAAACAAGTTCTTATTCTATATTATACTATGATTGAGCAAGTTTTTATTTCTAAACTTTCATTGAGTAAGTTCTTAAACTTTATTACTGTCGAGCAAGCTTCATATTCTGATTTCGAATTGTTCAAAGTTTATTCATTCAAGTTCATACAATGTTCATTCAATTGTATGGAGTTGAGACTCAACCTCTGATTTGACTTTTAATTTCAATATTGCATTAAAACCTTGAATAGATAGTGAATCCTTATTGATTCAACTAATCCTTAATTGATGATTATTGAACTCTAAATTACCCTTGAGATCATTCCAAACTAAACTTACTTTGGTGCGGACTCTAATATCAAAGTTGAGATGAACAACCCTGCTATAGGGGATTATATTACGCGATAGCGTTAAGACGTTGTGCGCATACATGGTACATAGGGCTGATCCCCCTAAGTACGAGAAGTTAGGTCTATATAGTCTTATGATTGTTAAAGGTTTAAAGTAGAAATACTTGATAACCTGGGACATAATTCATGATTTTGTGACCCTCAGATGTACTTTTGATTCCTGTTCTAATCTTGATTCAAAAGCTGAGACTTCTTTTTGTTCAGTATCCATTATTTATTCGCATGTTATTATTATTTTTCTATTGTTAAACTTGTGGGCAATTGTTGCTCACTTTTGCATAATAACATTACAGCTAAGATTGAAAGAGTTGATGAGCCATCCACAAGTAAGGGCAAGGGAAAAGCAAGCAAATGATGAAAATATTTTTAATATTTGAGAATGTTTATAGCAAGACTTATGATGTAATGTTTAAGACTTATTTGTTTATGATGTTTCCGCATTCGATGTATTAAGGTTAGATAACCTGAGATTTATTCGTTTAAGATGTTGTAACCCTATCTTGGGAGGATTTCTATTTCAATATTTAGACGTTAATTATTTTTTTGAGTGAACACCAAATCTGAGGGAAGTTTGAGTACCTGGATTTGGGGGTGTCACAGGTTGGTATCAGAGCTGTAGGTTATGAACCTTAGGTGGGGGAAAAACCTTAGGTAGTAGCCTTATAGGAGATTGAGAACATAGTGGTGATAAACTCTTATCGAGTTCTAAGAGATGAATTCCTTAATTTATTAAAGATAATAAAAGACTTAATGTGCTTATGTGATAAACTAATGTGCTTGCGAGTATCGATTAGTAACTAAAACTTAAAATCGTGTTGCCAGGATGTCGGATGTTGGAGGATCTAGTCGAGCTGGGGAGGAGGAACCCCGAGTACCTAGAGAGGAGGAGCCCTGAGACATTCATGTAGTCCGGAAGAAGTTAGTACAGAGAGAGCCATCTCCATTGATCACTATTGTGGGTCAGGAGCATGTGTCTGAGACTAATCCAGAGGAGGATCCTGAGGAGGAAGATGAGTTCCCACCGAACTCTATTGCAGCTCAGATGTATGGCGAGGTGTATGACCGTAACATTGAGCTTCAGGATAAAGTTAGAGAATTGGAGGAGCTGGCAGATGAACATCAGAACACTATAGGTCAGAAGAATGAGGAAATCCAAGGTGTTGATGCACGTCTTGGAAATGTGGTGTGGAAATTAGTTCACTTAGAGAGTGACAATGAGTAGCTGGAGGTAGAGGTTGCAAAGTTGAAGGATGATTTGAGAGAGGAGTTCGCCAAGCGAGCCAGAGCTGAAGATGCTTACGAGGAGGCTTCCCAATGAGCATATATAGCCAAGGAAGAGGTGTAGACAAAGAAGGTCAAGATGGTGGTGATGGATTGTACATTCTACACTACGATGAACAAAGCTCAGGATCGAGTTATGTACTATCTAATTCAGTTCGAAGACTTACCTTGGTACATGCTGGATTGTAGAACGAAGTTTCGTATCATGGAAGAAGAGTGCAGAGAAGCTGTTAGACGTCTTAATAGGCGGTGATAGGAACAATATGAATTATGTGAATATCTATGTTAGCTAATGAGACAACCCGAATTTTTAGAAGTTATTAAAACAGGAATTTAATAATTAAAATTCTTATTATGAGATGTTTTGAGTTTGAGTATGTATATATATACGTGCTATATACTTTGAAATATATTTTCTGGTGTAAAGAGAAATATATATTCATATATTGGGAAAGTGAGGTTTAATAGTTAAGTTAACTATTGAAGAAATTAAATGAATTTTATAATTAAGTTTAAATATTTATTGAATTAAATAAATATTTTTAAATAACTTATTTATTGAGAAAATAAATAATTTATGAAATTGTGGTATAATAATTTAGTTACATGTGTATGGTAATTAAGTTAAAGCAAAGGTAAATTTTATTCTTTAAAGATTTAATTTAATGAATTAATTAAATTAAATGAGTTGTTTAATATTAAAGAAATAAATAAATAAAATAAAGTGATGTTTGTAAGTTATTAATTAAATTAGATATATAATTATTTATTAATTGTAAGTATAATTATAATGAGATTATAATTATTATTTATTATTCTTATTATAAGTTATTTAAAATAACTAAAGGTGTGACACATGAAACTATATAATATAATATTATAAAAATAAACTAGTATGAGATTTATGTGTAGCCAAACATAGGCTTGTGGCTTTTGGCCTGACATAACTGACAGACATATTATTTGTTTTAACTGATGATCATGGGGAGTTTCAGTTATTCTACGTATTATATTTCCCTAAGGCTAGATAATAGAAATATGGAGAGAAGCTAAGAGAGAATTGAGAGAGAGTGAGGGAAAACAAGTGATTTCAAAGTGATTATCAGTTGATTAGCATTGATTGTTTGCGCATAAGAAGGTATTTCTCTATAATATATATATATATATATATATATATATATATATATATATATATATAGGTTTTACGGCAGAATTGTTAAGTTTTTAAATTCTGTAAATTCAATTTATTGGATTATTGATATATGTAACAGGTAATTGTGATTATACATGTTTATGATGTTAGAGTTTGCATTTAGATAAGAATTTGTTATGCTAATTTCGTTCAAAAAGGAAGAAAAGTATTTACAGTATATTTTTTTCATATGGTTTGTAAAAGTACCAATTTTGGTGGTCAATTCATATGTTAATCTGCAAATTGAGGCTTGATTATGTTAGATCATTAAGAAACGAAGAAAACGTAGTTTGAACGAAGTGATTTGGTGAAGAATTGAAATCACAGTGATGAATTTTGTTAAGGAACTCGAAAAGGGAGTTTTTGTATCAAAACATAGAATTTGAGGAATTAAGTTAGTAAAAGTTGTTGTTAAATTGTTCTATGTTGATGAATATGTGACGAAACATGTTTGTAATAGTTCTATATCAATTGTTTGTGTTAAATTTACTGTTTTGTGGGTGAAATTCGTGTTAGTTGGGCTAAAGTCGGCTACTGTTCACAGCCTTTCTGGTTCTGTCTGTGCACTGGCGCAGCTGCGCCGGTGCCAAGGCCAGAAATGGCGCAGCTGCGCCGGTCCCAGGCTTATGTATGGCGCAGCTGTGCCATACACTGATCTAAGGCAGTGGCTTCTACTACTGCTGCAGACCTGGGATACCGCTGTAACTTGGTCTAAGGTTATGTTAATGTGTCAAACATGTGACAAGGAGGTTAGAACAAAACCGTGATATGTAATTGATAAATTCAAAGTTACGAGAATGATTAGTAAGTTACAAACGCGTTATGTGATAACTTAGTATGCACAATGAATGTTAGACAAGTGTTATGAAGTCAACACTTGAAATTTCTGAAATGTAAATGGTAATGTAAGACTTGTATCGAAATAACAAGTTTAACTAGAAATGAGTGTTATGTTGGAAAAAGGATGTTAGTACATTGTGTATTGATTAATAAGAAGGGTTATGAGATGTAGAGTAAAGTTTACATTATAGCTACTATACGTTACTATGTGACTAATAGTTAATGTGAATAATGATATAACTGTGTAGGAATACACGAAGTGCAGATACGCGATAAGCAGTTAAGTCGTAGTTCATAAACTACGAATCAGGCAAGTCTTTCAGTTCCTATTTGCTATGTGAACTTGGTGATTAGCTGTTTTAAATCATTATTGTGAAGAGCATGATGTGTTATATATATGTTGAATGTATGAAATGTTAAAGTCAACTTATGACTACGTTGATTGATTAAAGCATGCTGATTGAGTAAGGAACTCAATCTTTATACTTGTTATATGAACTGCAACATGTATGTTATATGTTGGGCATGTTATTATGTGCTATGTGATGCATGAAAACTGTTAGATTTTGATGGGCTGTCGAGCTCAACCTTGCAAATAACCATTTTTACAGGTTAAGGATTGAAGATAACGCTATGAGCTACTTGAATGACGTGGATCAAAAATAATACATGAAGATTAATATTTTAGCTAAAGTTGTTATTTCTTTATAACATGATTAAGATTCATAAGATGTATTAAATGTTTTATGATGTATAGTTTTATGTTGAGTTGTAAAGCTAAAGTTAGAGTTATCTGATATGTAAAATTTATCGGATTGAAATGTAAAATTTTATAGAACGACAGTGATAAAGTGAATCATAAAATAAGATTGATTCAAAGGCATGTAGATGATAAAGGTTTTGATTCAGGGAATTAAAGTAAGAAGACATAAAAGTTTAAATTATTCCGCGTTTTATAAAGTTTAACATCGAATAATGATGTAAATTCATAAATTAGACGTGTTATTAACGATCGAAGTCGATAAATGAGTTGTATGAATTTTGGGGTCGTTACAATTTTGGGGTCGTTATAAGTTGGTATCAAAGTTGTAGGTTATAAACCTTAGGTAGGAGTACACTAGGCTATAACCTTAGAGAAGAAAGATGAAGATAATGAAAGAATAAGCTTAAATAGAGTTTGAACAATAAGAAGTAATTTACAAAATTTATAAGGAAGGGATTAGAATATGAGTGAAAGGATTCAAAGAAGAATCTCGCAGAGTTATAAGGAATATGAATGTGGGGTTACCCAACTCCAATAATAAGGATGTAAGGTGATAATAGATAGATAATGTCTATAAGAAGAGAATGGTAAAGAAGTTAAGAATAAAAATTATAGTTAAGTATGGTACAGTTGTACTCCTTAATAGTTGATGTATGGTATCTGGGCTAAACGATTCCTTCATAGAGCGGAGGTATATACGAATTAACAACTTGGAACCTAGTTTGTTGGTTGTTTGTGAGAAACCACTCAGCATACCATATTGAAACTATTAGAGACTCGATATGCACCAAGTCTAGAAAATGGATACGTATGATGAAAATGTAGAACTTGAATGAAATGTTGAGCAATGTAAATGAAGTTAGAAATTCTTAAAGGAAGAATTGTTATATAAACAAGAAAATTCAAAGAAGAATCTTGAAGAGATATAAAGATAAGAAATAGGAGTGACCCTAACTCCAATAGCCAAGATAACGAATAATGTCTTAAATGAAAGGAAAGAAAGGGGATCGTAAAACAAAACAATCACGAATTAAGAAAAGAATTTTAAAGGAGATGATTATAGAATAAGATCACGACGTGATCTGTTTAAGTTATAGAAGAAAGATGGTCTGTAATGTTTGAATAATTATAGCTTGATGCTATGAAGATGTTGTATTATGATATGGTACGAGATAAACTCACGAAGAGTTATAAATGATGTGATACGAGAAACTCGTATCGAGCAAAGAGCAAGTTAAGAGTAAGATAGAGTTAAGTGAGATTTCAATTGAGGACCCATGTGATGGCTAAGTTGTACAAATCTTTGTATGGGCGAGGGTTTTATGCTTGCACTACGTTTATCATATTGGTAATCATTGGAATGTTGGTGTCGCACTATCAATGTTTATGTGGAGAAAAGGTGATTCTTTTCTCATGTGTATGTTGGATAGTTAGAAACTATTAAGATTAGTCAGATAATATTAGGATTAGGTGCGGTTCTTAAAACTAATGCATATGGTAAGTTTGTGACTCATAATAATATGGTATGTTTTGAACCCCTCAGCGAATGGACGCCTATGGTCTGACTAGGATAAGTTCTTAAACTCATATTATTGTGGTAAGTCCTGAACTTCCAATGTGCGGTAAGTTTGATGAACTGGGGTATAATTAAGTGTGAATGGAGTATTGAGGATGATAGGAATAGATAGACTTATTAAGCAACAGATTATTATAGAAAGTGGAGTTGATGATGGAAGCATAGGTTTTTCAAATCTTCTAGCTTTGCTAGATTTTCGAAATTTATTGACGTCGTGCCTATGGTTGTACTTGTGATTTTTGGAAAAATGTTGGATCACACTAGTGAACCAAAGAATTTTTAAAAAAGTGTTATTATTCGCGTATCTATGCTGTTTGTTTCGGCTAGAAAAAAAATGAATTTTAAATTTTCAAAATATATTTTAATTATATATATCAGGTGATATTATAAACGATGGAGTCATCAATGCAATGGAACCTGGTGTTGGATGTGATCATATGATCGTCAACCCACTATGGTGAGATGTAGTATGACAACGTCATAATCATGACGCCATAAAAAGGTTTTTGAGAATTCTTTAAGATATGAGAATATATATATATATATATATATATATATATATATATATGTATATGTATATTTCGATTGATATTTGAATTGTTGAAGAAGTCTATGCTATTTGATTCAGCTAGACGAAAATTAAAAGATGTTCATGAAATTCAAGCGTTCTTTGTCAAATTATGCCAAACCAAATTGTTTTGGTGCGGATTCAGATGCTGAAAGGCTGAGGTGAACAACCCTATAAAAAGAGGACATGTTATCGGAGACAATGGTTCCGAAAGTAATGCATATAGTCGTTACGAAGTTAAGATGTAATACTGTAGACACTCAAAATTTTCTGTACTACTGACACTAACATTGCAGGAAGGCAGATTCGTCTTTTAAGAGGGAACCCTGAAAGACAATCCACAACCATACCGGATACTACCGGAAGTTCAACATCAACCCTAGATCGCAATCTAGGAGTAACCAATCCAACCTCGGATATAACCCCAAGGCCTGCAGATCAATACCGGAACACACACCGGAGAAGACCGATTAATCTCGGAGATAACCCCGAGGTATCCAGTCTCAGCCCTAAACATGTGAATAGCCTCCAACCTTAGTGATAGCCCCAAGGAATGCAATTTCGGCATTAACCCCGGAAATGCTTGTTACAAGTGCAACCAGCTTCAATCTCGGCACTCACAACGAGATACACTGTATCAGCCCGGCAATGACATCGGGAAGACAGACACACCTCAAAGATGACAATGAGGACTTTCAACCAATTGCAGCAGTCCAATCCCAGCGAAGCTGAGCAACGTCTGCTTTATCGACCCAACCCGGCAATAACACCGGTAAGGGGAAACATCGTCATTTGACCAACACGATGCCACGCCAAGTCGTCTCAACACATCTACGCAACAACGACCCACAAGGCTAACCAATCCCGAGTTGCTATTGTGTGGGGTAATGGATGAAAGTTGAAGCTTGAAGACCAGAGGGCACCGTCCCATCTTCAAAGACTTCGTACAAACTCTAATCCCATGCCATCGTACAAACTCTCGACAACGGCGGTCCGAAATAGGTCCTGTATACCTCAAACGGATGCCCGGATTGCACTTCAAAAAAACCGAGTGGACATTACAGTGCCCGCGTGCACGTACTTCGAGACGACCCGACCCGACCAAACCGGGCTGACCCGACCCGCCTCTGGTACACCTGCGGCACCCTTTGCCTATAAATAAGAGGTTTGAGGTGCTGATTTTTAAGAGAAAAAAGATGGGGAAACCCTGCAGAATTCGCTCTACACTTGCCATACAGTGTATTTTCCCACTTTAAACACCTGGAAGCTCATATATAGCCCTCTTTTGTACCTACAAAAGCTAATGTTTACTCACTCTAAAGATATAGAAGTCTTCTTTGGCAGCCCACTGTAAGCCTTCTCACACACTTTAGAGTCTTTCTCTTCATTTTTGCACACACCCTTCTACACGTTGAGAGTCGTGTTGCTTGCTTTTGCCCGGACTTCGGTCTGTGGTTTCATTTTAGTCTATATATATATATATATATTTTATATATATATTTACATATATATTGACTAACATTATCGAGTTATGCCTCGATTGAGCCTAGACTTCGGTCTGGAGCATTTATTTGCTTTTCTATATATATATTTTTATATATATATGAATTGTGTATCGGACATTGTTCGATTGAGCCTAAACTTCAGTTTGGTGTGTTTATTGCTTTAATATATATATACTTATATATATTAACTGTGTGTCAGACTTTGTTCGATGAGCCTAAACTTCGGTTTGGTGCGTTTATTTGCTTTAATATATATATATATATATATATATATATACTTATATATATAAACCGTGGTCGAACTCCGTTCGATGAGCCTGGATTTTACATCCGGTGCGTTTACTCGCTTTTATATATATATATATATGTATACTTATATATATGAACTGCTATCGAACTCTGTTCGGTGAGCTTGAATTTTATATCCGGTGCGTTTACATGCTTATATATATATATATTTACATTTCATCCCACCTGGAGTTTACTTCGTGGTGGTTGACCGTTTTTACAGCTTTATTTACGTTTTGTCCCACCTGGAGTTTCCTCCGTGGCGGTTGATGGCTTTTAACAGCTTTATTTACATTTCTGATCCCCCATGGAGCTATTTCGTGGTTGGCGATCATGTCTGTATATATATATTTACGGCTTTTATATATATACCTGCTTACTGCTTTCATACAAATTGCGGTATCATGTGAGCCTAAGAATCATGTGATCACAGATTCATCCCATTGGATCTAGATTCGGTTCCCGTGATGGACATTTTCAGCTGTAAGCAGGTTGTAAATTATGTTGCGGTGTCTGAATTTCCTCAGATGGTTTCCATACCCACGAGGAATTCGACATTATTTTGTACATTATTTTCGTACGGATGCTTCGCAGCCGTCAAATAAAATCAACCAAGCCGTGCATTTAATAAAATGGAAGTGCAAAAGGCCTCAATTACTATTGAGCGGCAGGGTTTGAAAAAACCTCTTTTATAAAATATCATTGCCATATCTTGCTAAAATTGAATTTTTACATAAATTCAAACCCTGCGTATATAGGTGCGAACGAGGCCTCGTACCGCTTTTAAATAACAGCACATTGACTCACACACACACACACACACATTCAGATAGCAGTTTCTTGAAAAGAGGCGGTCACCGTGGTAACACGGATGTCGGGGGGTGGCTAACACCTTCCCCTCGCATAACGAAGTCCCCGGATCCTTAATGAATCTCAGTTTCACCGACCCGTATAGCAGTGTCACATCACTGGGTCAATGTGCAAATCTTTTCTCAGTTGTGTTGGTACAACCATTTAAAAAACCAACTGGAGACTCTTAACAGTCCATCGTCGACATTATACATGTCAGACCTTTTTCACTTGTTTTTTCAAACAAATCTCACCTAAAATGAGAACACCAAAGAACAAGTAACGGAAAGGGACATCAAAAAATCCCGACGTCGACAGGTGGCGACTCTGCTGGGGACTCCAGTAAGAGGACTTAAGCCGCTATTTCAACCTTTTCAAAATTGTTATCTGCTTGTGTGTGGATGTTGCATTTACATTGGATGAATGTGTACGAAATGCATGTCTTGTTTATTTAGTGCCTCGCACTATAAACTGCCTGTGATGTTAGTGCCTCGCACTATAAACTGCCTGTGATGTTAGTGCCTCGCACTATAAACTGCTCATGATATTAGTGCTTCGCACGTGTCATCATTTCATACGGTGATACGCGATGTATGTGAATGTATGTTGTGTGGTCCCTCCACCAGGAGGCTATCCCGTCGGTGTTTGATTACTGGACTCGTGAGAAGCCTGATTCTCTGAGGCTCAGGAAGGCACCACCCAAATTCGCTCCAGTTGAAAGACCGGATTAACTTCCCGTCAAGTAGATTACGATGATTTGGGAACCTTCATGCCAAAAAGCCGCGAGAGTAACCTAAGATAGGTCAGCCTCTGATAAACCCAAAATGGAGGAAAGTCTCTTCATGCTCTTATTTTAAATTACACAATTTCATGACATATCTATGTAATGAGAAAAATGAAGGAATGTGTACACATATACATACATGCTACAAATAGCTGACATCCGTTTTTTGCAGGATAAAATTCCTAAAATGGACTCATCATATTACATATTAATATTCACCTTCCCTAAGGACTAAACTATGCAAGTCTTTCGCAGGGAGTCAATCGGGCCTACTACCCGTTCAAAGTCCAAAAAGGCAACAGGCCTACAGTCAATTATGTCGTCATCCGACCAGACTGAACTTAATCCAGTTTCTCGCAAAGAATTCGACGGATTAAGCAAACAAATTGCAGATTTGGCTGTTCTGTTCAAAGAATTACACCAGTCTACACAGGGTCAGAAATGACCCGTACATGCTGAATCCTCCACACAAGGAGGAGCCCAGGTCGTTACTATACCTGAACTGCAGTTGGATCAGACCAACAAAACTCATGATGCTGTCCATCCCACTGGAGACCCAGACACTGGTGACATCAAAAAGAAAGTCCTCCAAATGGAAGAGACCCTTCACACTATCAAAGGAATTGGAACGCACGGGAGTGTTTCATATGCTGATCTATGTATTTCTCCTGGTGTTCATTATCCAAAAAAGTTTAAAACAATATGACAGGTTAGGAGATCCTTATACACACTTAAAGGTATTTATTGGAGAACTTGGATCTTATGCAGAGGATGAAAAACTCAGAATGCAATTATTCCAAAAGAGTCTAACTGGAGAAGCCCGTTCATGGTACACAAGATTAGACAACTCCAAAATCCATAGCTGGGAAGAGCTAGCACATGCCTTCCTCACTCAATACGGCTTTCAGTCTCAAATGGCTCCTGATCGGTATCAAATTACCAAGATCAAGAAACAGTCTAACGAGTCTTTCAGAGAGTATGCCCAGAGGTGGAGACTCCTGGCTGCCCAAGTTAATCCTTCCATGATCGAATCAGAAATGGTCATGACGTTCATAGACATACAAGAAGCTCCCTTCTATGAAAGAGTTTTAGCCGGAATCGGCAAACCGTTTTCTGAAATGGTCAAACATGGGGAGATGGCTGAGATGGGATTGAAATCCGAAAAGATTAAAGACCTAGCTGTACTCAAAGCTGTTGCTGATCACATCCAGTCTGGAAATTATGGGAACAACCCCAGGAGGGTCCATAAAAAGAAAGAGGAAGATGTTTCCCTGATACTACAGGGTCAAAAAGGCAGTCAAAATATGCCTGTTCAGAGGAGAAACTACTCCCTTTCCAGCACAGTCTGTAAACCCTCCAATACCAAAAGGTGGAGAAGCCAAACGCTCTCGAGTGTTCACACCCTTAGGGGATACCCTCGAGAATATCCTTAATCTTCTGGCAACACAAAAGAAGATTACACATCTACTTCCACCAGCCAACCCAAATGGAAGGGTTTTAATGCTGCTCGAAAATGTGCTTATCATGCCGGGGCACCTGGACATGATACTCAGGATTGTTGGGCCTTGAAACACAAGATCCAAGACCTGATAGACAACGGTGAGATCGTGGTCACTAAACCAGATCAACCTAACGTTCAAGACAACCCTCTTCCTCAACACAAAGAAGAAGAGGTCAATATGATAAATTGGAGCAGTGGACAGAGTTATAACTTCAGCAGTGATTCTTCCCAAACCATCAAAGACGATGATAACAGATGGGATTATGCCAAGTTCCAGTTCACAATGGAACGAAAAATGAAAGCTCTCTGCAAACAAATTGGGCAATTGGCGGAACTGGTGACTTATCAGCATTAAGTGACTTGTCAGCTAACCAGCCAGGAGCATGCCAGTCTCCTGCCCGTTGTTATGAATATTCCCTCTTCACTTTCAGAAAATAAAATGCTGGAAGACAAAGTGACGAAGAGAGCAAATGCCAAGGCCCGTCGGGATTTCGCCAACAAAAGGGAATTCACCTATTTGGGTCAACCTATGGAGGAGATACTTCACATGTTAATCAATAAGGGAAGAATCAGTTCCCTTCTACCTCCAATCAACCCCCGTTCGGGACGATACAATTCTGAGGGAGTATGTCAATATCATTCCCAATCTCGTGGTCACAGCACAGAAGAATGCTGGGCACTCCGCCACCTTATTCAGAACCTAATCGACAGTGGCGTACTGCGCCTGGCAGATGACGACACTGTGCTACGCGCCAGTGAGAATGCAGGTCCCACTAAATGGAAGAGTGTGGTAGCCGTCATATCTACTGAAGTTGATTAATCACTTGTCATGCCAATAGTTCAACTCAAAGGAAGCAACAATCCTTTGAAAGTGGCCGCTCCCGAGCCAATCAACTTGCCGTGCAGAGCACAATATCCTATTGTTAGCTTGGATAAAGTTCCGTGGAATTATGGAGAAGGTGAAGGATCCACCTCACATACCACTGCTGCAGTGTCGAAAGAAAATCCACTGTACCTTCCCCAACGGGTGATGAAATCTGCCGTCAAATCAAAGGGAAAAATACCCGCGGAGAAGATTGAAAAATTCCTCCGTACTATAGGTCATAACGAAGCTACAGTGGTTTCAAGCTTGAAAGAAGCTCCACAACAGATATCAATTTTGGACTTGGTCCTCACTTCCGAGAATCACCGGAAGATCTTGTTAAAGGTTTTAGAAGAAGCCTATCTCCCGACATCCGTGGATGAGGAAAAATTTCAACATCTGGTTGATCACATTTTCAACGACAATGTGATATCCTTCACTGATGATGACATTCCGCCTGAAGGGACCGGTCATTGCAAACCGTTGTACATCGCAGTATTGTCCTCCGGATATATAGTGGCTGGAGTCCTGATAGATGGAGGCTCATCCCTAAATATCTGCCCATATGCTAGCTTGGTGAAGATGAATATCAATCCTAATCGAATCCGAAGTAGCCATACTATCATTAAAGCTTTTGACGGAGCCCGCCGGAATTCGGTTGGAGTAATTGAGCTGCCAATTGAGATTGGTCCTCATACATTCTGCGTATCCTTCCATGTGCTCAAGATAGAGTCGGGATACAACCTACTCTTGGGACGACCATGGATCCACATGGCTGGGGCAGTCCCCTCCACCCTTCATCAACAATTAAAATACATTGTTAACAACAGCCTGGTCACGGTCAATGCTGAACCAGAGTGTCCTCAACGCAGGGATTTATCGGCCATCAATGCTAATTCGGACGTTGAACCAGTCAGTTTTCATGCTTTGAAAATAAGCAATACCCAATACCATGCTATTGGAGCACCACTGCCCAAACCCCAGATTTCTGTCGAAGTGATGTCAACCACTCAAGAAATGATGTCGTTGGGTCATAAACTAGGACAAGGGTTGGGTAAAGATTGTCAGGGTATCAAGTACCCTATTTTTTTAACCAAGCACACTGGAACAGCTGGACTAGGCTATTCGGCTAGCTCTAGTCACAGGAACCCTCATAAACATCCACAGGTTCCTTCAGCTTCAACTATGTGGCATTTATCTTCGCCTTCAAGTGCTGAGTCCGTACAACCTCCTGTAAAGGTGCCAGCCAATGTCATGGCTATGTTATTTCCTAAGCCGAAACCGGTGGAGGAAAACAAAATCGTTATTCCAAATCCCGTAATTGAAGAAGAGGAGCGGAGAATCACGGAGAACGTTATCCGAATAATGTCGGGCATGCGTATCATCGTTCATGATGAACATACCAACTGATACACCCTAGACGATGATTGCCCAGACATAATGACCATCATTCGGGACAGGGAGGATGATGACAGTCCCTCCATCACTGCGGTTCACCCAAACTTTGCTCTTGCCAATTGGAACAACATTCCTTGCATTGGTCGTCAAGGGTAAAGCGGGAAGAAGTTCTTTCTGCCCTGTTGATATAATAACTGCTTACTTTTCTGTACAGTATTAGCAGTTTATTTTGCCAGTATATGCTAACACTGTGTATGATCAAACACGTTTCATATATAATAAGTGAAAGCATATTTTGTTTCAGGACTCTGAATTTAGATGTGCTTGTACTTGCTGATACGATGCCTCTCCTACACAGGGATTGTACCTTTGATGTAGAGATGAATTCATCCTTGATGGATACACAAGATGACATTGAGGTTCCTCCAGAAATTCACGAATGGGTCAAAGATACACCTAAACCCAACCTTGATCAAACCACTTCTTTCAATCTCGGAACCTTAGAAAGCCCTAAGTTAATCCAGATTGGTTCAGACCTTACCCCAAACCAACGGAATGACATGATTACACTATTAAACCAATTTCAGGATGTGTTTGCATGGTCTCATGAAGACATGGTGGGTTTGTCCACCGACATTGTCCTTCATCGCCTTCCCATTAAAGAGGGATTTAAGCCAATCAAACAGAAACTCAGGCGATTGAAACCTGAGTGGAGTTTAAACATGAAAGAGGAAATTGTGAAACAATTTTAGTCTGGCATCATCATGGTGTCTACATATCCTGAGTGGATATCCAATATCGTGCCCGTACCTAAACATGGAGGGAAGGTGCGAGTTTGCGTGGATTACCGGGACTTGAATAAAGCTTGCCTAAAAGACAGCTTTCCCGTGCCATTTATCCACATTCTCATTGACAATACTGCGTAATACGACATGTACTCCTTTGCTGATTGCTTCATGGGGTATCATCAAATTATGGTTACCGAGGAAGATCGTGAGAAGACTACCTTCATCACTCCTTGGGGAACTTTTTGTTATAGACGGTTGTCATTCGGCCTCATCAATGCCGGAGCTACCTATCAACGAGCTATGATGGCTCTTTTCCATGACATGATGCACAAAGAGATTGAGATCTACGTGGATGACATTATTGTCAAGTCCCGGAAGGAGGATCACCATATAGACCATCTTAGAAAGCTATTCAACATGTTGCGTAAGTACAACTTGAAGTTGAATCCAGCCAAATGCGCCTTTGGCGTTAAATCAGGCAAGTTGCTAGGATTTCTAGTCAGCCACAAAGGGATTGAGCTGGATCCTGCCAAAATCCAAGCCATCACGGAAATACCCATTCCTCAGATAGAAAAGGAAATTCGGGGATTTTTGGGAAGAATCAACTTCATTAGCAGATTCATCTCCCAATTCACAGCAACCTGTGAACCAATCTTCAAACTATTAAGGAAGAACTCCTCCATGAAATGGAATGATGAGTGTCAGAATGTCTTCCTTACAATCAAGAAACAGCTAGTCAAAGCTCCTGTGTTGGTACCACCCAGGGATGATGTTCCCCTGTTTATGTACCTATCCGTAAGTGACAATGCTATGGGCTGCATGCTGGGGTAGAAGGACGATAGAGGCCAAGAACGAGCTATCTATTACCTCAGTAAAAGGTTCAGCAGCAGTGAACACAAGTACACTTTGATCGAAAAGACGTGTTGTGCTTTAGCATGGGCTTCCATGAGGTTACAGCATTACCTCCATGGTCACACAACCCATCTTATATCCCGCGTGTATCCTCTCAAGTACGTGTTCAACAAACCCATGTTAAATTGCCGGCTGTCCAAATGGCAGTTGATCCTACAACAACTTGACATCGTATATGTGACTCAAAAGTCCATCAAAGGTCAAGGAATCGCGGATCAACTGGCCGCCGCACCTTCAGGGGATTTCAAACCCTTAGAAACATATTTCCCTAATGAAGGAGTAATGACAGTACAACAACACCATCAGTACGATACGCGCCAATCATGGAAGATGTATTTTGATGGAGCTGTTAATATGGAAGGTTCTGGAGCTGGAGTAGTTCTAGTATCTGATACGGGGGAGCAGTATCCCGTCGCCGTCAACTTACAGTTTGACAGCACCAATAATACGGCTGAGTATGAAGACTGTCTCATGGGGCTAAAACTTGCCCGTTCAATGGGCATCAGACGGTTAACTGTCCTTGGAGATTCAGAGTTGGTAATCCGACAATCCACCGGAATCTATAGAACCAAGGAACTACACTTGTTGCCTTACCATCGGAAGGTTTTAAAGATGGCTTTGGAGTTCGAAGAAATCTCCTTTCTACATGTTCCTCATAATAGGAATGATTTTGCGGACACATTAGCAACTTTCGCCTCCTTGATTCATATATCAGATAAGGAGCAATTGCCAAGAGTCACAATTTCCCTGCACAAGGCCCCAGCCTACTGGAATTATGTTGGAGAAGTATCGGATGAGCTACCTCCCATCCAATATCCTTGGTATCAGCATATCAAGGAATATCTGCGAGATGGATCTACACTCGTTGAGGCGAGCCCGACCGAGAAAAGGCGGATCCATCGACTTGCAATGAAATTCTACCTGAGTGGAGATGCGCTCTACAAAAGAGATGCAGGATTAGGCCTCCTCCGGTGTTTAGACAAAGATCAAGCCCAAAGGCTAATGGATGAAATCCATGGCTGAGTCTGTGGCCCCCACATGAGTGGCCCCCTCCTTGTCAAGAAAATCCTCAGAACGGGACATTATTGGCTATCTCTTAAAGCAGATTGCCATGACCATGTCAAAAGATGCTATCAATGCCAGATTTATGGGAATGCTATACACGCCCCTCCACGGGAACTCCACAATATGAGTTCACCTTGGCCCTTCTCAATGTGGTGAATGGACGTTATCGGGCCCATTGACCCTAAAGCCAGTAATGGACATTGATTTATATTCACCATGATCGACTACTTCACCAAGTGGGTGGAGGCAGCCTCCTTCCCCAGGGTCACTAAAGAAGTCATCATTGCTTTCATCAGAAACAATGTTGTTTGTCGATATGGACAACCAGAGGTGATTGTGTCAGACAATGCCAAAAACCTCAACAACAAGATGATGGAGGAATTGTGCAGTAAATTCCACATCAAACATCTAAACTCTGTCATCTATCGTCCAAAGATGAACGGTGCTGTTGAAGAAGCTAACAAAAACATCAAGAAGATTATGCAAAAGATATCCGCCAACCACAAAGATTGGCCTGATGTATTGCCTCTAACTCTGTTAGCCTACAGAACATCCATGCATACTTCAATTGGGGCAACCCCCTACGCACTAACCTATGGGATGGAAGCAGTGCTCCCCATAGAAGTTGAGATGGAATCTCTCAGAGTGTTGATAGACGCTCAGTTGGATGAAGATCAATGGGTACAAGATAGGTATCACCAATTGTCTCTAATAGACGAAAGGCGAACCGCGGCTATCTTCCATGGTCAGTTATATCAACAAAGGATCGCCCGATCCTACAACAAAAAAGTCCGGCTACGGCAATTTAAACAATATGACTTGGTTTTGAAGAAAATCCTGGACAACCAAGATCAATCTAAGGGAAAATTCGCTCCTAACTGGGAAGGCCCGTTTTTTGTCAAAGAAGTATTGACGGGAGGCGCTCTCAGATTACAAGAAATGGGCAGTGATGAATTTCCACAACTCATCAACTCAGACGCCGTGAAACGGTACTATGTCTGAAGTAACTTGCAAACACCCTGGTGTCAAACCATCAGGTCACCAGTCATTCTGGTTTTTAACCCTTTACCACATACAACTTTTCTGCACTTTGCCCCTCAGGGAAACATACTTTTTAAGCCAGCAGCCTGGCTTTCCTTTGTGCTCATACAACTTAGGTCATCCCACCGTGGATCGAACCTCTTACGTTTACAGTTTGGCTACCCATACCTGGGATCAAACTTTTCCTCTGCAGTTTATCCTCAACTTAGGATTAAACTTTCTCATCCCCGCACTCTGACATGCACATGGGATTACGCTTTCTCTTCTCGCCCTGAGGGGTGAACTACGTCGACCTGATCTCCTCTTCAATAGGAGTACGTAGGCAACCATTTCATATGGCCCGGTCGCAATAAAACAAAAACAACAAAAACATTTCTACCCTTCTCTCCTCACAAAAAAACAACAAAAATATTCCTACACCATTTCTGCCACATACAGCATTGGACCTCTTACACCAGGTTCGAACTACGCAGACCTGATCTCCTCTTCAATAGGAGTACGTAGGCAGCCATTCATGGTGCGGTCTCACCCCCTACCAAAACACAAACCCTTGTCAGTTGGTACTGGGATCAAACATCAATCCACTACGTTTCATTCGGCTTCAGACCAAAGGGATGGAATTACCCAACCTCTCCTCCCAAATAGGAGATTCGGCATCCATCTAAGCTGCGGTCATACCTTTAAGAGTAACGCCAATCCATAAGAGATGAAATTAACTAGGCTTCTCCTGAATAGAAGTACTGGCGACCATCTGTGGTGCGGTCAATCTTAGATAGGAAAGCCACACTCCTCTCCACATTTCCATACAGAAACCAGTCCCAAGACACCAAAAGATGGTAGGGATACACAGATCGATGATCCATTCTAAACTATCCAGAGACAACTCAATGTCCATCCACCTAGGAGGAATTCAGAATACATCAAGATCACAAGCCCTGAAGCAGTAGGCAAAATATCAAACAAATAGGAAGGTGTATCTAAAAGGGAAGTGATCCAAAAATATATTTCCCTGTCATATATAATGCTGTTTGATATACATGATGTAAACTATACATGACAAAATGGCTAAGCTAGTCTGCGCAGGTAAGTACAAGCTAATCTATGAGTCAGGATACACGCGAGCTAGCAAGCCCAACATAGCATCTCTCTCAGAAGAAGGAGGTAAAGCTGTGGTCTCCTGTATGAGAGTATCTACACGACCCAATAGATTAGAAGTCGTCTTCATGATGACCATATGCTCATCAATATATGCGCTCATCTCTGCGATTATGTCAGTGGTTAGGGACCTCGCTGCAGTACTGTCTGTGACGGCTACATCCCGTGCAGATATGGCACTATCCCGCTCAACTATCACTGCATCTCTGGCTAATCTGGCCTCATCCCGCTCAACAATAGCGGCATCCCTGCGAGCTAAGGCCTCATCTCTCTCCAACAGAGCGGCCTCCCTCACATCCAGAGTAGTCGACATCATAGATCGAACCTGATCTCTCTCAAAGGTCATCAACTGAAGATTCTGCTCTAAGTACTGTGCCGAGTGTTGAATCGCAACAGTGCTGGTACTAGGAGAATCCGGAAGAAATGCTGGCAACCCAGCAGCGGGCTCCTCCTCGAAGTGGGTATCAATGTCCTCCACAGGATCCACACCCTCTGCTTCACTATCTGGTATTGCAGATACTGCTGCAGCCGATAAAACCTCCGTCTCCATCCAGGCGGAATACTCTGCGGAATAACCTGGACTGCTCACTGAAAAAGCAGCTACCTCACGATGGTCCCAACAACTGTATACACGAGATCGGTCCTCGGCTGAGAGGTATTGAGCAGCTGAACGCTGACCTGTCACCCCTGTGAAAGGATGAAAATCCTGAAACTGGTCGAACTGCGACATCACGGCCAATGGGTGATAAGTAGTCACACCCCTCAAGCCGGCCAGAGGGAGGAAATCCATTCCCGGAGCATGTGTAATAAAGCTGTATGGTGAGCTAAGCCCCGAGCACAACAATATGCTAAATGGGTCTCTGATGTCTGCCAAAAATGCGGACCATGACTGAGCATCTATACACTCCGATGGCTGAAAGGAGTATGACATGGCCACATCGTGGGTAAACCAATATCCATGCCGTCTAAGGGTACCAATCGGTCTCAAGTGTGACATGAACCACACATATAGAAGGACTGAGCTCCCAGTAAACACTCCTGATGGATAAGTACTGCAGTAGGATGCTGACCGCAGAGTCTCTGCCAAGATCATAGGCACAATGGTATGACCCTCCCTGAGAGCTCTCACGGCTATGATAACGCCTATATCTATCTCATCCATATACCGCGGTATGTACACATATGATAGTACATATAACATCAATACGCCAACTCTGGCTAGACGCCAATGATCCTTCGGTGCGGTGAAATCCCCAGAATGTCGTGAGTAACTGTCCTCTGAGCCAAATCTGTCGTACAGAAAATGCTGAGAGATCATATGGCCAGATGTCAGCTCATCCTGCACTACTTTGCGCCTCAATCCTGTGAGAGTCATGAATCGTCTACTCATGTCTCCCAAAGCCATATGCACGCAAGGTCTGTTCAAGGGTAGCATCGTTAAACGTGCATACTCCTCCAGAGTAGGAGTCAACTCATGGGTACCAAAGCGTAATACCTACCTGTCAGGTCGCCAATGCTCTAGCATCCCATCTACGAATCCTGCAGGAACCTGAAATGCCAAAAGATTCATGGTATGCTGCAGTAATATATCTACGGTTACCCTATCTGGTGGTGACATACTATCATACCACGATCGCATACCCGATGCCACCACTGACGGTGGGGTATGATCTATACGGCTAACTGTCGAAGAAGACATCTGTGAGGGCCGTGTCATAAGACCATCCAGGGGTCAATGCCGAATATCTCTGGACATACATACATATGCATAACATGATACATGCATAACAGATAATGGATGACAATATGATATAGGGAATGGAAAAGACTGTGCATACATTCCTAAGTATATCATCATCTAATACATTAGCCCTGTACAGCTACAAATACAGGGAAATGGGGCACAGACGCCCTACTACTAACAGAGGCCTATCAAAAGATATAGCGAGAATGGGGAACAACCACCCAATATCTAACAAAGGCCTATCAAAAGATATAACGAGAATACATCAGAAGAAGACAATGGTGTCGATATCCACATCATCAATCCTGTCCACCTGATGTAACTCCTCCTGAGTCACTGGATCTCTATCAACAGGGATGTCAGGCCTATAAAGAGGAGGATCTGCGCCGGCAAAACCAAATGGGTCATCCGAGGGGCCAGCGCCTGAGCTAGAAGGAACAAATGACTCCGCCTCTGCTAGATTTCTGCCCAAGTGCCGAATAAATATATGTGCCTGGTCCAACTGACGGGTCAAGCTATCAATCTGTGTCACATGAGTCGGATCTCGGACACAAGCTATCCAATCCATCATCATCAAGGATCCCGGAACCATGTCCCCCATAAACTGTGTGGCGCGAGACTGGGCTCCAATGGTACGAGGAAGCCACCAACGTTGGAATGTCTCCTGAGTACATGGACCCTCTGATAATGCAAATCCGTCAACCCCCAACAATGGGATATCAATGACGGGTGACTGCGATACAGGCCAGTGACGCCTGACAGGAGGTAAGATCAGTATACGAATCTCCCCTGTGGTGCTCCTGATAGCACGTTCTCCTAGATAGAGCTCCCAACCGCCATCTGTGAAGAGTGGAACTCTCCTGGTGGAAATCAAATACTCGACCCCAGTCGAGTATCCATCCTCAAAACCCAATGTCAAGTGTTCCCCAGAATATGGAAGCCAAGTGATGGTGTCGGCCGTCAGCAACTCCAGCTGCATACGGCAATGAGTGAATTCCTCCGCTACAGGGACCTCGGGCAAAATCGAATGATGCCATCTTCGTCCTCGTGGATAGGTATCTAAACCTAACACACTCACGGGACGCAAATAGGGAAGCCTCTCATATGCCCAAAACTGCCAACACAATGGCAAGACATCTGCTATCAGTAAACACTCTTAACCTATAAATGGGAAAAGACAAGAGAAATACTCACCAGCAGAAACGGGTAAAATCCTAGCCAAGCCTCGGTCAAACCCTATGAGCGTATACGCATGCCCCGGAGGAAATAAGCAAAGGTATAGGAGCCCCAATCGTACTCTCCAATACGGTCCACGTCACACGTAGCGCTGACCAAAGCAAAAGATACCGTGGAAGAGTTATCAGATATGAAGCAGCCTCGAATGATCATCAGGAACAATTACTGCAGAACGTGATCCCTGATCCTGACATCATCAGGCATGAGCTCACTCAATAGCCCGCTCACAGCATCCACGTTCAAAGGACCTGAACGGACGGTCCTGCCTTTGAGCACCGCCGCCGGAACTCCTAACAAAGATCTGACGGCAGTAGGGGTAATATTCGCCATGCAAGGCACTGGCTCCCCTCCAAACTCCACGCCGGTGATAAATCACCAATCCATCGGCGTCATCATCACCTCACAATCCAGCAGGTGGAGTGACTGAGTCTGGTGAAACCACCGCTTAGACAATGCCCTGAGGTAACCCCAGGGACAAAGACGGGGAAGGATGGAGAAGAATGCCCCAAATCCCCACTCATGCACTACTGCTATATAATCAGGATGAAGCGCCTGGTACATGGAGTGGATGCTAAACCAGTTCCCTCGAGGCTGTGTAAAACCTGGAACCTGCATGAAATGAAAATCTACGTCAGAACCCTTTAATCCTCATTAATAGGAAAGAAGGAAAAGCAAAGTCTAACGCCATACCTCGTTAGAATGTAAGTACATCGATAGATGTCTACCTAAATCACCCAGCAACTCTGGGTTCGCTACCTGAATGCTCGGAAGCTCCCTACGAGGGACAGGTGCAGCAGGAGCGGGATCCTCTATCAGAATATCTGCCTCCTCGTCCTCAACGTCCAGAATATCTGCCTGTACAGGACGGATCACAGCCTCCACCAACCGATGAGGCTGTCTGACAGAACGGGGACGAGGCACTTCAGAAGCCCTCCGCCGTATGCCAGAAGCGGTCCTATAGGAACTGCTCGGCTGATCCTGATCCATAATATCTGGACAACAAGTCTCAAAATCACCTCAGAAAGGGTGTGGTATTTCCTTACCTGGAGCTTTCTCTAATGCATTTATGATTACATGCATGCATGCATTTACTTTAACAAACAATAGAGTTAAAATGCATGACTACCCAATGCCTATATTTTGAATTTTTTTTGCCATAGTCCCCTTTGAAAATAGGACTATCCACATGCACTCAGGCATGTTTAGGTGGCCATTCAGTAGCACACCTACCCTAAAGTCATATACACAATATATGCATTAAAAATCAAAAGCATCATGCATAAGGCCAACCTCAATGCTAGGAGTACTCTGCCTTTCTACCTTTTGCTCATTGGACCTCAAATAGGATAAAAAATAGCAGAAAAAGGTGCCAATTTGATTGTCTCAAAAGTTAAATTTTTTCATATCATTATGTTCAGCATGGTTTAATACTAACATTTACTATGTTGAATATTTTTTATCAAGTCATTTGTGTATACATAACCACTACTATGTGTTTAGATGCATTTCGTGCGATAACTCACAATCTAACAGACAGAAACTAGAGAAAATACAGGCATACGTTACCAGGATAGTGTGGAACACTTGTGCGGCGACAGAATTTGCAGAAAGCAGCCCGAACTCAGCAGATCTGAAGATGGCTCGCGGTTTTCTCTAAGCGAAACAAGTTGAAAGTGACTTGTGAATGCTGCTGGCTGATGGATATATGATCCACGCCTGGCCGCAGGCCTATCTGCGGCTGCAGGAGGTACACCTGCGGTAACCCCATATGGGTCCCATCCGTCCGGCTCGGTCCAGTTCGAGTTGCAAAGGAGGTCTTACGAATTAAAAAGGTCAAATCAAGAATAAAAACTCCACGCGATTGAGCAAAACTGCATACAATCCTGGTCTTCTCTGATGAGACTTTGAATCGGTACATCACATATTGGTATTCGCCCACACACAGGGTACACTATACCAGTAATCTTAAATAATCTCAATCAAGCTCGGCAATACCGTACGCAGGTCCAATGCCGCTTTCTCAGGATCATCATCCTTGTCAACCTTAGTCCCCGACGGGGGTTACAACGTGAGTCCCCGACGGGGGTTACAACGTGAGTCCCCGACGGGGGTTACAACGTAGATCCTCGGTGGGGGTTACAACGCGTGTTCATCCGTTGACACACAAATCAACGAAGGTCAAGCAGCCTTGACATTATCTCAGCCGATGGCAAGTAAACCCATCAGAGCATACACAGTTGTTCGATCAATGCATACGTCCCCATTAGATCTCTCGAGGGGTTTGCAACGTGAATTCAAGGCAGGGGATTACCACGTACATTCAAGCTGTTGACGCACACATCAACTAAGGTCAAGCAACCTTGACATCATTCCAGCAGATAGAGGGTTAGACCTATCAGAGCTCTGGAGCCATTCGGGGTTCTTACCACCCGATTACCCATATTCCCCGGCAGGGGGGGGTCACAACGCAATGGTCCATTGATCTACATGACAGCAGAAGTCAAGCAACCTTGACAGTATATCTCACATGATTTTTTTTAGCCGTTAATTCACATATCAGTGAAATACACGTCAACGAAGGTCAGGCATCCCTGACAGCATTTGCCGTTGGCAGTAACTCCAACAGAACCCTGACATGTCCTGACAGTACAAACCAGGAGATTATCATCGAGGAAGATGGATGATGGAATACGTTATACACATCCTCAAACAGATCAAGCTTTATCCCCACAGATCTCTTACACATAAGAGGTACCTCTGTAGGATCCAGTCCTTATCCAGGAATTTGATGATAACTCCAACATCAACATCCTGACAGACTCAGATCATACATCAAATCTGGTCATCATTGCCAATCCCCGGTTAAAGCAACAGGGAGCCAGCAATTATCCTCAGCATGTTGGGCTACAACCCCGTACACATGCATCATACATCTACATCATGTTGCTATCCATAGTACCATGTTTGTCATATTACGTTTCAAGTGTCTAGGATTCTTTATCCTACCCATGCATCGCCATGCATGAGTATGATAAAGAGGGACATCTGTAGACACTCAAAATTTTCTGTACTACTGACACTAACATTATAGGAAGGCAGATTCGTCTTTTAAGAGAGAACCCTAAAAGACAATCCACAACCATACCGGATACTACCGGAAGTTCAGCATCAACCCCAGATCGCAATCTGGGAGTAACCAATCCAACCTCAGATATAACCTCGAGGCCTACAGATCAATATCGAAACACACACCGGAGAAGACCGATTAATATCGGAGATAACCCCGAGGTATCCAGTCTCAGCCCTAAACATGGGAATAGCCTCCAACCTTGGAGATAGCCCCAAGGAATGCAATTTCGGCATTAACCCTGAAAATGCTTGTTACAAGTGCAACCAGCTTCAATCTCGGCGCTCACAATGAGATACACTGTATCAGCCCGGCAATGACATCGGGAAGACAGACACACCTCAAAGATGACAATGAGGACTTTCAACCAATTGCAGCAATCCAATCCCAGCGAAGCTGAGCAACTGCTACTTTATCGACCCAACCCGGCAATAACACCGGTAAGGGGCAACATCGTCATCTGACCAACACGATGCCACGCCAAGTCGTCTCAACACATCTACGCAACAACGATCCACAAGGCTAACCAATCCCGAGTTGCTATTGTGCGGGGTAACAGGTGAAAGTTAAAGCTTGAAGACCGGAGGGCACCGTCCCGTCTTTAAAGACTTCGTACAAACTCTAATCCCATGCCATCATACAAACTCTCGACAACGGCGGTCCGAAATAGGTCTTGTATACCTCAAACGGATGCCCGGATTGCACTTCAAAAAAATTGAGTGGACATTACAGTGCCCGCGTGCACGTACTTCGAGACGACCCAACCCGACCAAACCGGGCCGACCCGACCTGCCTCTGGTACACCTGTGGCTGAGCCGCAGGTACACTTGCGGCACTCTTTGCCTATAAATAAGAGGTTTGGGGTGCTGATTTTTAAAGAAAAAAGACGGGGAAACCCTGCAGAATTTGCTCTACACTTGCCATACAGTGTATTTTCCCACTTTAAACACCTGGGAGCTCATATATAGCCCTCTTTTGTACCTATAAAAGCCAGTGTTTACTCACTCTAAAGATATAGAAGTCTTCTTTGGCAGCCCACTGTAAGCCTTCTCATACACTTTAGAGTCTTTCTCTTTATTTTTGCACACAGCCTTCTACACGTTGAGAGTCGTGTTGCTTACTTTTTCCCGGACTTCGGTCCGTGGTTTCATTTCAGTCTATATATATATATATATATATATTATATATATATATATATATATATATATATATATATATATATATATATATATATATATATATATATATATATATATATTTACATATATATTGACTAACATTACCGAGTTATGCATCGGTTGAGCCTAGACTTCGGTCTGGAGCGTTTATTTACTTTTCTATATATATATTTTTATATATGTGAACTGTGTATCGAACTTTGTTCGATTGAGCCTAAACTTCGGTTTGGTGCATTTATTGCTTTAATATATATATACTTATATATATTAACTGTGTGTCGGACTTTGTTCGATGAGCCTAAACTTCGGTTTGGTGCGTTTAATTGTTTTAATATATATATATATATATATATACTTATATATATAAACTGTGGTCGAACTCTATTCGATGAGCCTAGATTTTACATCCGGTGTGTTTACTCGCTTTTATATATATATATATATATATATATATATATATATATATATATATATATATATATATATATATATACATATATATATGAACTGCTATCGAACTCTGTTCAGTGAGCTTGGATTTTATATCCGGTGCATTTACATGCTTATATATATATATTTATATTTCGTCCCACCTGGAGTTTACTTCATGGTGGTTGACCGTTTTTACAGCTTTATTTACGTTTTGTCCCGCCTGGAGTTTCCTCCGTGGTGGTTGATGGCTTTTAACAGCTTTATTTACATTTCTGATCCCCCATGGAGCTATTTCGTGGTTGGCGATCATGTTTGTATATATATATTTACGGCTTTTATATATATACCTGCTTACTGCTTTCATACAAATTGCGGTATCATGTGAGCCTAGGAATCATGTGATCACAGATTAATCCCATTGGATCTAGATTCGATTCTCGTGATGGACATTTTCAACTGTAAGCAGCTTGTAAATTATGTTGCGGTGTCTGAATTTCCTCAGATGGTTTCCATACCCACGAGGAATTCGACATTATTTTGTACATTATTTTCGTACGGATGCTTCGCAGCCGTCAAATAAAATCAACCAAGCCGTGCATTTAATAAAATGGAAGTGCAAAAGGCCTCAATTACTATTGAGCGTCAGGGTTTGAAAAAACCTCTTTTATAAAATATCATTGCCATATCTTGCTAAAATTGAATTTTTACATAAATTCAAACCCTGCGCATATAGGTGCGAACGAGGCCTCGTACCACTTTCAAATAATAGCACATTGACTCACACACACACACACACATTCAGATAGCAGTTTCTTAAAAAGAGACGGTCACCATGGTAACACGGATGTCGGGGGGTGCCTAACACCTTCCCCCAGCATAACCAAGTCCCCGGACCCTTAATGAATCTCGGTTTCACCGACCCGTATAGCAGTGTCACATCACTGGGTTAATGTGCAAACCTTTTCTCGGTTGTGTTGGTACAACCATTTAAAAAACCAACTGGCGACTCTTAACAGTCCATCGTCGACATTATACATGTCGGACCTTTTTCACTTATTTTTTCAAACAAATCTCACCTAAAATGAGAACACCAAAGAACAAGTAATGGAAAGGGACATCTAAAAATTCCGACGTCGACAAATACGTTTTGCACGACATAGGGGTACGATAGGCTGATCACCTAGAGTACTTGCAGAGAGTGTTTTCAGTCTGTGTGATTTCTAAACATTCTGTTAATGACGATTTACAGTGGTGATATACTGTTAAACCTGGGGAAGAGTTCAAGGTTCGTATAGTCTTATGACTATAAAAGGTTCAAGTTGAGATACTTGATAACCTAGGGATGTAGTTCAAGGTCTTATGACCCCTCAGCATGATTTGGAATCTTTTAAATTCTTGTTATTCATATCGTTTCCTAATTATTAAGCAATTGTGGAGGATTCTTATTATTCTGAAAGGTGAAAGTGGAAAGGATGAGAAAATTAAGTAAAACATAATAATTTCAAGAAAGAATTGAAATTCCAGAAAGAAGAGAAATGTGAAACTCTTAAAAGAGGATGAGGTGAGGAATATGATGATCTTAGAAAGATCCTTAGAGAAAGAATTTGGTTGCAGAACCTAATGAATGAATAAAGTATTAACGTAAAATCTATTTTGATGGATTGAATGAATAAATATTAATAAATAAAATTTCGAGGACGAAATTCTTAGAAGAATGGGTGAATGTAATATCCCGAGTGTTTGTGATAACGATCCTTAGAAAAGAAAATTAATGGGTTAAAGAATATATAATACTCAAAATATAATTGAGTCAAAGTGAAAGTTATGAAATAAAACTTACAAAAGTTTATTATCAAGAATGGTGGCGGTAAGAAATATAAAACCTATATTAAGATAAAGTGTTGAAGTTATTTAACGAAGAGATTTGATGAAAATCTGAGTAAGATAGGGTTTTAGTGATTCCGAGAACGGAATCCTTGTAAGGAGGGAAGGGCGTGACAACCCGAATTTTTAGAAGTTATTAAAATAGGAATTTAATAATTAAAATTCTTATTATGAGATATTTTGAGTTTGAGTATGTATATATATATATATATATATATGTGCTATATATTTTGAAATATGTGTTATGGTGTGAAGAGAAATATATATTCATATATTGAGAAAGTGAGGTTTAATAGTTAAGTTAACTATTGAAGAAATTAAATAAATTTTATAATTAAGTTTAAATATTTATTGAATTAAATAAATATTTTTAAATAATTTATTTATTGAAAAAATAAATAATTTATGAAATTATGGTATAATAATTTAGTTACATGTGTATGGTAATTAAGTTAAAGCAATGGTAAATTTTATTCTTTGAATATTTAATTTAATGAATTAATTAAATTAAATGAGTTGTTTAATATTAAAGAAATAAATAAATTAAATAAAGTGATGTTTATAAGTTATTAATTAAATTAGATATATAATTATTTATTAATTATAAGTATAATTATAATGAGATTATAATTATTATTTATTATTATTATTATAAGTTATTTAAAATAACTAAAGGCGTGACACATGAAACTATATAATATAATAATATAAAAATAAACTAGTATGAGATTTGTGTGTAGCCAAATGTAGCCTTGAGGCTTTTGGCCTGACATAACTGACAGACATATTATTTGTTTTAACTGATGATCGTGGGGAGTTTCAGTTATTCTACGTATTATATTTCCCTAAGGCTAGATAATAGAAATACGGAGAGAAACTAAGAGAGAATTGAGAGAGAGTGAGAGAAAATAAGTGATTTCAAAGTGATTATCAGTTGATTAGCATGGATTGTTTGCGCATAAGAAGGTGTTTCTCAATAATTTTTATATCTTATATATATATATATATATATATATATATATAGGTTTTACGGCAAAATTATTAAGTTTTTGAATTTTATGAATTCAATTTATTGGATTATTGATATATGTAACATGTAATTGTGATTATACGTGTTTATGATGTTAGAGTTTACATTTAGATAAGAATATGTTATGCTAATTTCGTTCAAAAAGGAAGAAAAGTATTTATAGTATATTTTTTTCATATGGCTTGTAAAAGTACCTATTTTAGTGGTCAATTCGTATGTTAATCTACAAATTGAGGCTTGATTATGTTAGTTCATTAAGAAACGAAGAAAAGAAACGAAGAAAACGTAGTTTAAACGAAGTGATTTGGTGAAGAATTGTAATCATAGTGATGAATTTTGTTAAGGAACTCGAAAAGGGAGTTTTTGTATCAAAACATAGAATTTGAGGAATTAAGTTAGTAAAAGTTGTTAAATTGTTCTATGTTGATGAATATGTGACGAAACATGTTTGTAATAGTTCTATATCAATTGTTTGTGTTAAATTTACTGTTTTGTGGGTGAAATTAGTGTTAGTTGGGCTAAAGTCGGCTACTGTTCACAGCCTTTCTGGTTCTGTCTGTGCACTGGCGCTGCTGCGCCGGTGCCAAGGCCAGAAACGGCGCAGCTGCGTTGGTCCCAGGCTTATGTACGGCGCAACTGTGCCATACACTGATCTGAGGCAGTGGCTTCTGCTACTGCTGCAGACCTGGGATACCGCTGTAACTTGGTCTAAGGTTATGTTAATGTGTCAAACATGTGACAAGGAGGTTAGAACAAAATTGTAAGACCCCAACTTATTAATGAATAAAATTAAATTTTCTCTAAATATTATTATGAATAATAAGGGATTAATTTGATATAATACTTTGGTTATGGGTGAAATGTGCAAATTTTGCAAAATAAGCAAGTGGTTATAAAATATTTATTTTGTCGGGGAATATTCGTTTGGTCGTGGAATATTCTTGCTGTCGGGAAATATTCGTACGACGGTGCAGCCTTGTGTGGGCCCCATAACGGAAAGCGATTGGATGAAGAAAACGACAAGTATAAGTTGTTTATAAACAACGGCGTAGTTGTTACCGTTAATATTGTTGGAATACCCGGTGGTTAAAATATAGTAGCACACAGTATTGCACCAATTATTGATTCTTACGTAAGAAGGCACTACTCAATAATTGTTACAGTAGTTATTGTTCAATATTTTATTTTATTGATTCAATAATTGCTGCGTCGATATTTTATATTATTGTTGTTTCAATAATTGTTGTTGCACAATATTTTCCTTTATCAGATCAATAATTCATATTATTTGAATAATATTATTAGATAACATTATTGGCAATGTCTAGAAAGTTCTGTCTAAGGAGAGGTTTGGTCATCTAATTGCGCGCCAGTAAGGAGAAATCCTTATTGGAAAGCCCCCTCTTTCCTGGGAATGACCTAGTTGTCATAAATGTGATTATGTAATATTATTTGTGAATAATTAATTATTGATTCATATGATAAGGAAATATTTATTTTATGTGGATATAAATGAGGGATATATTTTTGTGGTTAAAAATGAAGGAGTTAATGTTGAGGTTTTTATCAGTATTTTTTTCGGAATGGAGGTATTAAAAATCAGGATTTTTGAGATATTTTACGGGGGTTATAATTTTTAATCCGACCGTTGGATCGTCGTAATTTTTGGATATGTTATACATATATAAGTTGAGTATATGTCCACAAATTTTGAACCGTTAAAAATGAACGTATGATTTATTATGAATTTTACGAGATGACTGGTTCAGAAATTGTTGAATTTTCGGAGTTAATCATTTTGGTGGAAAATTCTAGAATTGGTGGGCCCCACTCTTGGTTGGTGAAGAAATGTGCTGAGATTTTTATTCAAATGTGGTGGGTGGGAATAGTAGCAGTTAAAGCCATCAGGTTGCAGGTTAAGTTTGCTTCGGCGTGCTAACATTTTCCTATAAATAGAGGGCTAAGTTAGAATTGAAAATCACACAAGAAACAAGTTTTCTCTCTTTCTCTCTCTAGATTATTGAGTGTATTTTGTGAGTATTTAGATACTTTGAGAGTTTCTATTCATCAGAGCAAGTTTCTTTCAGCCTTATACCGGTATTCCGACCAGAAGTACTGATATTTTGAGGTAAGGGATATTATCTTCTTCTTAAATGATATTTTCTTCAATATCATTTTGCTAAAATATTGATATGAACTTTTTATCAAATTTGGAACTTTTTGTGTCGGGGTTACTATTCACGTATACGTTACTATTCACGTATACGACACTATTCACGAATACGGCACTATTCACTGAAAAATAAAATTTTCTCTTTTTGTCCAAGATATCTATTATGGTTACTATCTTTGATTGTATCCATGTTTTGATCTTTAGTTTTGAATTCTGCTTCACAATTGATTATTATGAAGTATTATTGATCTTGGATAAACTGTTATACGAATCCCTACTATTTGTCCTCCTGTCTCACTGGATTCGTTTTCGTTAAGATATTTTTCATCATCCTCAGTCCTAAATGATGATGTTATTGAATATCTTTGGCCTGTATTGCAAAGATGTATGATTACCTGATGAATATCTTTGGCCTGTAGTGCAAAGATGAACAGGTGTTGAGATGAACATGACAGACTGGTGATACAAATAAATATCTTTGGCCTGTAGTGTAAAGATGAATATTTGGTTAAAGATGATTATTAATTGATGTTACAGGGTTAAAATATTGATGATAAACTTTTAAATCTTAGAAGATAGTAGAATTCATTCTCTACTTGACTCTTCTAATGGTTTGATGTTTTCGCTGCAGTTATTGATCTAAAACTTGTTGTCGATTATATTCTATCAGATTTTTCCCTGTTGAATACTAATGATAATTTGTTGTATATTATCTTAGTCATGATATTCTTTACTGGGCTAGTTGAGCTCACCCTTTTCCTTTTTGTTCCATTTTTCTTCTCAGGAGGTGAGAACATAGCAGGATCTAGTTGGGGTATGGAGTGATGGTTCTAGAAAGATGTTTTAGCAGTCCTCACTATTTCTATAAAATAGTTTTTGAATAATTGTATTGAGGACTTATTTGAGTGTGGATATTGTCTAGAAGACAATATTTGTATTTAAACTCACAGTATGTGTTGTCGTATTTTGCACGACAATTGTATTATTGAAGTTGTAGTTTGCTTTCTGTACCATGTATTTGGCGACTCAGAATGGGTGTTGTATACCTATTTTGGGGGCGTCACAGTTGGTATCAAAGCTTAGGGATATGATCCCTGGCTGAGATGTGAGACAAGAACTAGGAGGGGAGAGACTAGGAATTTCCTTCGCTAGTATGACCTGACTAAGTTTATTTGGTATTTATTTGGTCGGTCAAAGTTATGACATGATTATTAACCCTTATTTTATGGCAGTATTTAAGAATGGCAGCTGAGAACGTTAATAATGGAGTAAATCAAACCGTGGAGACACCTTTGATCACCACATAGGGGAACGTGCAACAGGAAGGCAATATTCCTCCTGTAAACAACGTTACCGAGCAAACGATGAATGATGGAATGTTTAGGAGCTTTTTGCAGTTCATGCAAAATCAGACGAAGGAGACTCGTGTGCAGAATACAGGTGGAAATGATAACAACGCGCGGTTTGTCACAGCCAAGCAGTTCAAAGAATTGGGACCACCAGAATTTAAGAAAAAGCCGGATCCGATCATGGCGAAAACGTGGGTCAAGCAAATTACTAAGATATTCGATGTCTTGGGATGCACGGAGGAACAGAAGGTTCCATTCGCCACTTTTATGTTCCGCGGTGAGGTAGACTACTGGTGGGAGTCTGTGAAGCGTACCCAGCCTGACGCACTCAACATGTCCTGGGAAACATTTCAAAAACTGTTCAATGACAAGTACTTTCCTGAAAGTATTCGTCATATGAAGGAGGTGGAGTTTATCATACTGAAACAAAATAACATGACGGTGTCCCAGTATGAGGCGAAGTTTGCAGAGTTATCCAGGTTTGCACCTCATTTGGTCGAAAATGAGGAACGAATGATAAGGATGTTTCTAAGAGGTTTAAAACCCGAGATTCGACAATATCTTATCTTTCATAAATTTTCTTTATATTCAGATGCTATAAACATGGCTCAATTATTAGAGCGAGATAATGAGTATGTGCAACTGAGGGACCACAACTAGGGTCATACCGGTGGCGGCAGTCATCGAAGCAATGAAAACCAGCAGGAAGGAAAATATTCAGACAAAAGCGGTAACCACTCTGGTGGTAATCGTGGTCGTGATAATAAAAGGAGTGAGTCGGGAGGAGATTTCAAGAAGAGAAGGTACAACAATGATAATGTGAAGACGTCAGCACAAACATCAACTGTTTCTAGGGGAGGAGAACGACCACCGGTCGTATGTTACAAATGTGGGAAAGAGGGACATATCAGCCCAAACTGCCCACAACAATCCAAGGTATGTTATAACTGTGGAAAGGAGGGTCATATAGCTCGAGAGTGTTCTATAGCAAAACCAAGTTCAGCGGGGATGGTGACTCCAAAAGCTGTCCCGGATAAGTCAAAATCAGCGGTTCCTGGAAGAGCGTTTGTCGTGACTGGCCAAAACGCGAGAAACCTAAACGAGGTGATCACGGGTAAGCTAATCTTGAATTCTTGCGAAGTTTATACTTTACTAGATGCCGGTTCTACCCATTCTTTTATCTCTCCTACTTGTGCTCAACGTTTAAACTTGACTCCAGAGAAATTGGACTTTGACTTATCTGTTGAAACTCCGTTGGGTGAAACCTTCGTTACATCTACAGTTTATAAATCTTGTATGATCCAAGTTGGCACTATCACATTACCTATTGATCTTATCTCTTTAAAGATATTTACTTTTGATGTGATTTTAGGAATTGATTGGTTAACCACTCATCATGCTAAACTTGATTGTTTTCGTAAGGTTGTTAGTTTTCATATTCCTAACCAACCTGTCATACGAATTCAAACTACTAAACCACTAAAATCAGTCACTGTCATATCATGCCACAAAGCTATTCGTTTATTGAAAAATGGATGTCAAGCTTTCTTAGCCCATGTCATGGACTTGAACAAAAATACGTCAGATTTGAATGATATTTCTGTTGTTAGTGAATTTCCTGACGTATTTCCTGAAGAATTTCCTGGCCTAACCCAGAGCGTGATATTGAATTTTTGTATTGATCTTTAACCCGATACAAAACCCATTTCTAAAATCTCATATTGAATAGCTCCTATTGAACTTCAGGAGTTAAAAACCTAACTATAGAAGTTGGTACCCGAGCCTCTATCTGGTGACTTCCTTTGTGGAATGCACCAAAGCCAGACTCTCTGTAAGGGACTCTATATTTGTGTGGTGGTAAAACAATAGGTGCCATTGTGACGTGCTATCCAAGATTGGGATATGAATCACAATTGAGAGCAACCGAAGTCGGTGACCAAAGTACGTAGCTTTCTGGGCTTAACTGGTTACTATCGGAGATTCGTGGAAGGATTTTCTCAAATCGCTACTCCGTTAACTTAGCTGACTCAGAAAGATACAAAATTCGTATGGAGCGAGGAATGTGAGAAGAGTTTCCAAGAACTCAAGAGGAGACTCATTTCGGCACCTGTTCTGACAATACCATCTGGTTCGGATGGATTTGTTATCTACAGCGATGCTTCAGGCAAAGGGTTAGGATGTGTTCTCATGCAACATGGGAAAGTCATAGCCTATGCCTCGCGATAACTCAAAGAATATGAGAGGAATTATCCTACTCATGATTTGGAGTTGGCAGCAGTCATTTTCGCGCTGAAGATCTGGAGACACTACCTGTATGGGGAGAAAGTGGAGATCTATACAGATCATAAAAGCCTCAAATATTTCTTCACCCAAAAGGAACTCAACATGCGGCAGTGACGTTGGCTCGAGCTATTGAAAGATTACGATCATACCATCCAATATCATCCTGGAAAAGCAAACGTAGTAGCTGACACATTGAGTAGAAGATCATATGCGGGTACGAGTGCAATGTTGTTAACACAAGGGCCCATTTTGTATGACTTGCAAAGGATGGAGATAGAAATGAAGGCTCCAAGTACCCACATGATGATATCAAATATACGAGTAGAACCGACTTTAATCGATAAAGTTAAAGCTGCTCAAGCTACGGACATGGAGCTGATGCGTATGAAGAAGAAAGTGCAAGAAAGTGCTATTCCAGAAGCAAGAATCGATGAAGAAGGAATACTTCGAGTCAACTCCAGACTTTGTGTTCCTAACGATTTTGACTTGAAGCATAAAATAATGATAGAGGCACACAACACACCGTTTACAATCCATCCTGAGAGTACCAAAATGTATCACGATCTTCGACATACATTTTGGTGGAGCAATATGAAAAGAGAGATCGCGGAGTTTATGTTGAGGTGTTTAACTTGTCAACGTGTAAAGGCGGAGCATCAAGTGCCAAAGGGTCCATTGCAATCACTTGAGATCCCGAAATGGAAGTGGGAACACATTACCATGGATTTCGTTACGAGTCTTCCCAAGGGTTCTCAAGGTATAGATGCGATTTGGGTTATTGTTGATAGATTAACCAAGTCTGCACATTTCTTACCGATACGTGAGACTTATTCCCTTGAATGTCTTGCTAGTATGTATGTGAATGAGATTGTGAGATTGCATGGCATGCCAGTATCCATAGTTTCGGATCGTGACCCAAGATTCACTTCACGATTTTGGGCTAGCTTGCAGAAAGCTATGGGCACGGATTTACGATTCAGTTCGGCATACCATCCTCAAACGGACGGACAATCAGATAGGACTATTCAAACTCTTGAAGATCTATTAAGACTCTGTGTCCTAGATCTCAAAGGGAGTTGGGATAAGTACCTACCATTGGTGGAATTCTCCTACAACAACAGTTATCAGGCGAGCATAGGTGTGGCTCCATTCGAGGCATTCTATGGAAGAAAATGTCGTTCTCCAGTATGCTGGGACGAGGTGGGTGAAGCAACATTGTTGGGACCAGAGTTGGTACGCATTACTACAGAGAAGATCCAAACGATTCGACAACGTATACAAACGGCACAGGATCGACAAAAGAGTTATGGGGATCTTCATCGGAAGGACGTAGAATTTAATATTGGGGATCATGTATTATTACGTGTTACACCATGGAAGGGAGTTGCAAGATTTGGGAAGAGAGGAAAGCTCAATCCAAGATTTGTTGGTCCATTTGAGATTCTTGAGCGAATAGGAAATGTGGCATATAGACTCGCATTACCTCCAAGCATGTCTCGTGTTCATAATATTTTTCACATATCTATGCTTCGTAAATATGTTAAAGACCCGAACCACATTATTGAGTTAGAACCAGACGAGATAGCTGAAAATTTAACGTACGAGGAGGTACCTGTTAAGATCTTGGATAGGAAAGAGCATGTCCTACGCACGAAGGTTATACTACAAGTTAAGGTTTTGTGGAGAAACCATGCTATTGAAGAAATGACCTGGGAGTTGGAATCAGAAATGAAAGCGAGGTATCCTCACTTTTTTTGAAATATCAGGTACGTACGTCAATTTCGAGGACGAAATTTCATAAGGAGGGGAGGTTGTAAGACCCCAACTTATTAATGAATAAAATTAAATTTTCTCTAAATATTATTGTGAATAATAAGGGGTTAATTTGATATAATACTTTGGTTATGGGTGAAATGTGTAAATTTTACAAAGTAAGCAAGTGGTTATAAAATATTCATTTTGTCGGGGAATATTCGTTTGGTCGTGGAATATTCTTGCTGTCGGGGAATATTCGTACGACGGCGCAGCCTTGTGTGGGCCCCATAACAGAAAGCGATTGGATGAAGAAAACGACAAGTATAAGTTGTTTATAAACAACGGCGTAGTTGTTACCGTTAATACTGTTGGAATACCCGGTGGTTAAAATACAGTAGCACACGGTATTGCACCAATTATTGATTCTTACGTAAGAAGGCACTACTCAATAATTGTTACAGTAGTTATTATTCAATATATTTATTTTATTAATTCAATAATTGCTGCGTTGATATTTTATATTATTGTTGTTTCAATAATTATTGTTGCACAATATTTTCCTTTATCAGATCAATAATTCATATTATTTGAATAATATTATTAGATAACATTATTGGCAATGTCTAGAAAGTTCTGTCTAAGGAGAGGTTTAGTCATCTAATTGTGCACCAGTAAGGAGAAATCCTTATTGGAAAGCCCCCTCTTTCCTGGGAACGGCCTGGTTGTCATAAATGTGATTATGTAATATTATTTATGAATAATTAATTATTGATTCATATGATAAGGAAATATTTATTTTATGTGGATATAAATGAGGGATATATTTTTGTGGTTAAAAATGAAGGAGTTAATGTTGAGGTTTTTATCAGTATTTTTATCGGAATGGAGGTATTAAAAATCAGGGTTTTTGAGATATTTTACGAGGGTTATAATTTTTAATCCGACCGTTGGATCGTGGTAATTTTTGGATATGTTATACATATATAAGTTGAGTATATGTCCACAAATTTTGAATCGTTAAAAATGAACGTATGATTTATTATGAATTTTACGAGATGACTGGTTCAGAAATTGTTGAATTTTCGGAGTTAATCATTTTGGTGGAAAATTGTAGAATTGGTGGGCCCCACTCTTGGTTGATGAAGAAATGTGCTGAGATTTTTATTCAAATGTGGTGGGTGGGAATAGTAGCAGGTAAAGCCATCAGGTTGCAGGTTAAGTCTGCTTCGGCGTGCTAACATTTTCCTATAAATAGAGGGCTAAGTTAGAATTGAAAATCACACAAGAAACAAGTTTTCTCTCTTTCTCTCTCTAGATTATTGAATGTATTTTGTGAGTATTTAGATACTTTGAGAGTTTCTATTCATCAGAGCAAGTTTCTTTCAGCCTTATACCGGTATTCCGACCAGAAGTACTGATATTTTGAGGTAAGGGATATTATCTTCTTCTTAAATGATATTTTCTTCAATATCATTTTGCCAAAATATTGATATAAACTTTTTATCAAATTTAGAACTTTTTGTGTCGGGGTTACTATTCACGTATACGGCACTATTCACGAATACGGCACTATTCACTGAAAAATAAAATTTTCTCTTTTAGTCCAAGATATCTATTATGGTTACTATCTTTGATTGTATCCATGTTTTGATCTTTATTTTTGAATTCTGCTTCACAATTGATTATTATGAAGTATTATTGATCTTGGATAAACTGTTATACGAATTCCTACTATTTGTCCTCCTGTCTCACTGGATTCGTTTTCTTTAAGATATTTTTCATCATCCTCAGTCCTAAATGATGATGTTATTGAATATCTTTGGCCTGTATTGCAAAGATGTATGATTACCTGATGAATATCTTTGGCCTGTAGTGCAAAGATGAACAGGTGTTGAGATGAACATGACAGACTGGTGATACAAATAAATATCTTTGGCCTGTAGTGCAAAGATGAATATTTGGTTAAAGATGATTATTAATTGATGTTACAGGGATAAAATATTGATGATAAACTTTTAAATCTTAGAAGATAGTAGAATTCATTCTCTACTTGACTCTTCTAATGGTTTGATGTTTTCGCTGCAGTTATTGATCTAAAACTTGTTGTCGATTATATTCTATCAGATTTTTCCCTGTTGAATACTAATGATAATTTGTTGTATATTATCTTAGTCATGATATTCTTTACTGGGCTAGTTGAGCTCACCCTTTTCCTTTTTGTTCCATTTTTCTTCTCAGGAGGTGAGAACATAGCAGGATCTAGTTGGGGTATGGAGTGATGGTTCTAGAAAGATGTTTTAGCAGTCCTCACTATTTCTGTAAAATAGTGTTTGAATAATTGTATTGAGGACTTATTTGAGTGTGGATATTGTCTAGAAGACAATATTTGTATTTAAACTCACAGTATGTGTTGTCGTATTTTGCACGACAATTGTATTATTGAAGTTGTAGTTTGCTTTCTGTACCATGTATTTGGCGACTCAGAATGGGTGTTGTATACCTATTTTGGGGGTGTCATAAAAATCGTGATATGTAATTGATAAATTCAAAGTTATGAGAATGATTAGTAAGTTACAAACGCGTTATGTGATAACTTAGTATGCACAATGGATGTTTGACAAGTGTTGTGAAGTCAACACTTGGAATTTCTGAAATGTAAATGGTAATGTAAGACTTGTACCGAAATAACAAGTTTAACTAGAAATGAGTGTTATGTTGGAAAAGGATGTTAGTACATTGTGTATTGATTAATAAGAAGGGTTATGAGATGTAGAGTAAAGTTTACATTATAGCTACTATACGTTACTATGTGACTAATAGTTAATGTGAATAATGATATAACTGTGTAGGAATATACGAAGTGCAGATACGCGATAAGCAGTTAAGTCGTAGTTCATAAACTACGAATCAGGCAAGTCTTTCAGTTCCTATTTGCTATGTGAACTTGGTGATTAACTGTTTTAATTCTTTATTGCGAAGAGCATGATGTGTTATATATATGTTAAATGTATGAAATGTTAAAGTCAACTTATGACTACGTTGATTGATTAAAGCATGCTGATTGAGTAAGGAAGTCAATCTTTATACTTGTTATATGAACTGCAGCATGTATGTTATATGTTGAGCATGTTATTATGTGCTATGTGATGCATGAAAACTGTTAGATTTTGCTGGGCTGTAGAGCTCAACCTTGCAAATAACCATTTTTGCATGTTAAGGATTGAAGATAACACTATGAGCTACTTGAATGACGTGGATCAGAAATAATACATGAAGATTAATATTTTAGCTAAAGTTGTTATTTCTTTATAACATGATTAAGATTCATGAGATGTATTAAATGTTTTATGATGTATAGTTTTATGTTGAGTTGTAAAGCTAAAGTTAGAGTTATCTGATATGTAAAGTTTATCGGATTAAAATATAAAATTTTATAGAACGACAGTGATAAAGTGAATCATAAAATAAGATTGATTCAAAGGCATGTAGATGATAAAGGTTTTGATTCAGGGAATTAAAGTAAGAAGACATAAAAGTTTAAATTATTCCGCATTTTATAAAGTTTAACATCGAATAATGATGTAAATTCATAAATTAGACGTGTTATTAACGATCGAAGTCGATAAATGAGTTGTATGAATTTTGGGGTCGTTACAGCTAATGATCGAAGTCCTGAAGATTCTTTATCTCGGGATAGTTGATGTATATAGCAGTGATGCTATCTCTTTATGTTTTGAAAGTTATTAATGAATGAAATATTAATGTTTATTCAAGATGTTATGTGTTAAGTGATAATCTTAAAATGTTTAAGTTAAATCTTAAATACTTAAGAGATTGAGCAATGATCTAATAAGCGTATATCTTAAATAGAAAATACCGCCAAGAAGACTCCCAACTCGTCAACAAGCTCAGGAAGATTCCATGAACATCAAGAACAACAATAACAACAACGACAATGCCAATCCTGTTCAGCAGTAGGTAACCCTATTAGCTGGAGCACTTACAAATCAGTCACAAGCTCAAGCTACCCCGTTTATGGATTTCAAGGCAGTAGGACTGCCAGAGTTTAGGGGATCCATGAATCTAGTTGAAGATCAGACCTGAATTATGGAAATGGAGAAGGTGTTTGACGTTGCTAGGGTCAATGACAACCAAAAGACGACCTTTGCAACATTTATGCTGAAGTCAGAGGCTAGTTACTGGTGGCAGACAAACAAGGTTAGAGGAGGATAAGGTGTGATCGTATGGGATAGGTTTAAAGAGATGTTCTTTGAGATGTACTTCCCAACGAGCTCCCAGAACCAGATGGAGGTTCAATTCTTGGAATTGAAGCAGGGTAATATGACGGTGCCAGAATATGCTGCAAAATTCAATGAGTTGGCTAGGTTTGCAACTTATTAGGTGAATACAGATGAGAAGAAAGCTAGGAGGTTTGAACAAGGGTTGAAGCCTTGGTTGTACAACAAAGTGTTGATGCTCCAATTGAACACTTTTGTGGGAGTGTTGGAGAAGGACATTATTGCTGAAGGTGGAAGTGATGCCCTGACTAGGTACACTCAGGAACAAAAGAAGAAGAAGAATGAAGGAGAGACCGACAGAGCTAGTGGCAACAATAATAGTAGTGGTAGTAATAATCAGAAGAGGAAGTGGAGTGATAATGTATCTACTGGAAATCAGCAAGGGAATCAAAAGAAAAAGGTGGAGGCTTGTCCTACTTGTGGAAATAATCACCTTGGGATATGCATGAAAGGGAAGAGGGTTTGCTACAATCGCGATAAAGAAGGCCACATAGAACCAAATTACCCTAACCCTAAAAATGGGGCTTGTTTTATTTGTGGGTCAAGGGATCATCTAGCTAGGGATTGCCCCAAGAAAGCATCAGAAGGAGTAGGAGCGGGTAGAAGCAAAGGAAGCAGCGGTGGTAGCACTCTGGTTATCACTGGATCGACAATGCCAAACTGACCCACCGCTAGAACTTTCAACATGACCGTACGAGATGCTGTGCAGTCCCGAGACATGGTGTCAGGTATCATTCCGATCAATAATGTTAATGCTTACGTATTATTTAATTTGGGTGCTACTTGTTCGTTTATTTCTGACGATTTTGCTAAGGACTTGAATTTGCCTAAAGAAGAATTAGAATACCTTTTGAACATAGAGGTTGCGAATAAAGAAATAATTTCTGTTAGGATTGTACACAAGAACTGTAGGGTGGACATTAAGGGCCATGAAAAGAAGGTAGATCTAATCCCGATTAAACTTGGGGAATTTAATGTTATTTTGGGAATGGATTGGCTATTCAATTATGGGGCGATAATTGATTGCCAAAGGAAGTGTGTAAATCTTATGACTCCGTCAAAGGTTGTATTTTATGGCAGTAAGTCGCCTAGACAAACGAGTTGTCTGACGATGTTACATGCCAAGAAATTGTTGAGACCAGGATGTGTAGGATATTTAGCCTACATAGTCGATACTCGAAAGGAGAATCCAAAATTAGAGGAGATACCAGTCGTTATAGACTTTGGGGACGTATTTCTAGATGACTTGTCGGGATTTCTGCCAGACAAGGAGGTAGAATTTGTGATCGACTTAGTGCCAGAAACTGCTCCAATATCAAAGGCCCCGTACCGTCTGGCTACGTTGGAGATGAAAGAATTAATGGTGCAACTACAAGAACTATTAGACAAGAAATATATTCAACCGAGCGTACCACTGTGGGGAGTGATAAGTAGGTTTTATACCTACTTATTGGATATCAATTCATGAGAATTATGCTCATCTCAAGTAGATTTTAGTATGTTTTTAGTTGCATTTTATGTTTATTTTACAATACTGGTAATTAGAACTCCTGTGGTATGGAAATGCAGGAAGTGGCATAGTTCGGCATTGGCAAGGTGGTATGAGATTAGCACATGGATGGCAAGTGGAACGTGTGTTGACATGGAACTGAGCATTGATGAAGACATGGAACAACAGCAGAACAACAAGCAACAATAGCAGAACATTAGTATGCAGAACACAGAAGTCGCGCGTCTGAATAAGCTAATTTTCGTGTGCCCGCACCATCAGCCTGCAGAAGCTAAAATCGCATACACGCGCACCCGCGCCCGTTTTGTACTGGGATCTCGCACGGCCACGCGAGTCCTCTAAAGCTGTTTGTTGACTTATTTTTAAATTTGAAATTTGAAGCGCTTGAGCTTATCTAAACTATTCTGGTTGGTACCAGACGTGGATTATTTATTGTTTTTATCAGTTTTTTTATCTAAGCATTAGGGTTCTAAGCCTTTGAACTAGTTCTAGAGAGGGTTTGAGCATAGTTTGAAGATTTTCTACATCGTCTCTTGAATTTAGTCATTGAATAATTAATCATTTCATTTTCCTGGAAATTATTGGTGATTTGGACAACACTTTGGAATGAATTTTGCAATTGGGTTGATCAATTCTATATTCTCTCTCAATTGTGATATTACTTTCCATGTGTTATTATAATCCCATAATGGTTTTCGGTTCAGAAATGAACTATAACTCCATTATGGGATTCTAACGGATTTTGATATGTAATATATAATAAATTGAGTAATTGTTTGATTGTATGTTTATCTTTGGATTATCTATTGTGATTGAGTGTATTGTTTGAATGTTTGATCACCATTCACCATGTATACTTATATGGAATTGAAAAATGACATATGAGAATGGTTATAATCATGATAGCATGCGTTTATGAGGTTGAAATGTTTAGCTTTATAGTTCGAGAACCAGATAGAACTATACTGTTTCACCACGTGTAGTAATATAAGAGCATGTGCTTAAATTCATTAGTGCTGCAATTTCACATAGAAATATAGTGATTTTGGTAATATTGTCAATTACGTGATTTCTATCACATGTGGAGGTTATGTAAACAGGTCATAATTCATTAAAAAATGGTTACGTCTACTTTTATGTTCTTGGCTAATTTTCCATGATAAATGTATAATTTTGCATGATGGTAATATTTAGATGAAGTATGAGATGAAGTTAGAATCCCATTCTTTCCAAATTTGATTACATTAAATTAGAATTGTGTTTTTAATTATTAATTGATTTTAGAATTAATTACAATTGTGAATTATTCGTCTAAGCATATAAAAAAATAGTGATACGATTGATGAATGGTAATTTAAATTTACAACCTTTCTCCGTGGATCGATACTTTTCTTACTTTGTACTACTTGTTGACCCATGCATGCTTGCATGAGTTAGAGTCCTTTGATTAAGACTGAAAAGGAGGCAACAAGTTTTTGGCGCCGTTGCCGGGGAGAGGCATTTAATTTTATTTTTATCATCAGGTTTAAGCTAAATTTGTATGACTTAGACAAATCTAATCATATATCATTTCCATTTTTGTTTTTGTTTGTATTTCAGGTACTTGTATATATTATATGCACACGCGATCATCCAATTCTGAGTTAACACCTGCTTAGGATAATATTAACGGAAGAGGTTGGAAATTGAGAGCGCGTAGAAATATACAAGCAGAGTTAGAGACCATAACATCCACCATGGCAGCAGAAGAGCAAAGAGAGGAGCATAGGGCTTTGAGAGGTTATTCGATGCCGAATATTAATGGATTGTAGTCAAGTATAGTCAGACTAGCAATAGCAGCCAACACTTTCGAGATAAAGCCGGGAACTATTCAAATGGTGCAGAATTCAGTACAGTTTGGGGGTGCTGCTACATATGATCCTAATGAGCACCTGTTGAGTTTCATTGAAATATGTGACACCTTCAGATACAACGGGGTGACTGAGGATGCAATCAGACTTAGACTATTTCCAATTTCATTACGGGATAAAGCAAGAAGTTGGCTTCACTCTTTACCTTTGGGATCTATCACCACATGGGAGGACCTAGCACAGAAATTCTTAGCCAAGTTTTTCCCAATGGCTAAAACTACGAAGATGAGGACAACAATTTCCCAGTTTGAACAGCAACAGGGTGAATCTTTATATGAAGCTTGGGAGGGATACAAGGAGATGCTAAGGAAGTGTCCACACCATGGCATGCCGGATTGGATGGTGATTAACACATTTTATATTGGATTGGGATGTCAGTCCATGCCTATTGTAGATGCAGCTGCAGGAGGAGCTTTATGGGCAAATGGCTATGAAGAGGCCTATAATCTCATTGAGACGATGGCAACGAATGATTTCCAAAATCCTATAGCAAAGATGCCACAGTCCAAAGTTGCAGGTTTGTTAGAGGTGGATGCTATCACTCAATTGTCAGCACAGATGGCATCCATGGCAAAGAAGATTGATTCTTTGGTGGAGACTAAGGCGAAGACAGTTGCATTTGTGTGTGAGATATGTGCAGGGTCACATTCAACTGACCAATGTGCTATCAGTTCGGAGTCTGTACAATATGTGAGCAACTACCAAAAAGATCAAGGTCAATTTCAGAACACATACAACGCCAACAACCGCAACAATCCAAATTTTAGTTGGTCAAACAACCAAAGCAATCAACCAAGTCAATTTTAACCACATAACCAATTTCAGTCAGAGTCAGCTCAGCAACAGTTTGCACCAAGACCGCCCTATCCACCTGGATTTTCTCAACAACAACATCATACACCACCTGCACCTCAGCAAGAAAAGAAGTCAGAGATGGAGGAGATGATGATGAAGTACATGGCAAATACGGAAGTGATGATTAAAAGCCAAGCAGTGGCTATCAAAAATCTGAAAACTCAAATGGGTCAGATGGCTAGCATGCTTAACAATAGACAACAGGGTTCATTGCCAAGTACAACAGAGGCCAATCCAAGAAGAGAAGGGAAGGAACAATGTCATGCGATTACACTTAGGTCTGGGAAACAGGTTGCATAAAATCACCATGGCGCGTCCGCACCACTTTTACAAAGGGAGGACACGCGCCCGCACGATTAGGAGATTTTGTCCTAGGAGAAAGAGAATAATAAAGGTTCTGAACAATAGCAAGAAGAGAAGAATAAAGAAGGTTCAAATGAAAAGCCCATGAACAAAATACCAATAGTTCACCCTCCTGTTCCTTATCCACAGAGATTGCATAAGCAAAGGGAAGATAAGCAATTTAGTAAGTTCTTGGAGGTATTTAAAAAGCTGCAGATCAACATACCCTTCGCTGAGACATTGGAACAGATGCCTAGTTATGCAAAGTTTATGAAGGGTATCTTATCAAGGAAGAAGAGACTAGAAGACTTTGAAACAGTAGCCTTGACGGAAGAATGCAGTGCAGTGCTTCAATGCAAATTACCTCTAAAGCTGAAGGATCTGGGCAGTTTCACAATACCATGCACAATTGGAAAGATGAGTTTCAGCAAATGCTTGTGTGATCTTGGGGCAAGTATAAATTTGATGTCCTTATTAGTATTCAATTAGTTGGGATTGCCGGCTCCAAGGCCGATAAAGTGAATAAATTTATCTTTCCGGCTGATTTCATCATTTCAGATTATGAAGAAGACAGAAGTATTCCAATTATACTTGGAAGACCATTCCTAGCTACAGGGAGAACCTTGATAGACGTTCAGAAAGGGGAATTCATAATGCGAGTTCATGATCAAGAAGTTACTTTCAACGTATTCAAGGCAATGAAATTTCCGACAGATGATGAGGAATGCTTCAGGGTTAATTTTGTGGACAAGGTTTTAAATGATGAAGTAGAGAGCTTGGTGAATCAAGAACTATTGAGAAGTTCTATTACTGGAATTTCAGAATTAGACGATGAGGAGATTGAAGAACTTGTGAATTTTCTTGATACAACTCCACAATTCAGAAAATTCAAAACTCTTGTTGAGCCATTAAAGAAAGATGGAGAGTAATCGCTGAAATTAAAGTCATCTCTTGAGACACCTCTAGAACTTGAGTTGAAACCAGTTCCAGATCATTTGATGTATGGATTTTAAATGAAAATTCAAAATTACCTGTGATTATTTCTTCTGCACTACCATCTTTTCAGGAAGAAAAACTGCCACGAGTTCTCAGAGAGTTCAAGCCAACTATTGGATGGATTATAGTAGATATAAAAGGGATCAGCCCATCTTTCTGTATGCACAAGATCCTATTGGAAGATGATAGCAAGCCTTCGATGGAACAATAAAGAAGACTTAATCCAATCATGAAGGAAGTGGTCAAGAAGGAAGTACTGAAATGGCTAGATGTACGCATTATTTATCCGATTTCAGATAGTTTATGGGTGAGCCCGGTACAATGTGTACCGAAGAAGGGTGGTATGATCGTCATTTCTAATGAGAATAATGAGTTGATTCAGATGAGAACAGTAATGGGGTGGAGAGTCTGCATGGACTATCGCAGGCTTAACAAAGCTACAAGAAAAGATCACTTCCCACTACCGTTTATCGATCAAATGTTGGATAGACTAGCGGGTCATGAGTTTTATTACCTTTTGGATGGATATTCAGGCTACAATCAGATTGTTATAGCTCCAGAGGATCAAGAAAAGACAACCTTTACATGTCTGTATGGTACTTTTGCGTTCAGAAGGATGTCTTTCGGTTTGTGCAATGCTCTAGCAACTTTTTAGAGATGTATGATGGCTATCTTTTCAGATATGGTGGAGCAAAATATGGAGGTATTTATGGATGATTTTTTAGTATTTGGGGATTCTTTTGATTTATGTCTTGATAATTTGGTGATGGTGTTGAGAAGATGTGTTAAGACGAACTTGGTATTAAATTGGGAAAAGTGCCATTTTATGGTATAAGAAGGAATAATTCTGGGACATAAGGTGTCGAAGAAGGGACTCGAGGTGGATAGAGCTAAATTAGAGACTATTGAGAATTTGCCGCCACCAACTTCAGTAAAAGGTGTTCGAAGTTTTTTAGGACATGCAGGCTTTTACCGCAGATTCATTAAAGACTTTTCCAAGATAACAAAACCACTGTGCAGTTTATTGGAGAAGGATGTACAGTTCAAGTTTGATGAGGATTGCATTTCTGTATTTGAGCATTTAAAGAGGAGGTTAACTTCAGCACTAGTAATTATAGTACCGGATTGGGACCTACCATTCGAATTGATGTGTGATACCAGTGATTATGCTGTGGGGGCTATTTTGGGTCAGCAAAAAGAAAAGATTTTTCATGTGATATATTATGCAAGTAAGACCCTTATTGATGCACAATTGAATTATACAACCATAGAGAAGGAGTTATTGGCAGTTGTGTATGCTTTTGACAAGTTTCGAGCATATCTGATTGGTACGAAGGTGATAGTGTACACGGATCATGCGATAATTCGACACTTAATGGCAAAGAAGGATGCAAAGCCTCGTTTGATCAGATGGATACTACTATTGCAAGAATTTGATTTAGAGATCAAGGGCAAAAAGGGAACTGAGAACCAAGTGGCGGACCACTTATCTCGACTGGAGAATCCGGGAAGGGTGGTAGATGATAAGACTGTGATTAATGAGTCCTTTCCAGATGAACAGTTGTTTATGGTTAAAAGGGAAGTGCCATGATTTGCAGACTATGCGAACTACTTGGTGAGTAAGATGGTACCTTCTGACTTAGTTGGCCATCAAAGAAGAAATTCTTGCGTGATGTTAAGTGGTTTATATGGGATGAACCATATTTGTTCAAATAATATGCTGATTAGATGACAAGGATATGTATCTCATATGGCGAGATAGAGGGGATTTTGCAGGATTACCATTCTTCATTATATGGTGGTCACTACGGTGGAGAGCGAACAACGGTTAGAGTGTTACAAGCAGGATTTTACTGGCCGACGATTTTCAAGGATGCTTATAGTTTTGTTAAGAGATGTCATAGGTGTCAAAGAGTTAGGAATATTTCAAAAAGGAATGAAATGCCATTGAACACAATCCTCGAGGTGGAAATTTTTGATGTTTGGGGGATAGATTTCATGGGTCCTTTCATTTCTTCTTGTGGAAATCTATACATCTTGTTAGCAATCGACTATGTTTCAAAGTGGGTTGAAGTGGCAGCTGTTCTAACTAATGATACCAAAGTGGTCCTAAGATTTTTACAAAAAGTATTTTTGCAAGGTTTGAGACTCCACGGACTATCATTAGTGATGAAGGCAGTCATTTTTGTAATAGGCAGTTCACAGCTCTGTTGGCCAAGTATGGGGTAAATTATCGCATTGCTACAGCTTATCATCCTCAAACTAATGGCCATGCCAAGGTTTCAAATCGTGAAGTTAAGAGAGTTTTGGAGAAAGTTATGAATCCCACAAGAAAGGATTGGTCATTAAAGCTTGATGACGCTGTTTGGGCATATAGGACTGCTTATAAGACTCCGTTGGGCATGTCACCTTTTCATTTGGTTTATGGGAAGGCTTGTCACCTTCCTATGGAGCTTGAACACAAGGCATATTGGGAAATTCAGAAGCTCAATTTTGATTTGAAAGCTGCAGGAGAAAAATGCCTACTTCAACTCAATGAGTTGGATGAATTCAGATTACAGGCGTATGAAAACTCAAAGCTGTATAAGGAAAAGGTGAAGAAATGGCATGATCATAAGATCATAGAGAGAGTATTTGAGCCGGGACAAAGAGTTTTGCTGTTTAATTCAAGACTTAAGCTTTTTCTTGGGAAGCTCAAATTAAGGTGGTCAGGGCCATTCAAAGTGCAGAGCCGTAGAAGTGTTCGACAAGTTCCCAGACAAGCCGTTCAAAGTGAATGAACAGCGGCTAAAACATTATTTTGGTGGCGAGGTTGACAGACAAAAAGTAACCTCAATTCTTTCTTCAACATGAAAAGTCAGAGATAGTCAAGCTAATTGACTATAACTTAGCGCTTGATGGGAGGCAACCCATTATTTCTATCTTTATCTCTTGTTTATTCTGTTTAGATTGTTTATGTTAGTTCATTTTCATACTTAGTTGTGATAGTTTGATTAGTGTTGTATAAGTACTATGGGAGCTGAAATTGCATATGATTATGTTTGAGCATAGCATAGAAAGTATGGTGTTAAGTTAGTCATTCTTGCTAATTCAGTAGTTCATGCTTTGATATTGTTAATTGGTGATTGTGCAGGTGTATTGTAATGGATTCGTCACTGTTTTGGTATATTAAGGATGCAAAATGACAGTGCAAAATACAGGGACGCGCGGTCACGTCATGAAAGCCTTGAAAAACCGCGCGCCCGCGCTACAAGCCTGTGCAAAAATAGCATTCGCGTGCCGGTGCAATGTCCCCATTCAGAACACGCGCGACCGTGCCTGAGACCGGGTTTTGAAAATTTTTAAGATTTTAAAAGACGTGTCTTTTCCCATCTCTAGTATCAGTTTCATTTTGAAATAGCAGAGCGTATCTTAGTCCTCTCCACAACACGCATGATTCTTGTTTCCCAAACCATTCCAATTCAAAAGTGTAACGTCTCATCCCACTACGTGTTTATTGCATCAGTTTTCCTACCCACGCTCAAAATCTTCACTGATAAATTCGGTGGGTGTGTGCAATACAAGTTTGGGGGTTCTCTATTCAGCAGATATTATACCCACGATTCCGTCAATCAGGGTTTTCTTCTTCTACATTCAGAGCAATGGGTCCTAAGCGTGCACGTTCTGTCACTTCATCATCATCATCTTCCTCCAGTAGTCAAGGCGAGGATGTCGTGGATTATATAAAATTTCTTAGTCTTAAAGCACAGATGGAGTATTATAGAATAATAGCAAAGACATTTGTGAAGGAACGATGCTTCAAACCTGAGAAGCAAGATGGTCAATTATGGGATATGATTCGAGAAAGAGGATGGGGAGGACTGACTGTAACCCCTATACCTGCTCCCATGGGTATTGTTTGGGAATTCTATGCTAATACCAAAGACACTATGAGTGGGTTATCTATGGTCCGAGGAGTTCAAGTAGATTACTGACCACAATCAATCAGAGCAATCTTTAGGATACTAGACACACCACCAACTGGGTATGATAATTGGGTCGAGGCTGCACATTTTAAGATTTATTTGGATGAAGTCATCACTGACTTGTGCATTCCAGGAACGCAGTGGACTTGTAGGGCAGGAACAAATGAACCTAGAACCTTTCCAGCCTCATCCCTCAATTGCTATGCTAAAGCTTGGAATTTGTTTATCTGTGCAAAGCTCGTACCTTTGTCGCATTAACACAAAATCACAACTGAGAGGGCTATCATTCTATGGGGAATAGTCACATGCAAGTACATCGATGTGGGTCAATTTATTCATCAGAATATGTTACGTTATATGAGGGGGAGCACTACGGGAAGTATCCCACATGCATCTGTTATTGCTAGTTTGTGTGGACATTAAGGAGTCATTTGGGGTAATGAGCAAATGCAGTACCCTAGCCAAGATATCACTCATGTGACTATTGTTAAATTCGAGGATTGGGTGGGAGGTGCACCACACCCGAGGGAAAAAGGCTTTGTCCTTCAACCCGCATCCTCGATGCGTCCACCACAACCCACACAAGAAACTGAAGAAGGAACGTCAACCCAAGCCACTGCTGTCTAGGATAACCGTCGTCTCCGAAGGTTGGAACAGAAGGTCAATGCTATGTATGACAACTTTGCAGCGTTTGCTACGGGGTTGACGAGATCGCTAGCAGAGGCATTTGCACAACAGGAGACTATGCTCGAGTGGCCACAGTTTGGGACAGCCGTGCCATTTCCACCATCGGATTCACCACCCGAAGAGGGTGGTGTAGCTAATCAGTAGGGGAGTTCTTCTAACCCTATACCTTCATTCATTGGAACAATGAATATATTAAGTTTGGGGGTATTGGGTAGTAGGGTAGTTGCATGTAGTGTTTGCATGTTAGTTTAAATTTTGCATGTTTATTTTGCATGTTTTTGTGTTAGTTAATAATTGCAGAATTTTTTTTTATTTTTAGTCATTATGATATGTGTTAGTATATGTTTAGTTGCATGTCTTATATTTCTAGCTTTGTGGAGTTTAAGTCTAGCCAATGACGATACTGAATTTTGAAGGATTGTTGAGTTTAATGGATAACATGCACTTAGATATAATGTTTTACATGATGTAATCCATGGATGTTATTTAGATGCTTTCGGTTTGCACTGACGTGTTCACAAATGCTTTTAGGTATAAGAGTTATGTGTTTTATTGCTTGATAGGAAATGTAGTTTTTAAAAAAATAGAATTGTGTGGAAAATGGACTTAGACTATGAAAATATTGATAATCAAGTTTTGGGAACACATGGGTATGCTTATTGTGTGTGTATATATATATATATATATATATATATATATATATATGTAATATAACATAAACAACGTGGCTAGTCTTATTTCGGGGCCTTTGTTACTTAAGTAAGTACGCTCGTAGGGGTGTCTTAACACCTAGCGCCCTAAGGTCTTTTATGGTCTGAGAGTCGTTGGTTGAAAGCTCGCTAAGGGGTAGCATTGTTAGCCTAATGGAATGAGGCATTGCACAGTCATGTATAAAAAAAGGCAATAAACAACGCGGGAAGAGCGACATTGTTGAACCTTAGTTTGTATTGATGTGTTATAGTAGTTTTTGTTGCATTAGTATACATGAATCTTGATTTAGACTGTAATTTTCTATTTTGAGCAAGTTAACATGTGTATTCTTTACCTTAGTCAAGTTTTTGGTGAACACAACACACACACACAACATCTTTATAGCATGTATGTGTTATTTGATTGTATGATATTATGTCAATAGCTTAGTTTAAATTTTCATTCTTTAATCTGGATAATTCGCTGAGGCATATTGGATTGGAACTCTATTTTAGCTGGAAAAATCTAGGACTCATTTGCATCGTACTCTATTTGCATATCATGTAGTTACATTTCATTGTTTAATGTCATATGCATTGCTTGAGGGCAAGCAATATTTCAAGTTTGAGAGTATTTGATAAGTAGGTTTTATACCTACTTATTGGATATCAATTCACGAGAATTATGCTCATCTCAAGTAGATTTTAGTATGTTTTTAGTTGCATTTTATGTTTATTTTGCAATACTCGTAATTAGAACTCCTATGGTATGGAAATGCAGGAAGTGGCATAGTTCGGCATTGGCAAGGTGGTATGAGATTAGCACAGGCATGGCAAGTGGAACATGTGTAGATATGGAACTGAGCATTGATGAAGGACATGGAACAACAGCAGAACAACAAGCAACAGCAGCAGAACATCAGTATGCAGAACATAGAAGTCATGCGGCCGGGCGACTGAATAAGCTAATTTTCGCGCGCCCGCGCCATCAGCCTGCAGAAGCTAAAATCGCATACACGCGCGCCTACACCCATTTTGTACTTGGATCTTGCGCGGCCGCGCGAGTCCTCTTAAGTTCTTTGTTGACTTATTTTTAAATTTGAAATTTGAAGCGCTTGAGCTTATCTAAACTATTCTGGTTGGTACCAGACGTGGATTATTTATTGTTTTTGTCAGTTTTTTATCTAGGCATTAGGGTTCTATGATTTTGAACTAGTTCTAGAGAGGGTTTGAGCATAGTTTGAAGATTTTCTACATCGTCTCTTGAATTTAGTCATTGAATAATTAATAATTTCATTTTCCTGGAAATTATTGGTGATTTGGATAGCACTTTGGAACGATTTTTGCAATTGGGTTGATCAATTCTATATTCTCTCTCAATTGTGATATTAGTTTCCATGTGTTATTATAATCCCATAATGATTCTCGGTTCAGAAATGAACTAAAACTCCATTATGGGATTCTAACGGATTTTGATATGTAATCTATAATTAATTGCCTGATTGCTTGATTGTATGTTTATCTTTGGATTATCTATTATGAATGACTGTATTGTTTGAATGTTTGATCACCATTCACCATGTATACTTATATGGAATTGAAAAATGACATATGAGAATGGTTATAATCATGATAGCATGCGTTTATGAGGTTGAAATGTTTAGCTTTATAGTTCGAGAACCAGATAGAACTATTCTGTTTCACCGCGTGTAGTAATATAAGAGCCTGTGCTTAAATTTATTATTGTTGCAATTTCACATAGAAATATAGTGATTTTGGTAATATTGTCAATTATATGATTTCTATCACATGTGGAGGTTATGTAAACAGGTCGTAATTCATTGAAAAATGGTTCTGTCTACTTTTGTGCTCTTGGCTAATTTTCCATGATAAAGGTATAATTTTGCATGATGGTAATATTTAGATGAAGTGTGAGATGAAGTTAGAATCCCATTCTTTCCAAATTTGATTACATTAAATTAGAATTATGTTTTTAATTATTAATTGATTTTAGAATTAATTACAATTGTGAAATATTCGTCTAAGCATATAAAAAAATAGTGATACGATTGATGAATGGTAATTTAAATTTACCACCTTTCTCCGTGGATTGATACTTTTCTTACTTTGTACTACTTGTTGACCCATGTATGCTTGCATGAGTATTAAGACTGAAAAGGAGGCAACCTGGAGCACGATATTGTTTTTCAAAAAGAAAGTTGGGTCGATGCGACTTTGCATCGATTACATAGAGTTAAACAAGGTCACAATTAAAAATAAGTATCCATTGCAAAGAATTGATGACCCGTTTGACCAATCGAAAGGAGCTAGGTATTTTTCAAAGATAGACTTGAGAAGTGGGTACCATCAATTGAAGGTGAGGATAGAAGATCTACTGAAGACAGCGTTCAGAACTCGTTATGGTCATTACGAGTTTCTGGTAATGTAATTTGTTCTAATGAATGCTCTTGCATCGTTTATGGACCTAATGAACAGAGTGTTTAAACCATTTCAGGATAAATTCATGGTGGTGTTCATCGATGATATTCTGGTATATTCTAAGACCAAGGAGGAGCATGTGGAACATTTGAAGGTGACATTGGAGGCATTGAGAAGAGAGAAGTTGTACGCCAAGTTTTCGAAATGTGAATTTTGGATAGAGCGAGTGCAGTTTCTTGGGCATGTGATTGACAAGGACGAGATTTCGGTAGATCCATCGAAAGTTGAAGCTGTGATGAACTGGGATCAGCCGAAGATACCGTTGGAAGTAAGGAGTTTTTTAGGACTGGCAGGTTATTACAGAAGATTTATTCAAGATTTTTCCAAAATTGCGACTCCGCTGAGGAATTTGACTAGGAAATCGGTGAAGTTCGTTTGGATGAAAAAGTGTGAGAAAAGTTTCCAAGAGCTGAAGAAGAGGTTGAGTACGACACCTGTGTTATCTCTTTTGGATAGCACATAAAATTTTGTGGTGTATAGTGATGTATCGCATACGGGACTAGGTTGTGTGCTTATGCAGAACGACAAGGTCATTGCGTATGAATCACACCAACTGAAAGATTATGAGAAGCGGTATCCTACCCATGATTTGGAATTGGATACAGTTGTGTTTGCTTTGAAGATATGGAGGCATTATCTCTATGGGGAGAAGTGTGAAATATATATCAACCATAAGAGTCTGAAATATATTTTTACACAGAAGGATTTGAACACGCGTCAGGGGAGATGGTTAGAGTTAATAAAGGATTATGACTGTGAGATTTTATACCATCCGGGCAAAGTGAATGTTGTTGCCGACGCCTTAAGCAGGAAAGGTAGAGAGAAATTGTCTAAGTTAACTGCCCAGGAGGAGCTAATTTTCGCAATGTCAAAACTAGAACTAGAGGTGAAATATCCTAAGGAGTCGAATGAAAAACTGTTTCAAATGGAAACTAGTCCAACTTTGGTGGATAAGGTTAAGGAAGCATAACTCAAAGATGAGGAATGTAGGAAAATCAAGAAAAGAATATCTGAAGGAGAGGAAGGGAAATTCAAAATTGACAACGAAGGGATTGTAGACACTCAAAATTTTTTATTCCTATTACTAACCCTGAAGCTGGGCAAAATCGTCTTTCAGAGATAACCCTAGAAGTCAAATCAGCTCAATCCTGGAGATAACCCCGGGATATGCAATTTTTAACCCCGAGAGATCGAGTTTCAATCCCGAAGACAACCCCAGGAGACTCAATTCCAACCTCGAACACAACCCTAAGGGATGCAGTTTCAGTTCTAAAGAAAACCCCAGAAAAGTCAGTTCCAACCTTGGAGACAACCCCGAGGAACTCAGGTTCAACCCTGGAGACAACCTCGGGAGGTCAAGCACACCTCAGAGACAACCCTAAGGACATTCAACATTTACAGCAGCCCAATTTCAGAGATAACCCTCAGCAACGACTGCTACATCTGCGCAGAGCCGGAGATAACCCTGGTGAGGGGAAAAATCGTCATTTTGCCACCTTGATACTACATTCAAGTCATCTCAACAACATTTCAATCAACACTACATATAGAAGTGTCCAACAAGAACCATAGCTCAAATTCCGAGTGACTACTACACAAGACAGCACATCGGATAGAATTTAAAGACTTGAAGATCTGGTCATGGACCCATTTTCCCGGCTTCGTACAACCTCTAATCCCATTTCATTGTGTAGCTCTCGACAACAACATTCTGAAAAGGTACAACACGCCTTTATCAGATGCCCAAATTGAAAGTTATGAAGGTTCGAGCGGACAGCGCATTACACGAGTGCATGTATTTTGAGACGACGGGACCCGCAGAACTCGGGGCACCCCGAGAAGCCACAGGTAGACCCACGACTGTTGAGGTTATACCCGCGACTCCCTGGTCTATAAATAAGAGCCTTGGGCATCTCATTTTAAAAAAGAAAAAAAAGAAAAAAAGAGAGAAAACTCTGTCCATTTCAGCCTGTAAACACTTCTAGAGTGCTCTAAACTGAGTGATTCTTCTTTCTAAACACTTGTAAGTTCGTGTTTTGCTACATACTGAAATTTAACCGATGAAAACCGAGTTTTAAGGTGTTTAAAGCTATCTAAAGTCTTCTTGGCAGCCCGTTGTAAGATATTTCAGATTTTTAAGCTTTTTATCATTTCTATATATATATATATATATATATATATATATATATATATATATATATATATATATAACTGTTATTCAGCCCGCGGGCTATATTTGCCTAAATATGGCTATTTCTCACTTTGATCGGTTCATGATGACTAAACTGGAACCATTGAAGCTGGAATAGTTTAGATTTATTCAAATCTAGTTCTTTTTCTAGCTTTTTGTACATATTGCTTTCACATGTGAGCCTAAGAATCATGTGATCACAGATTTAGCTTCTGAATCTAGATTCGGTTCTTGTGATGGACTTTTTCAGCTACAACCAGCTTGTAAATTATTCACGGTGTCTGAATTTCCTTAGATGGTTCTCATGCCCACAAGGAGTTTGGCACTGCTACGTACCATATTTTTTTGAAGATACCTCACATCTCGAAAATAAAAGCAATCAAGTCGAACACTTAATAAAATGGAAGTATCAAAGGCCTCGATTACTATTAAGCACAAGGGTTTGAAAAACCTATTTTACAAAACATTACTGCTATATCTTGTTAAAATTGAACTTTTATACAAAAGTCAAACCCTTTGTATATAGGTGTAAACGAGGCATATCACTACTTCCAAACAACAACACATAGACCTAATACACACACACACACATATACGCAGGTAAAAGTTAATGAAAATTGGCGGTAACCGTGTTATCACGGAAGTTAGGGGGTGCCTAACACCTTCCCTCTGCTTAATCAAGCCCCTGGACCCTAACGAATTTTGATTTTGCAGACCAGTTAAATAGTGTCACATCACTAGGTCTTTGTGCAAACCTTTTCTCGGTTAAGTTGGTGCAACCATTTAAAAATAACCAACTGGCGACATACAGTAAAATCATCGACATACATGTCGGACCTTTTTAAACTTGTTTTTTCAAACAAATCTCACCTAACATGAGAACACCAAAAGACAAGAACAGAAAGGGACAAATAAAAATCCCGACATCGACAGGTGGTGACTCTGCTGGGGACCCCAGTAAGAGGGCTTAAGCCGCTATTCAAACTTTTCAAAAACTTTTACCTGCTTGTGTATGGATGCTGCATTTACATTTGATTGAATGTGTACTAATGCTTTATTTACTGCACTTAGTGCTTCGCACCATATCTGCCTGTGATATTAATGCTTCACACATGTCATCATTTCTATACGGTGAGACGCGATGTATGTGAATGTATGTTATGTGGTCCCTCCACCAAGAGGCTATCCTATCGGTGTTTGATTACTGGACTCATCAGGAGACTAATTCCACGAGGCTCAGGAAAGGCACGACCCAGATTCGCTCCAGTTGAAAGATTGGATTAACTTCCCATCAAGTAAATTGCAATGATCTGGGAACCTTCATACCAAAAAGCCGCGAGAGTAGCCTAAGATAGATTAGCCTCTGATAAACCAAATGTGGAGGAAAGTCTCTTCATGCCTTCCCATTTTAATTACTTATAATTTCATTTTCATGTCAATCTCAATGTAATGGAAAATATAAAGGAATATGTGATCATGCGTATCAAAACCTGTCATGCAATCCTGTCATTAAAATAGCTGACATCCGTTTTGCAGGATAATACTCCTAAAAAATGGACACATTACATAGCATGTAACATTTCCACGTTTCCCCAAACTAAACTACCTAAGTCTTTTTGTAGGGAAACGATTGGTTCTGTTACCCGTTCAAAGTCCAAAAAGGCACTAAGCCTACAGCTAGACATGGCTACAAGTGGCCAGCCTAATCCTATTCCTATCTCTCGCAAGGAGTTCGAATGATTAAGTAATCAAATAATAGAGTTGGCTATTCTGCTCAAAGAATTGCACAAATCAACTCAGGGTCCATAAATACTCATCCACATAGAACCCTCTGCACATGGAATCTAGGGTCCGGACAGAGAAGTTCTAGTATATGAGTCTCAGATTGAAAAGACCAACAAAACCCCTAAAATCACCCTTCTTAAAGAAGATCAAGACACCCGTGATATACGGAAGAAGGTTCTACAAATGGAAGAGAGCATTCAGTCCATCAAAGGAATTGGAACACACAGAAGTGTATCATATTCAGACCTTTGTATCTTCCACGGGGTTCATTATCCTGAGAAATTTAAGAATCCTAATTTTGAGAAATATGATGGATTGGGAGATCCTTACACCCAATTAAAAGTATTCATTGGTGAGCTCAGATCCTATGCCGAGAATGAAAAGCTCAGAATGCAGCTATTTCAGAAAAGTTTGACTGGAGAAGCCAGAGCATGGTACACCAGATTGGATAACTCCAAAATTCATAGTTGGGAGGAGTTAGCCCATGCTTTCCTCAATCAATATAGCTTTCAAACTGAGATGGCTCCAGACCGGTATCAAATTACTAAGGTCAAGAAATAAGTCAATGAGTCATTTAGAGAGTATGCCCAAAGATGGAGGCGTCTGACTGCTCAAGTTATCCCATCTATGACAGAGTCTGAAATGGTGATGACCTTCATAGATATTCAAGAAGCTCCATTTTATGAGAGGGTCCTAGATGGAATAGGAAAACCATTCTCAAAAATGATTAAGCACGGAGAAATGGAAGAAATGGGATTGAAGTCTTGGAAGATTCAATACCTCATCGCGTTAAAAGCCGTAGCAGAGCATATTCAATTTGGAAGTTATGGAAACAACCCCCGGTGGGTCCATAAGAAGAAAGAAGAGGGTGTTTCCTTGATACTGCAAGGACAAAAAGGTAATTAAAACTTTCCTATTCAAAGGAGAAACTACTCCCCTTTTTAAGCTCAATCTTCAAATCCTCCCTTGCCAAAGAGTGGAGAAATCAAAAGCTCAAGAGTGTTCACCCCCTTAGGGGATTCACTCAAAAACATCTTCAAAATTTTGACAACTCAGAAGAAAATCACTCATCTCCTTCCACCAGCTAATCCAAGCGGAAAAGGTTTCAAAAGAAGCAAAAAGTGTGCTTACCATTCTGGAGCTCCAGGCCACGATAATCAATATTGTTGGGCTCTCAAGCATAAGATCTAGGACTTAATTGATAATGGTGAGATCGTGGTGACCAAGCCTGAGCAACCACGTGTTTAAGATAACTGTCTCCCTTAACACAAGGAAAATGAGGTTAACATGATCAATAGAGGTAGTGGAGAGAGCTCCAAATACCTCAAATATGTGGGTGGTTCTTCCCAAACTAACAAGGATAATTTCGACAAATGGGATTATTCAGAGTTCCAATTCATGATGGAACGGGAGTTAAAGTCTCTTGGCGAACAAGTCAATCAACTGGCAGAACTGGTGATTCATCAACGCTAAGTCACACAACAATTGTTTAGTCAAGAGCATGCTAGCCTCCTTTCTCTTATCACAAATACTCCACCACTTACTCAAGAAAGTGAAACATTGGAGGAAAAACTTGCAAGAAAAGCAAAAGCTAAAGCCCGTAGGGACTTTGCTAACAAAAGGGAATTCACCTATTTAGGCCAACCGATGGAAGAAATATTGCAGATGCAGATCAATGAGGGAAAAATCACATCACTGATACCTCCAGTTAACCCACACTCAAAAAGGTTTGATGTTAATGGAGTATGTCAATACCACTCTTATTCTCGCGATCACAACACTGAGGAATGCTGGGCACTCCGCCATCTTATACAAAACATGATTGACAGCGGTGACCTGCAAATGGCAGATGATGACACCATATCACTTGAGAGTGGACATATATTTCCTCCAATGTCACAAGGATGGAAGAAAATCATAGTAGTTATATCCTCTGAGGGAGATGTGGATGCCACACCACTTACAATTCAACCAATTTAGCTCAAAGGAGTTGAAAACCCTTTGAAAGTGGTTGCACCAAAGCCAATTATATTGTCATTCAAGCCACAGTATCCTATCATCAGCCTTAAGAAAGTCCCATGGAACTATGGAGAGGCTGAGGGATCAACATCAAATACAACCGCTGTGGTGTCCAAAGAAAATCTGCTGTATCTTCCTCAACGAGTGATGAAGCCTATCATCAGATCTAAGGAGAAAGTGTCCAAAGAGAAGATTGAAGAATTCCTTCGCAAGATGGGACACAATGAAGCCAAGGTGGTTCAAAGCTTGAAAGAAGATCCACAACAGATCTCTATTCTGGACTTGGTTTTCTCTTCAGAAGATCACCGGAAGGTCTTACTGAAAGTATTAGAAGAAGACCACTTGCCAAATACAGTGGATGTTGAAAAATTCCTTCATCTGGTTGATCACATCTTCAATAGTAATGTGATATCCTTCATTGATGATGATGTGACGCCCCCGAAATCGGGTCCTCTAACCCTGGTTCGGTCATCACGATAAAATACAAACATCCACCTCTAAACAACATACGATAACTAAAATGCGGAAAATAATAAACGTACATCGTTCATTGAAAAGGTGTTACTAGTCCCAAGATTCGATAACCTTAATAAAGACTTACAAATATACCCTAAAATAAACATTAGGGTTCATATTATATAATAGTAATTTAAAACTAGGCATAAGGAAAATCTGGTCCTTGCCACTATTCTACATCTTTCCTTTACCCTTGTCCTTCCCTGAGGTCTCGGGCTTAGCTGCAATATAATTTATGATATAGCAAGGATGAGCAAAAAGTTTGCTCAACAAGTTTAAACACAACAATAAGGATATATCATGATGAAAGGAACACTATCTGATAAAGAATTCAACAATATGAATATTTGAAGGATTCAACAATATGAATATTAGAAGCAAATATAATGATTGCTTTTAGAACAACTGCTAGTCAAGTAGACTTTGAACTATAACACTCCAATGGAATCAATAGCCGATTGACCCTTTGGTTACTGGCTACAGAATAAGTACTTGAGGGGATCAGCCTCGCGTACACTATGTATATGCATAACATTTTAATCACCTCTGTGTATCTTATATTAGATACCTGGTACTCCCCTATCATAGAAAGGGTTGTTCTTTCAGTCTAAGAATCCTTACCCTCAATAGGTTTAGATAGCTTTTATAAAACTTCATACGCTTGTCTGACTGAACAAAGGTTCAGACTCTATCTAATATAGTTCAAGAATTATAGAACTTTAAACGATGTACAAGTCTAAGACCGTACGAACTCAAGTGCACTAAGTGCGAATATCAATAATATCGATGTGGAATAATTGTAAGGTAATTAAACCACTTAATAGCATGCTTGGAAATAAGATTCAAGCTTAAATGAATAACTTTTAATTCAACAATAACCTTCTCAATACAATATGAGAAGGATAAGAAACTTTCACAACAAATAAAGTTGTGTAAGCTAGGAAACATTTCAACACAATAATATAGTGTTCAGATACTTGCTCAATATAAATTTGAGTAAGGTTAAGGAAACTTGCACAATCAAAGAGTGAAGTTCAAAGAAAGTTGCTTATGATATGCGTCGAATAAAGTAATGCAAGGGTTTAGCACACTTGCCTGTTTGCTTAGCTACAATATAATATTAGCTTTAACTAACTCGCGTTGAAACAACCTAACATTATCAAGTCGATCATTTCAATTAGTGTGTGTAAACCAGTACGAGTTATATGGAACACATTATATGGAACATTGGTCACATATTATAAGATAAAGAGATCATGTAAGCATGCCTTAACTTTTAGAACCAAAAACAGAATCCTGGCATGACTGCAGGACGGCGCAACTGCGCCTGGTCTAGGCTTAGGGACGGCGCAGCTGCGTTGTCCCCTGGCCAGACCAGGTTTGAGCTTTGCTCTCCTGACTGCAGTCCAACTCTAACACACCAATTACACATATATTTTAACATACATACATGCTAGAGGTTCACATATAAGACATGATCATACTTGAGTTCAATACCACAAGTTTAACTTACAAGTTATGTGTCATCAAAACATAAAAATCATGTAATCATCAAGTTTAATACATATGAATCATGTTTAGGGGTAATATAGCTATAACATGACATCTTACTACTTTAGTAGCTAAGTACTCACATAATATGAACTTATGTTGAAAATACATCCAAGGTTGTCTTTGAAATCTTTTTAGCATGAATGATGCAATATACACATACAAGATAACTTTAGAACTCATATCATAAGGAGTTAAGTTATGTTCACCCCTCCTTAAAAGGATTCTGTCCTCGAAATCACTGCTTTTTTATTCTCTACACTATTTTAAGGTTGTATCATCAATTCATTCTTATCAACACAATATTCATTTGTGTTTCATATTCTAACATGTGACTTGGGTCTATAAAAGAAAACAATTCACAGTAATTATCTAACTCAATATTACTCGCGTAATTTAAGTATTAAGCGAAATTGTTACATGTCGCCACCTCCTGGACAACCCCTACATCTTGCGCCGTCATGTTGAATGTATGGGTCGTTGGTCTTCCTGGCTGTGTAGGTCCTCGAATTGCCAAGGTTCCGCTACCGGGTCCCTTGTTGTTACTTTCCTTCTCTGTATTTCTCTTCGGACAGTTCCGAACCAGATGATTAGTCTATCCACATGCAAAGCAACCTTTTATCTTCTTCGGATTAGGACAATTAGGCGACATGTGCCCCTATTGCCCGCAGCTGTAACAGACTCTTTTCTTCTTTAGGCAAACTCCAGCATAATTCTTCCCACAAGTTGCGCATGGCTCCCTTCCTTTCCTATTATCTTCTGTCTTATTACCCGACTGGGTATTCTCGCTCCATTTCCTCTTATTCGGATTACTACCACCACTGATTCCTTCTTCATTTGTCTTCTTCTTCTTCTCTTGGTGAAATTGAGATGCAGCTTCGCTCCCTCCTTTAGCAATTAACGCTTTCTCCATCAAAGCCGCGAACGTATTGATCTGCAATACTACTACCTTATTGAATATCTCCGGCTTCAGTCCATTCTCAAATCTTCTCGCTTTTCTCGCCTCTATGTCCACCTGATGAGGTACAAATCTCGCCAACTCGTTGAATTTGGTAGCATACTCCGAAACCGACATATTCTCCTGCTTCAGTTCTAAAAATTTGACTTCCATCCTATACTGAATACTTAGCGAAAAGTAGTTCTCAAAGAACAACTCCTTGAATCTTTTCCAAGTTACTACCGTTGTACCAACTCTCGCTTGATTAGTCTCCCACCAGTAATTAGCTTCTCCCTTCATCAGATATATTGCAAAAGCTGTCTTTTGCTCTTCTGCCACTAGTACAATAATGAATGCTTTCTCCATCTCTTTCACCCAAGTTTGGGCTTCAATCGAATCAGTGGTTCCCTTGAATTCTGGCAGTCCTACAGCTTTAAAATCTTTGAAATTGGCCAATCTATCTGCTGGTTGTTCTCTCGCTCTTCCTCTTGCTGCTGGAGCTCTATTTCTCATAGCTTCGGCTATCATATTTGCAAAGTTTTGCATTGGGTCAACTTGACCTCCTTCATTATTCACTGATTGCTCCTCTCTTTGATTTTGATTTTGTCGTCTAGGCGGCATTATCTGATTTAAATAAAAAAAATATTACACTAATTCTCTTTCTCTACACAAATTCGTAACACAATAAGAATTCAACATATAATTCTCATATAATCGCTTATTTATTCAAATAGCACATAGCACATTTAGTACTTAACACATATTACTATCCCTTTTTAAATAAATTAGGATTAACAACATAACTTTACACAAAAAGTTGTAATTCTCCATTCACACATAACTAATCCCAGTTTATCAAACTTAATTACCACACTTATGAGTTCAGGAACTTGCCACAATTATATAAGTGTATGAACTTATCCTAGTCAGACATTTGGCGTCCACTCGCTGAGGGGTTCAAAATATTTCATATAATTATGAGTCATTAACTTACCATAAGTATGAGTTTTAAGAACACACAAATTAATCTTAATCTTATATTCATATATAAAATAAAGATTTTATTCATACAAACATATTTATATTTACATATGCTTACACATCGTTCTTGATATTACAATCTTTAATATCATAACCTACTTCCAAAAGTTACTACTTCTTATATCTAGGTTGTCTATCGCCCTCTCCCTTCACTAGTCTTCTTCTTGCTGGGAAACTTGTTGAATCCATGACCCGTTCTCCCACATGAAAAACACTTCCTCAAATTCGGCTTAGGAAAATGTAAGGAAATATGTCCTTCCTGTTTACAGTTGAAGCACACGTTCTTCCACATCATGCATTCTCATGCGTGAGTCTTTCTACACTTGCTACAGATTTGCTTCTTCTTCGAGTTTGACTTTTTAGAATTAGGGATGTTGTTGTCCCTCTTTCGCTTTTTCTTATCTTTCTGCTGCTTGATTATTCCTTCAGTCTTCATCCTTTCCACCTGCGCCTTGAGCTCGTTCCATTCTTCTGTCATTTCGCGTAACGCTCGCTCCGTCTTCCACAAATCCTCCAAGAGAAACTCTTTGCTCTGGAGTTCTTGAACTTCTGCAGATAGTTGATCTTGTTCTTCAACTTTAGTGTTATTCTCTTTCTCCACCTTAACTTCTTCTGACGCTGCCTCTTCATCACCACTCAGATACATCTCGGGATAATCGTCATGATCGCTCCCCAGATTGACCATAAGTTCATCTGCTCCCACCTTCTAAACTGATTCACTTTGCGTTGGCATCTCGGCCTCTGGCATTGGTGCAACAGCCGCTAGCATCTCGGCACTCATTTTATCTTCTCCAGACATCCTACAATCAGTTTAAATAACTTGATTAGTACATCATTAGTACAAACTTCTCACACTATGTGTCCACATATCTCACTATTGATGCGCTTCGACAATCCCTCACTTAGTACTCTAAATTAGTATTCTAGATTTCGCTTATGGTTATAATCCTAGGGTTTTCCCCACCCCACTTAAGGTTTATAACCTATAACTTTGATACCAACCTATGACACCCCCAAATCCGGGTTACCTGACCCCCGAGTTTGGTGCTCACGATTCATAATATAATAACATCTAACTATTCATTCATATAGAAATAGTACTACATAAGTCATTAACAAAGATTGTTAATACATTAGTCCCATGTCATATAACCTTAACATTACAAACATATCCCTTACATATACAAAAAGGGTTTACAAATACAACATAATAATAAGTTCATTATAACTACTCCAGCATTTTGCCTTTGCCTTTGTTCTTCTTAGACCCGCTGGCCTTTTCTTCTATAGCTGAAATATTTTATTTAGCAAGGGTGCGCAACAGATTTGCCCCGCAAGTTAAGACATACAATAAATGTATAAGAAACAAGACTAACAGACTATGTAATTTAATAGAATACCAAAGTTCTAAGAACTATGAAATAGTTGAACAAATATAACTCAGGGTTGAGTTAGAAAACTTGCATTCTACATTGATTACTGCTACACAATATAGTTATCTGCGTTCGTAAGACCTATTGTAACGCCCCCAAAACAGGTCCATTCCATCCAACCCATTTTGAGTCACCAAATACATGGTACAAATAACAACTACAACTTTATTACAACAATTGTCGTGCAAAATACAACAACACATATGCTATGAGTTTGGGTACAAATATATACCAACTGTGACTCATGTCCCAACCTTGGATAGCAAGTCACAATGACACATTACATAAAGGTATAGTCAAAAAACTGTTTTAGAAATTAGAATCTTTGGGAAGTGCTCAAGAAAACCCTCGTACATGGGAGGCCATGCTTCTAGGTTATGATAGATATCATATGGCCACAGAATTATCCTTGGTTGACCCAATAGACCTCAAAGAAAAACAAGAAGGTTACTATCATATTCTTCCCAATGGTGAGTCTTCTCTTGACTTATCATTGTAAGACCCCAATTTTTATAAATAAAGATGAATTTTCTATAAATATCATTTTTGAATATTATGGAGTTAATTTGATATAATGTTATAGTTGTGGATAATATTTATAAATTTTACAAAGTAAGCAAGTTGTTATAAAATATTCGTTTGGTCGGAGAATATTCTTTTTGTCGGGGAATATTCGTACGACGGCACAATCATTGGTGGACCCCACAATGGAATTATTGTCGGATTGAGAAAACGACAAAATTATCTTTCTATAAAAATAACAGCTGAGGTATTACGTTAAAATCGTTAAAACTGTTGAACTACTTGGTAGTAAAAGTACAGTAATACGCGTGGTTGCATAGTAGCACACGGTATTGATTATTGATGCTTACGTGAGAAGTCACTCAGCTATACTCAATTATTGCTACAGTAATTGCTGCATCATATCTCTTAAATTATTGTCATAGTATCATCTGTATAATATGTTATATTATTAAATCAATAATTGAGACGTTGTGGTAAGTTTGGTTATTTTATGGGGGGTCATATGTCATCATCTAAGAGTCTCTTCGTCAATAGTAATTACCGTCGTCAATAGTAATTACCTTCGTCAATAGTATTTACCTTGGTCAATAGTAATTACCTTCGTCAATAGTATTTACCTTGGTCAATAGTAATTACCTTCGTCAATAGTATTTACCTTGGTCAATAGTAATTACCTTCGTCATTACCTTCGTCAATAGTATTTACCTTGGTCAATAGTAATTACCTTCGTCAATAGTATTTACCTTGGTCAATAGTAATTACTTTCGTCAATAGTAGTTGTCCCTTCAATATTACCAAGAGTCATTTGACCCTTCGTTAAGACCAAGAGTCATTTGACCCTTCGTTAAGACCAAGAGCCACCCTCAGTTTTTCTATAAATAGAGGCCTATGGCTTCATTATTTTTCACGAATTCATTCAAGCTATAGAGAGAGAAAGTATAGAGAGAATAAGAGAGAGAGAATAAAAGTATTCTGCTACATCACTTTTCCAATATCCAGTTCTTTTAAGGTAGGGAATATTATTTCTTTTATATTCATGAAGAGAACTTCTGTTATTCCATTCGTTATTATTCTGTTGGAATAACCAGTATACGCGGTCTACCCTATACTTGGTGACATTCTTCTATTATTCTGTTGGAACATCCTGTCTGTGTGTTTTACACCGGACCTGGTTCCGTTTATTATTCTGTTGGAACATCCTGTCTGTGTGTTTTACACCGGACCTGGTTCCGTTTTATTATTATTCTGTTGGAATATCCTGTCTGTGTGTTTTACACCGGACCTGGTTCCATTATTTATTATTCTGTCAGAATATCCTGTCTGTGCGTTTACGCCGGACCTGGTTCCATTATTTATTATTCTATTGGAATAACCTGTCTGTGCGGTCTATCGCATGCATGGTGATTTCTTTTGTTATTCCATTCTTTATTGTACTCAGTTGGTTAAGTTTTGACTTCTATACTCCATGAAATTTGTGGAATATCCTTGATAGTTGCGTTTCATCCAGTATCTTTTCAAGAAAATATTCTTCTAAGCATTCTTGAATTTTACTCCACAATGCAGTATCATGTTGACAATTTGGACGTTGTTAATTCCTGGATAAATTAATTCTTGAACTTGTTTTATTGAATTCTTATATCATTGTCATCATCCTCATGTTTATAAAATGTTGAAAGTCATCTGTGGCCTGTAGTGCATAGATGGACTTGGTATGATTATGACCAGGGATTATTCGGTATAATCATGACCGTAATGTTACAAATGATGTGGTAAAAGTCCTCATTGGCCCGTAGTGCATTGATGGACAGTTGTTGGCATGATCATGACCATTAATGAATACACGAATATCCTTGGCCGTAGTGCAGGGGTGATTCGATGATGTGGATTATTTTATTAAGCTGAGTCTCAGCGATTACAGTGTTGAAAAACTTTTTAAATCATAAAAGATAGTAGAGTTTATTTTCTACTTGACTCTTTTAATGGATTGCTTGTTCCGCTACAGTTAAACTTGATGTCTATTATATTTTATCAGTTTAACATTGTTGAAGGCTAATGATAATTTATTCTGCATTATCTTAGTCATAATATTTCTTACTGGGCTAGTTGAGCTCACCCTTTCTTTCACTGTTCTCTTCAGGAAATGAGAACGTAGCTGGGACAAGTCGGGGTACGGAGTGATGGTCCGAATGATAGTATTAGTTAGTAGTCCTCACTATTCTATGTAATGGTGTGTTAATAAATGTAATGAGGACTCCTTTTGAGTATGAATACTCTCTAGAAGATAATATTTGTATTCAAACTCACAGTTTATGTTTTGTCGTATTGTACACGACAGATGTATTAATCAGTTGTATTTGTATTCTGTACTATGTATCTGACGACCCAAGATGGGTGATGTATACCTAATTTTGGGGGCGTCACAGTTGGTATCAGAGCTTAGGGATATGATCCCTGGCTAAGATGTGAGAATAGAACTAGGAGGGGAGAGACGGGGAATTCCTTCGCTAGTATGACATACCTAAGTTTATTTGCATGGTATTTAATTGGTCGGTCATAATATAAGGATAATATATGACATATCAATTAATTTTTATTTTGTGGCAGTATCTGAAAATGGCATCTGAGAACGTTGAGAATAGCAATGGAGCACAGACGACTGTTGATTCACCACATATCAATAATCAGGATAATGTGCATCAGGAAGGTGTCAATCCTCATGCAAACAACAACACTGACCAAATGATGAATGATCAAATGTTCAGAGGCTTTATGCAATTCATGCAACAACAGGTGAAAGCGGCTCCTGTCCACAACGTAGGTGGAAATACTGGAAACTCTCAGGCGGTCACCGCTAAACAGTTTAAGGAGCTGGGACCACCGGAGTTTAAGGGAGAACCCAAACCACTTGTAGCTGAAACATGGATAAAGCAGATCACCAAGATATTTGATGTCTTGGGTTGCTCCGAGGAGCAAAAGGTTCCCTTTGCCGCCTTTATGTTGCGAGGAGAGGCAGATTACTGGTGGGAATCGATAAAGCGTACTCAACCTGCCGCACTGAAGATGTCCTGGGAGAAGTTCCAAGAGCTGTTTAACGACAAATACTTTCCCGAGAGTATTCGTCACATGAAGGAGGTGGAGTTCATCAAATTGGAGCAGAATAATATGACCGTGTCGCAGTACGAGGCAAAATTTGCGGAGTTATCCCGGTTTGCGTCCCACCTGGTGGATAATGAAGAAAGAATGACGCGGATGTTTTTAAGAGGTTTGAAGCCGGAGATACGTCAACATCTTGTTTCTCATAAACTGTGTTTGTATTCAGATGTTGTAAATAGGGCTCAGTTGGTGGAGCGCGATAACGAGACAACGCAACCAAAAGAGAGCAGCCGGCAAAATGATAATACCAGTGAGAGCAGTCATCGAAGCGGTGACAACAAGCGTGGAGGGAATCAACAGGCCAGAAATGGTAACCACTTCGGTGGTAATCAGGGCCAAAACAATAAGAATGGACATTTCAAGAAGAGGAGATTCAACAATGATGGAAAGACGTCAGCACCAGCACCTGTCGTTAAGGAAGGAGAACGACCACCTATCATATGTTTCAAATGCGGAGGGGAGGGGCACATCAGTCCAAACTGCGCGATGCCGTCCAAAGCATGTTATAATTGTGGAAGAGAAGGTCATTTAGCCCGATTTTGTCGTTTACCGAAGACAAATTCAGCTAGGATGGAGGCACCAAAAGCCGTCCCAGAAAAGTCAAAACCGGTTGTGCAAGGGAGAGCGTTTGTTGTGAACTCCCAGAGAGCAAGGAACCCGAATGAGGTCATCACGGGTAAGCTTATTATAAACTCTAAAGAAGTTTATACTTTATTTGATACCGGTTCAACCCATTCTTTTATTTCTCCTACTTGCGCTCATCGATTAAATTTGATTCCGGAGAAATTAGACTTTGACTTATCTGTGGAAACTCCGTTGGGAGAAACCTTCATTACCTCCACTGTTTATAAGTCTTGTTTGGTTCAAGTTGGTACCCACACATTACCTATCGATCTGATTTCATTAAAAATACTTGCATTTGACGTGATTCTAGGGATTGATTGGTTAACTACTCATTATGCAAAAATTGATTGTTTTCGTAAGGTTGTTAGTTTTCATATTCCTAATCGACCTATTATGCGAATTCAAGCAACCAAACCATTAAAATCAATCGCTGTCATCTCAAGCCATAAAACTATTCGTTTATTGAAAAACGGATGTCAAGCTTTCTTAGCTCATGTCACAGATCTAAACAAAAATACGTCAGTTTTGAATGATATTTCTATTGTTAATAAATTCCCTGACGTATTCCCTGAAGAACTTCCTGGCCTACCCCCAGAGCGTGAAATTGAATTTTGTATCGATCTTGAACCCGGTACAAAACCCATTTCCAAAGCCCCATATCGAATGGCTCCTATTGAACTTCAGGAGTTAAAGATCCAACTGCAGGAATTGTTAGACATTGGCTTTATTCGTCCTAGTACTTCTCCTTGGGGAGCTCCTGTTCTATTCGTGAAGAAGAAAGATGGAAGTATGCGACTTTGTATTGATTATCGGGAGTTGAATCATGTCACCATCAAAAACAGGTACCCATTGCCACGTATTGATGACCTGTTTGACCAGTTGCAAGGAGCACAATTCTTTTCAAAGATCGATCTTCGTTCTGGATATCATCAGCTGAAGGTTAGAACTGAGGATATTCCAAAGACGGCTTTTAGAACTCGGTACGGGCATTATGAATTCCTAGTCATGTCCTTTGGATTGACTAATGCTCCTGCTGCCTTCATGGATATGATGAACCGGGTATTCAAGGAATATTTGGATCACTTTGTGGTCGTCTTTATTGATGACATCCTTATTTATTCCAAAAGCCGTGAAGATCATGAGCAACACTTGAGGCTGGTACTCCAAAAGCTTCGTGAATACAAGCTTTATGCCAAGTTGAAGAAATGCGAGTTCTGGCTGGAGGAGGTAGCATTCCTTGGGCACGTAGTATCAAGTCGTGGAATATCGGTTGACCCGGCAAAGATTGAAGCTATTCAAAGCTGGGAGCAACCTAAATCAGTGACCGAGGTACGTAGCTTTCTTGGTTTAGCTGGTTATTATCGGAGATTCGTGGAAGGATTTTCTCGAATCGCTACTCCATTAACTCAGCTGACTCGGAAAGATACAAAGTTTGGTTGGAGCGAAGAATGTGAGCAGAGTTTTCAAGAACTCAAGAGGAGACTCATTTCAGCACCTGTTCTAACAATACCATCTGGCTCGGAGGGATTTGTCATCTACAGTGATGCTTCGAGCAAAGGGTTGGGATGCGTTCTCATGCAACATGGAAAAGTCATAGCCTATGCATCAAGACAACTCAAGGAATATGAGAGGAATTATCCTACTCATGATCTAGAGTTGGCAGCTGTTGTCTTTGCACTTAAAATTTGGAGGCATTACTTGTATGGGGAGAAAGTGGAGATCTTTACGGATCATAAAAGCCTCAAATATTTCTTCACTCAAAAGGAACTCAACATGCGACAACGACGTTGGCTTGAACTGTTGAAAGATTATGATCATACCATTCAATACCATCCTGGAAAAGCGAACGTGGTAGCTGACGCATTGAGTAGAAGATCATATGCGGGTACAAGTGCAATATTAACAACGCAAAGGCCCATTTTGTGTGACTTGCAAAGGATGGAGATAGAGTTGAAGACTCCAGGGACCCATGTGATGATGGCGAATATACGAGTAGAACCGACTTTAATCGATAAAGTTAAAGCTGCTCAAGCTACAGACCTGGAGCTGATGCGTATGAGGAAGAAAGTGCAAGAAGGTGTTATGCCGGAAGCAAGAATCGATGAAGAAGGAATACTTCGAGTCAACTCCAGACTTTGTGTTCCTAACAACCCTGATTTAAAGTATGAAATCATGATGGAGGCGCACAACACACCGTTTGCAATCCATCCTGGAAGTACCAAAATGTATCATGATCTTCGTCATACATTTTGGTGGAGCAATATGAAGAGAGAGATAGCGTTGTTTATCTCAAGGTGTCTAACTTGTCAACGAGTCAAAGCGGAGCATCAAGTACCAAAAGGTCCATTGCAACCACTTGAAATTCCAGAATGGAAGTGGGAGCACATTACCATGGATTTCGTTACCGGTCTTCCTAGGGTTTCTCAAGGTATTGATGCGATTTGGGTCATTGTTGATAGATTGACCAAGTCTGCTCATTTCTTACCGATACGAGAAACTTATACACTTGAACGTCTTGCTCGTATGTACATAAACGAGATTGTAAGACTGCATGGTATGCCAGTATCCATAGTTTCTGATCGAGACCCAAGATTCACTTCACGATTTTGGGTTAGTTTACAAAAAGCTATGGGCACGGAGTTACGATTTAGTTCAGCATATCATCCTCAGACGGACGGACAATCAGAGAGGACTATTCAAACTCTTGAAGATCTATTAAGACTCTGTGTCTTTGACTTCAAGGGAAGTTGGGACAAGTTCTTACCATTGGTGGAGTTTTCCTACAACAACAGTTATCAAGCAAGTATTGGCATGGCTCCATTCGAAGCATTGTATGGAAGAAAATGTCGTTCTCCAGTATGCTGGGATGAGGTGGGCGAAGCAACGTTGTTGGGACCGGAGTTGGTACGTATGACTACAGAAAAGATTCAAACGATCCGACAACGTATAAAAACCTCACAAGATCGACAAAAGAGTTATGCTGATCTTCATCGAAAGGACGTGGAATTTGATGTAGGAGATCATGTGTTCTTACGTGTTGCTCCATGGAAAGGAGTTACGAGATTTGGAAAGAGAGGAAAGCTAAATCCTCGATTCATCGGTCCATTTTTAATCCTCGATCGAGTAGGAACTGTGGCTTATAGACTCGCTTTACCGCCAAGTATGTCTCGTGTTCATAACGTTTTCCACATATCCATGTTACGCAAATATGTGGAAGACCCGAACCACATTATTGAGTTAGAACCGGACGAAATAGCGGAGGATTTGACGTATGAAGAAGTTCCTGTTCAAATCTTGGATAAGAAGGAACATATTCTACGCTCCAAGGTTATACCTCAAGTCAAAGTTTTGTGGAGAAACCACGATGTTGAGGAAATGACTTGGGAGTTAGAATCAGAAATGAAATCAAGGTATCCTTACCTCTTCGACATACCAGGTACGTACCCTAATTTCGAGGGCGAAATTTCATAAGAAGGGGAGGTTGTAAGACCCCAATTTTTATAAATAAAGATGAATTTTCTATAAATATCATTTTTGAATATTATGGAGTTAATTTGATATAATGTTATAGTTGTGGGTAATATTTATAAATTTTGCAAAGTAAGCAAGTTGTTATAAAATATTCGTTTGGTCGGGGAATATTCTTTTTGTCGGGGAATATTCGTACGACGGCACAATCATTGGTGGACCCCACAACGGAATTATTGTCGGATTGAGAAAACGACAAAATTATCTTTCTATAAAAATAACGGCTGAGGTGTTACGTTAAAATCGTTAAAACTGTTGAACTACTCGGTAGTAAAAGTACAGTAATACGCGTGGTTGCATAGTAGCACACGGTATTGATTATTGATGCTTACGTGAGAAGTCACTCAGCTATACTCAATTATTGCTACAGTAATTGCTGCATCATATCTCTTAAATTATTGTCATAGTATCATCTGTATAATATGTTATATTATTAAATCAATAATTGAGACGTTGTGGTAAGTTTGGTTATTTTATGGGGGGCCATATGTCATCATCTAAGAGTCTCTTCGTCAATAGTAATTACCGTCGTCAATAGTAATTACCTTCGTCAATAGTATTTACCTTGGTCAATAGTAATTACCTTCGTCAATAGTATTTACCTTGGTCAATAGTAATTACCTTCGTCAATAGTATTTACCTTGGTCAATAGTAATTACCTTCGTCAATAGTATTTACCTTGGTCAATAGTAATTACTTTCGTCAATAGTAGTTGTCCCTTCAATATTACCAAGAGTCATTTGACCCTTCGTTAAGACCAAGAGTCATTTGACCCTTCGTTAAGACCAAGAGCCACCCTCAGTTTTTCTATAAATAGAGGCCTAGGGCTTCATTATTTTTCACGAATTCATTCAAGCTATAGAGAGAGAAAGTATAGAGAGAATAAGAGAGAGAGAATAAAAGTATTCTGCTACATCACTTTTCCAATATCCAGTTCTTTTAAGGTAGGGAATATTATTTCTTTTATATTCATGAAGAGAACTTCTGTTATTCCATTCGTTATTATTCTGTTGGAATAACCAGTATACGCGGTCTACCCTATACTTGGTGACATTCTTCTATTATTCTGTTGGAACATCCTGTCTGTGTGTTTTACACCGGACCTGGTTCCGTTTATTATTCTGTTGGAACATCCTGTCTGTGTGTTTTACACCGGACCTGGTTCCGTTTTATTATTATTCTGTTGGAATATCCTGTCTGTGTGTTTTACACCGGACCTGGTTCCATTATTTATTATTCTGTCGGAATATCCTGTCTGTGCGTTTACGCCGGACCTGGTTCCATTATTTATTATTCTATTGGAATAACCTGTCTGTGCGGTCTATCGCATGCATGGTGATTTCTTTTGTTATTCCATTCTTTATTGTACTCAGTTGGTTAAGTTTTGACTTCTATACTCCATGAAATTTGTGGAATATCCTTGATAGTTGCGTTTCATCCAGTATCTTTTCAAGAAAATATTCTTCTAAGCATTCTTGAATTTTACTCCACAATGCAGTATCATGTTGACAATTTGGACGTTGTTAATTCCTGGATAAATTAATTCTTGAACTTGTTTTATTGAATTCTTATATCATTGTCATCATCCTCATGTTTATAAAATGTTGAAAGTCATCTGTGGCCTGTAGTGCATAGATGGACTTGGTATGATTATGACCAGGGATTATTCGGTATAATCATGACCGTAATGTTACAAATGATGTGGTAAAAGTCCTCATTGGCCCGTAGTGCATTGATGGACAGTTGTTGGCATGATCATGACCATTAATGAATACACGAATATCCTTGGCCGTAGTGCAGGGGTGATTCGATGATGTGGATTATTTTATTAAGCTGAGTCTCAGCGATTACAGTGTTGAAAAACTTTTTAAATCATAAAAGATAGTAGAGTTTATTTTCTACTTGACTCTTTTAATGGATTGCTTGTTCCGCTACAGTTAAACTTGATGTCTATTATATTTTATCAGTTTAACATTGTTGAAGGCTAATGATAATTTATTCTGCATTATCTTTGTCATAATATTTCTTACTGGGCTAGTTGAGCTCACCCTTTCTTTCACTGTTCTCTTCAGGAAATGAGAACGTAGCTGGGACAAGTCGGGGTACGGAGTGATGGTCCGAATGATAGTATTAGTTAGTAGTCCTCACTATTCTATGTAATGGTGTGTTAATAAATGTAATGAGGACTCCTTTTGAGTATGAATACTCTCTAGAAGATAATATTTGTATTCAAACTCACAGTTTATGTTTTGTCGTATTGTACACGACAGATGTATTAATCAGTTGTATTTGTATTCTGTACTATGTATCTGACGACCCAAAATGGGTGATGTATACCTAATTTTGGGGGCGTCACAATCATTATCTCCACTGTCTCTAATTGAGAATTATACTTTAAACAAACACCAAGATTATATAGGTAGTGCTCGTAAATATACTCAGCAAGTGGATGAGCACATCCCTGTCTTATGATGACACGAGATTGTATATCATTAGACATCTTGTATGATAGTGGCAAAACACCCTTCCAACGTTGGGTTCGCCTCACCCTAGATAATTCACCAAATATAACTACTAAATGATGACCACCGTTCTATTCTCCTGTTACCCCCGCTCAACCCAACTACACTCTTATTACCTGAAAGGAATTATGAAACAGAAGGGTGATCACAACTAGCTCAGTAAGAATATCATGACTAAAGATAATTAAATTATCAATAGCCTTCAATAGAATTAAATCAAAGATTTAGAACATATGGTAGATGATAAAACTTTTCAACCATAGTTGCAGCGGAACGAGCAATCCATTAGAAGAGTCAAATAGACTATAAAGTCTATTATCTTCTCCTTGTTAAAAGTCCACCAACAATGTTTTATTCCTGTAACCTCAATCAATAATTTTTGTCCACAATCACATGTATAACTCATAATCATATTTGTAGTTCTAAATTCCTCTTCTCATCCAGAACAAGATATTTTTCATCACTTGTCTTTACCTGAAACATCAAAGATCATGGTTATACCAAATCACAGTTCCTGTTCATAATCATACTAATAATTTCATCTTTGCAGTACGGGCCAAAGATATTCATCAACAACTCATCTTTGCACTACATGCCAAATATATTCCTCAACAGCTCATATTTGCACTACAAGCCAAATATATTATTATCTCAAAGAAATATATAATCATTTCAGAATTTATATAACCAATAATTTTAACCACGTTGATCATTTCACCTTTGCACTTAATCTAAAGATATTCAATTATAAATTCAATGGTCATGATCATACCAGTCAACAATTCAACTTTGTACTACTGGCCAAAGAGAACCCATAGTCATGATCGTACCAAAAATCTACCCATCTTTACACTCAAGTCAACGAGAAATATCATCATTAGGGTTATAAAAATGTTATATATGATAAAAAAATAATATGATCAACATATTGTTTTAATCTCAAGAGTAATATTCATAAATCAACTATAATTTGGTTAGAAAAAGAAACTAATTTTGTCATGAATAGTAACTCGTGAATAGTAACCCATGAATAGTAACTCGTGAATAGTAACTCATGAATAGTAACTCATGAATAGTAACTCGTGAATACTAACTCATGAATAATAACTCGTGAATAGTAACTCATGAATAGTAACCTCGACATGAAAAGATAAGAATTTTACAAGAAAAATCCTACCAATATTCCGGTATAATGATATTGAAAGAAATAATATCATTGAAAAAAAAATAACACCCCTTACGATAATATCCCTTACTATCCCTTACTATCCCTTACCTCAAAAGAGCAGTACTCCTGACTGGAATAACGCTGAACGAACTTGCACCGTATAGCAACACTCAAGATATCAAAATACTCACAAGAATACACTTGATAATATATAGAGAGAAATAGAGAGAAAGCTTCAGTTTCTGGTGTGATTTTCAATTCTAACCTAAACACCCTATTTATAGGAAATTGCTTAGAACACCAAAGCAGAAAATTTAATATAATATTAATATATATATATATATATATATATATATATATATATATATATATATAAAATTTTCAAGCCCACCTTTGAAGATCTGAATTCAGCACATTTTAACAACCAGTGGGCCCCACCATCTCACAAAAAATGTTTTTTTCAAAATAATTAACTTAAACTCCCAAAAATCAATTATTTCAGAACTATGGAACTTCAATAATTCATAATAAATAGTCCTTTGATCAGAAAATTCGAATCTTGCGAGTTTTTATAGGAAATTCAATTCTCTACAACTTTGCAGAAGAAAGTTTTTCTAAATTCCAAACAGAAATTGACCGAGATCTACAAACGGGTGATTTTACAATCAATAATAAATTTTCGGTCAAGAATTGTGTCCATCAACACACAAAACATGTGTTAATCATTTAATACCACAAATATACTCTTCCTCCTCATATACTCATATATCCCACATTCATTGTAAAAATATCACCATCAATATATTATTAAAATAATATATTTAAATGAATTATTTTATCAGAAAAAGAAAAAATATTAATTTTTAACAATTGTCACATTAAAAATTTTCTCCATCTATATCCACATAAAATCAATATTTTTCTCATCATAAAAATTAATAATTAATTATACACAAATAATATTACAGAATCACAGTACTGGCAACCAAGCCGTTCTCAGGAAAGAGGGGGCTTTCCAATAAGGATCTCTTCCTTAATGGCGCGCAATTAGATGACCAAACCTCTCCTTAGACAGAACTTTCTAGACATTGTCAATAATGTTATCTAATAATATTATTTAGATAATATGAATTATTGCTCCGATAATAGAAAATACTGTGTAGTGACAATTATTAAAACAACAGTAATATAAAATATCAACGCAGCAATTATTGAATCAATAAAATAAAATATTGAACAGTAATTACTGTAACAATTATTGAGTAATGCCTTCTTACGTAAAAATCAATAATTAGTGCAACACCGTGTGCTACTGTGCAACAACGCGTATTACTGTATTTTAACCACCGGGTATGTAAGACCCCGAATTTTATGAAATAAAAGTATTTAATTTTTCTTATAATTACTATTCAGTAAATGGTTAAATTGATAAAAGTTTAAAGTTATGGGTAAAATATGAAATTTTTTGAAAATAAGCAAGTGGTTATAAAATAATCATTGTTGTTGGGGAATATTCGTTTGGTCGTGGAATATTTTTCTGTCGGGGAATATTCGTACGACGGCGCAGCTATTTGTGGGCCCCATAACGAATAACTGTCGAATGAAGAAAATGACAAATTTGAGTTTTTACAAATAACGGCGTAGTTGTTACCGTTAACACTATTGGAATACCCGGTGGTTAAAATACAGTAATACGCGTTATTGCATAGTAGCACACGGTATTGTACAGTATTTTTGAAATTATTGATTTTTACGTAAGAAGGCACTACTCAATAATTGTTACAGTAATTACTGTTCAATATTTTATTATTGATTCAATAATTACTGTATTGATATTTTATATTATTGTTGTTTCAATAATTATTGCTGCACAGTATTTTCCATTATCAGATCAATAATTCATATTATTTAAATAATATTATTAGATAGCATTATTGATAATGTCTAGAAAGTTCTGTCTAAGGAGAGGTTTGGTCATTTAATTGCGCACCAGTAAGGAGAAATTCTTATTAGAAAGCCCCCTCTTTCCTAGGAACGGCCTGATTGTCATAAATGTGATTCTGTAATATTATTTGTGAATAATTAATTATTGATTCATATGATAAGAAAATATTTATTTTATGTGGATATAAATGAGGGATATATTTTTATGGTTAAAATGAAGGAGTTAATGTTGAGGTGTTTTATCTGTATTTTTGTCGGAATGGATGTATTAAAAATCAATTAAGGTTTTTGAGATATATTGCGGGGGTTATAATTTTTAATCCGACCGTTGGATCGTGGTAATTTTTGGATATGTTATACATATATAAGTTGAGTATATGTCCACAAATTTTGAACCGTTAAAAATGAACGTATGATTTATTATGAATTTTACGAGATGACTGGTTCAGAAATTGTTAAATTTTCGGAGTTTATCATTTTGGTGGAAAATTCTAGAATTGGTGGGCCCCACTTGTGGTTGGTGAAGAAATGTGCTGAATTTTATTTCAAATGTGGTGGGTGGGAATAGTAGCAGGTAAAGCCATCAGGTTGCAGGTCAAGTCTGCTAAAATTTTCCTATAAATAGAAGGCTAAGTTAGAATTGAAAATCAGACCAGAAACATAAGCTTTCTCTCTTTCTCTCTCTATATTATGAAGCATATTTTATGAGTTTTTAGATACTTGGTGAGTTGCTATTCATCAGTGCAAGTTTCCTTCAGCCTTATACCGATCAGAAGTACTGCTCTTTTAAGGTAAGGGATTTTAAGGGTTATTATATTTTTCAGTTCGTAATTTTACTGACCTTCAAAAATTTTGGAAAAATTTGAAATGATATTTTGATGAGTTTTATTGATTGTGTCCAAAAATGGTGATTTTTGGATGTATAGATTAAGAGTTATGAATTTTACGGGAAAAGACTATTTTAAAAGTAACCGCTTATAACTCCTTGTGGTTAACTCCAAAATTGATGAAATTTTTATTGAAAGTATATATCTATATATAATATCAGTGTACTCTGTGAATTTCGGAATTTTTGGATAAAAGTACAATTTTTGATAAATATCTAAATATTCGGCTGTTGTGGCCATATGAAAAATAGTAAATGACTTTTAAAAATTCTGAGAAAAATATATGTTCACTATGGGACTATATTATGCTAAATCCCAGAAAAGAAATATTTTTGGAACTGATTTGGTATTTTTCATGAAAATGGTCTAGTATTGAGTAAATGAATTAAATATGTTTTGTGAAGTAAGAAAATTAGAAAATATGATTTTATGGCTTGAGAATCATATATGAGTTATATGCAGATTTTTGATGAGGATTTTGGTTATTGGTGATGAAATCTTATGAGTTTGGCATTGTGGAATGATTAAATGCATTATTTTAGTAAAGTGTAAACAATTAAACTAAATTGTTTATAAATTTAAGAGATGTTATTCTTTCAATATCATTATACCGAAATATTGGTATGGATTTTATTGTGGAATTTCTACCTTTTTGAGTCGGGATTAATATTCACGAGTTACTATTCATGAGTTACTATTCACGAGTTACTATTCATGGGTTACTATTCACGAGTTACTATTCATGACAAAATTGATTTCTTTTTCTGACCAAATTATAGTTGAGTTATGAATATTACTCTTGAGATTAAATCTATATGTTGATTATATTATTTTTATTATCATATATAATATTTTTATAACCCTGATGTTGAATTTCTCTTTCACTTGAGTGTAAAGATGGGTAAATTATTGGTATGTTCGTGACTGAGAAATGTCTTTGGCCTGTAGTGCAAAGATGAATTGTTAACTGGTATGATCATGACCATTGAATTTATAATTGAATATCTTTAGCTTAAGTGTAAACATGAATTGATTAACATGGTTATAATTATTGTTTATATAAATTCTGAAATGATTATATATTTCTTTGAGATATGAATATATTTGGCATGTAGTGCAAATATGAACTGTTGATGAATATCTTTGGCCTGTAGTACAAAGATGAATTATTGATGAATATCTTTGGTCTGTAGTGCAAAGATGAATTATTGATGAATATCTTTGGCCTGTAGTACAAAGATGAATTGTTGATGAATATCTTTGGCCCGTAGTGCAAAGATGACATGTTGTTGAATATCTTTGGCCAGTAGTGCAAAGATGAACAGATGTTGAGATAAACATGACCAACTGGTGATACAAATGAATATCTTTGGCCGTAGTGCAAAGATGAAGTTATTAGTATGATTATGAACAGGAACTGTGATTTGGTATAACCATGATCTTTGATGTTTCAGGTAAAGACAGGTGATGAAAATATACTTCGTCCTGGGTGCGAAGAAAAATTTAGAGTCACAATTATGATTATGAGTTATTCATATGATTGTGGAAAGGAACTGTTGAGTGATGTTACATGGATAAAACATTGTTGGTGGATTTTTAACACGGAGGAGATAATAGACTTTATGGTCTATTTGACTCTTCTAATGGATTGCATGTTCCGCTGCAACTATGGTTGAAATTTTTTTATCATCTACCATATGTTCTAAATCTCTGATTTATTATTGATGAAGACTATTGATAATTTATTTATCTTTAGTCATGATATTCTTTACTGGGCTAGTTGTGCTCACCCTTCTGTTCACAATTCCTTTCAGGTAATAAGAGTGTAGCTGGGTCGAGCGGGGGTAACAGGGGAATAGAACGGTGGTCATCATTTAGTAGTTATATTTGGTGAATCAAATAGGGTGAGGCGAACCCAACGTTGGAAGGGTGTTTTGCCACTATCATACAAGATGTCTAATGATATACAATCTCGTGTCACCATAAGACAGGGATGTGCTCATCCACTTGCTGAGTATATCTACGAGCACTACCTATATAATCTTGGTATTTGTTTGAAGTATAATTCACGATTAAAGACAATGGAGATAATGATAAGTCAAGAGAAGACTCATCATTGGGAAGAATATAATAGTAATCTTCTCGTTTTTTTAGGTCTATTGGGTCAACCAAGGATAATTCTGTGGCCATATGATATCTATCACAACCTAGAAGCACGGCCTCCCATGTACGAAGGTTTCCTTGAGTACGTCCCAAAGATTCTAATTTCTAAAACACTTTTTGACTATACCTTTATGTAAGGTGTCATTGTGAGGTGTTGTCCACGGTTAGGACATGAGTCACATTTGGTATATATTTGTATCCAAACTCACAGCATATGTGTTGTTGTATTTTACACGACATTTGTTGTAATAAAGTTGTAGTTGTTTTCTGTACCATGTATTTGGCGACTCAGAATAGGTTGGATGGAATGGACCTATTTTAGGGTTGTCACGGTTGGTATCAGAGCTTAAGGATATGATCTCTGGCGGAGATCAGAGAATATAACTAGGAGGGGAGAGATGAGTAAATCCTTCGCTAGTGTGTCCTACCTAAGCTTATTTGTTGGTCAGTCATAATATCGGGATATTATGTGATATGTTAATTTGTTAAATTAACCCTTGTTTTAAAGCTGTATTCTAGAATGATATTTGAAATACAGGAGATGAGCAATGGAGAAATTATGATGACAGGGAAGATGGAATCTGAAATGAAAGGAAGGTATTCTCAACTCTTTGAAATACCAGGTACGTAAATTTCGAGGACGAAATTTTATAAGGAGGGGAGATTGTAAGGCCCCAAATTTTATGAAATAAAAGTATTCAATTTTTCTTATAATTACTATTCAGTAAATGGTTAAATTGATAAAAGTTTAAAGTTATGGGTGAAATGTGAAATTTTTTGAAAATAAGCAAGTGGTTATAAAATAATCATTGTTGTTGGGGAATATTCGTTTGGTCATGGAATATTCTTTCTGTCGGGGGAATATTCGTACGACGGCGCAGCTATTTGTGGGCCCCATAACGAATAACTGTCGGATGAAGAAAATGACAAATTTGAGTTTTTACAAATAACGGCGTAGTTGTTACCGTTAACACTATTGAAATACCCGGTGGTTAAAATACAGTAATACGCGTTATTGCACAGTAGCACACGGTATTGCACAGTATTTTTGAAATTATTGATTTTTACGTAAGAAGGCACTACTCAATAATTGTTACAGTAATTACTGTTCAATATTTTATTATTGATTCAATAATTGCTGCATTGATATTTTATATTATTGTTGTTTCAATAATTATTGCTGCACAGTATTTTCTAATATCAGATCAATAATTCATATTATTTAAATAATATTATTAGATAGTATTATTGACAATGTCTAGAAAGTTCTGTCGAAAGAGAGGTTTGGTCATTTAATTGCGCACCAGTAAGGAGAAATTCTTATTGGAAAGCCTTCTCTTTCCTGGGAACGGCCTGATTGTCATAAATGTGATTCTGTAATATTATTTGTGAATAATTAATTATTGATTCATATGATAAGGAAATATTTATTTTATGTGGATATAAATGAGGGATATATTTTTGTAGTTAAAAATGAAGGAGTTAATGTTGAGGTGTTTTATCTGTATTTTTATCGGAATGGAGGTATTAAAAATCAATTAGGGTTTTTGAGATATATTGCGGGGGTTATAATTTTTAATCTGACCGTTGGATCATGGTAATTTTTGGATATGTTATACATATATAAGTTGAGTATATGTCCACAAATTTTGAACTGTTAAAAATAAACGTATGATTTATTATGAATTTTACGAGATGACTGGTTCAGAAATTATTGAATTTTCGGAGTTTATCATTTTGGTGAAAAATTCTAGAATTGGTGGGCTCCACTTGTGGTTGGTGAAGAAATGTGCTGAATTTTATTTCAAATGTGGTGGGTGGGAATAGTAGCAGGTAAAGCCATCAGGTTGCAGGTCAAGTCTGCTAAAATTTTCCTATAAATAGAAGGCTAAGTTAGAATTAAAAATCAGACCAGAAACATAAGCTTTCTCTCTTTCTCTCTCTATATTATGAAGCATATTTTATGAGTTTTTAGATACTTGGTGAGTTGCTATTCATCAGTGCAAGTTTCCTTCAGCCTTATACCGATCAGAAGTACTGCTCTTTTAAGGTAAGGGATTTTAAGGGTTATTATATTTTTCAGTTCGTAATTTTACTGACCTTCAAAAATTTTGGAAAAATTTGAAATGATATTTTGATGAGTTTTATTGATTGTGTCCAAAAATGGTGATTTTTGGATGTATAGATTAAGAGTTATGAATTTTACGGGAAAAGACTATTTTAAAAGTAACCGCTTATAACTCCTTGTGGTTAACTCCAAAATTGATGAAATTTTTATTGAAAGTATATATCTATATAATATCAGTGTACTCTGTGAATTTCGGAATTTTTGGATAAAAGTACAATTTTTGATAAATATCTAAATATTCGGCTGTTGTGGCCATATGAAAAATAGTAAATGACTTTTAAAAATTCTGAGAAAAATATATGTTCACTATGTGACTATATTATGCTAAATCCCAGAAAAGAAATATTTTTGGAACTGATTTGGTATTTTTCATGAAAATGGTCTAGTATTGAGTAAATGAATTAAATATGTTTTGTGAAGTAAGAAAATTAGAAAATATGATTTTATGGCTTGAGAATCATATATGAGTTATATGCAGATTTTTGATGAGGATTTTGGTTATTGGTGATGAAATCTTATGAGTTTGGCATTGTGGAATGATTAAATGCATTATTTTAGTAAAGTGTAAACAATTAAAATAAATTGTTTATAAATTTAAGAGATGTTATTCTTTCAATATCATTATACCGAAATATTGGTATGGATTTTATTGTGGAATTTCTACCTTTTTGAGTCGGAATTAATATTCACGAGTTACTATTCATGAGTTACTATTCACGAGTTACTATTCATGGGTTACTATTCACGAGTTACTATTCATGACAAAATTGATTTCTTTTTCTGACCAAATTATAGTTGAGTTATGAATATTACTCTTGAGATTAAATCTATATGTTGATTATATTGTTTTTATTATCATATATAACATTTTTATAACCCTGATGTTGAATTTCTCTTTCACTTGAGTGTAAAGATGGGTAAATTATTGGTATGATCGTGACTAAGAAATGTCTTTGGCCTGTAGTGCAAAGATGAATTGTTAACTGGTATGATCATGACCATTGAATTTATAATTGAATATCTTTAGCTTAAGTGTAAAGATGAATTGATTAACATGGTTATAATTATTGTTTATATAAATTCTGAAATGCTTATATATTTCTTTGAGATATGAATATATTTGGCATGTAGTGTAAATATGAACTGTTGATGAATATCTTTGGCCTATAGTGCAAAGATGAATTATTGATGAATATCTTTGGCCTGTAGTGCAAAGATGAATTATTGATGAATATCTTTGGCCTGTAGTACAAAGATGAATTGTTGATGAATATCTTTGGCTCGTAGTGCAAAGATGACATGTTGTTGAATATCTTTGGCCAGTAGTGCAAAGATGAACAGATGTTGAGATAAACATGACCAACTGGTGATACAAATGAATATCTTTGGCCGTAGTGCAAAGATGAAGTTATTAGTATGATTATGAACAGGAACTGTGATTTGGTATAACCATGATCTTTGATGTTTCAGGTAATGACAGGTGATGAAAATATACTTGTCCTGGGTGCGAAGAAAAATTTAGAGTCATAATTATGATTATGAGTTATTCATATGATTGTGGAAAGGAACTGTTGAGTGATGTTACATGGATAAAACATTGTTGGTGGATTTTTAACACGGAGGAGATAATAGACTTTATGGTCTATTTGACTCTTCTAATGGATTGCATGTTCCGCTGCAACAATGGTTGAAATTTTTTATCATCTACCATATGTTCTAAATCTCTAATTTATTATTGATGAAGACTATTGATAATTTATTTATCTTTAGTCATGATATTCTTTACTGGGCTAGTTGTGCTCACCCTTCTGTTCACAATTCCTTTCAGGTAATAAGAGTGTAGCTGGGTCGAGCGTGGGTAACAGGGAAATAGAACGGTGGTCATCATTTAGTAGTTATATTTGGTGAATCAAATAGGGTGAGGCGAACCCAACGTTGGAAGGGTATTTTGCCACTATCATACAAGATGTCTAATGATATACAATCTCGTGTCACCATAAGACAGGGATGTGCTCATCCACTTACTGAGTATATCTACGAGCACTACCTATATAATCTTCGTATTTGTTTGAAGTATAATTCACGATTAAAGACAATGGAGATAATGATAAGTCAAGAGAAGACTCACCATTGGGAAGAATGTAATAGTAATCTTCTCATTTTTCTTTGGGGTCTATTGGGTCAACCAAGGATAATTCTGTGGCCATATGATATCTATCACAACCTAGAAGCATGGCCTCCCATGTACGAAGGTTTCCTTGAGTACTTCCCAAAGATTCTAATTTCTAAAACACTTTTTGACTATACCTTTATGTAAGGTGTCATTGTGAAGTGTTGTCCACGGTTGGGACATGAGTCACATTTGGTATATATTTGTATCCAAACTCACAGCATATGTGTTATTGTATTTTACACGACATTTGTTGTAGTAAAGTTGTAGTTGTTTTCTGTACCATGTATTTGGCGACCCAGAATAGGTTGAATGGAATGGACCTATTTTGGGGTTGTCACAGGGTATTCCAACAGTGTTAACGGTAACAACTACGCCGTTATTTATAAACAACTTACTCTTGTCGTTTTCTTCATCCAATCGCTTTTCGTTATGGGGCCCACAAAAGGCTGCGCCGTCGTATGAATATTCCCCGACAGTAAGAATATTCCACGATCAAACGAATATTCTTCGACAACAATGAATATTTTATAACCACTTGTGTATTTCGAAAAAAAAAATTCATATATCACCCTTAACTTTAACATTTATCAATTTAACCATTTACTAAATAGTAATTATAAGAAAAATTGAATACTTTTATTTCATAAAATTCGGGATCTTAAAATCTCCCCTCCTTATGAAATTTCGTCCTCGAAATTTACGTACCTGGTATTGAGAATACATTGATTTCATTTCAGATTCCATCTTTCCTGTCAACATAATTTCTTCATTGCTCATCTCCTGTATTTTAGATATCATTCTAGAATACAGCTTCAAAACAAAGGTTAATTGAACAAATTAACATATCACATAATATCCCGATATTATGACTGACCAACAAATAAGCTTAGGTAGGACACACTAGCGAAGGATTTACTCGTCTCCCTCCTCCTAGTCCTATTCCCCGATCCCCGCCAGAGATCATATCCCTAAGCTCTGATACCAAATGTAACGCCCCCAAAACAGGTCCATTCCATCCAACCCATTTTGAGTCGCTAAATACATGGTACAGATAACAACTACAACTTTATTACAACAATTGTCGTGCAAAATATAACAACACATATGCTACGAGTTTGAGTACAAATATATACCAACTGTGACTCATGTCCCAACCTTGGATAGCACGTCACAATGACACATTACATAAAGGTATAGTCAAAAAACTGTTTTAGAAATTAGAATCTTTGGGAAGTGCTCAAGGAAACCCTCGTACATGGGAGGTCATGCTTCTAGGTTATGATAGATATCATATGGCCATAGAATTATCCTTGGTTGACCCAATAGACCTCAAAGAAAAACAAGAAGGTTACTATCATATTCTTCCCAATGGTGAGTCTTCTCTTGACTTATCATTATCTCCACTGTCTCTAATTGAGAATTATACTTTAAACAAACACCAAGATTATATAGGTAGTGCTCGTAAATATACTCAGCAAGTGGATGAGCACATATCTGTCTGATGATGACACGAGATTGTATATCATTAGACATCTTGTATAATAGTGGCAAAACACCGTTCCAACGTTGGGTTCGCCTCACCCTAGATGATTCACCAAATATAACTACTAAATGATGACCACCGTTCTATTCTCTTGTTACCCCCGCTCAACCCAGCTACACTCTTATTACCTGAAAGGAATTGTGAAACAGAAGGGTGAGCACAACTAGCTCAGTAAAGAATATCATGACTAAAGATATTTAAATTATCAATAGCCTTCAACAGAATTAAATCAAAGATTTAGAACATATGGTAGATGATAAAATTTTTCAACCATAGTTGCAGTAGAATGAGCAATCTATTAGAAGAGTCAAATAGACTACAAAGTCTATTATCTTCTCCATGTTAAAAGTCCACCAACAATGTTTTATCCCCGTAACATCAATCAATAATTCTTGTCCACAATCACATGTATAACTCATAATCATATTTGTAGTTCTAAATTCCTCTTCTCATCCAGAACAAGATAATTTTCATCACTTGTCTTTACCTGAAACATCAAAGATCATGGTTATACCAAAGCACAGTTCCTGTTCATAATCATACTAATAATTTCATCTTTGCACTACGGGCCAAAGATATTCATCAACAACTCATCTTTGCAGTACATGCCAATGATATTACTCAACAGCTCATATTTGCACTACAAGCTAAATATATTATTATCTCAAAGAAATATATAATCATTTCAGAATTTATATAACCAATAATTTTAACCACGTTGATCATTTCACCTTTGCACTTAAGCTAAAGATATTCAATTATAAACTCAATGGTCATGATCATACCAGTCAACAATTCAACTTTGCACTACTGGCCAAAGAGAACTCATAGTCATGATCGTAAGAAAAATCTACCCATCTTTACAATCAAGTCAAAGAGAAATATCATCATTAGGGTTATAAAAATGTTATATATGATAAAAAAATAATATGATCAACATATAGTTTTAATCTCAAGAGTAATATTCATAAATCAACTATAATTTGGTTAGAAAAAGAAACCAATTTTGTCATAAATAGTAACTCGTGAATAGTAGCCCATGAATAGTAACTTGTGAATATTAACTCATGAATAGTAACTCGTGAATAGTAACTCGTGAATAGTAACTCGTGAATACTAACTCATGAATAATAACTCGTGAATAGTAACTCATGAATAGTAACTCATGAATAGTAACCTCGACATGAAAAGATAAGAATTTTACAAGAAAAATCCTACCAATATTCCGGTATAATGATATTGAAAGAAATAATATCATTGAAAAAAAAATAACACCCCTTACGACAATATCCCTTACTATCCCTTACTATCCCTTACCTCAAAAGAGCAGTACTCCTGACTGGAATAACGCTGAACGAACTTGCACCGTATAGCAACACTCAAGATATCAAAATACTCACAAGAATACAATTGATAATATATAGAGAGAAATAGAGAGAAAACTTCAGTTTCTGGTGTGATTTTCAATTCTAACCTAAACACCCTATTTATAGGAAATTGCTTAGAACACCAAAGCAGAAAATTTAATATAATATTAATATATATATATATATATATATATATATATATATATATATATAAATTTTCAAGCCCACCTTTGAAGATCCGAATTCAGTACATTTTAACAACCAGTGGGCCCCACCATCTCATAAAAAAGCATTTTTCTCAAAATAATTAACTTAAACTCCCAAAAATTAATTATTTCGGAACTTCAGAACTTCAATAATTCATAATAAATAGTCCTTTGATTAGCAAATTTGAATCTCGCGTGTTTTTATAGGAAATTCAATTCTCTACAACTTTGTAGAAGAAAGTTTTTCGAAATTCCAAACAGAAATTGACCGAAATCCATAAACGGGCGATTTTACAGTCAATAATAAATTTTCGGTCAAGAATTGTGTCCACCAACACACAAAACATGTGTTAATCATTTAATGCCACAAAAATACTCTTCCTCCTCATATACTCATATATCACACATTCATTGTAAAAATATCACCATCAATATATTATTAAAATAATATATTTAAATGAATTATTTTATCAGAGAAAGATAAAATATTAATTTTTAACAATTCTCACATTAAAATTTTTTTCCATCTATATCCACATAAAATTAATATTTTTCTCATCATAAAAATTAATAATTAATTATACACAAATAATATTACAAAATCACAGTACTGGCAACCAGGCCGTTCCCAGGAAAGAGGGGGCTTTCCAATAAGGATCTCTTCCTTACTGGCGCGCAATTAGATGGCCAAACCTCTCCTTAGGCAGAACTTTCTAGACATTGTCAATAATGTTATCTAATAATATTATTTAGATAATATGAATTATTGCTCTGATAATAGAAAATACTGTGTAGTGACAATTATTAAAACAACAGTAATATAAAATATCAACGCAGCAATTATTGAATCAATAAAATAAAATACTGAACAGTAATTACTGTAACAATTATTGAGTAATGCCTTCTTACGTAAAAATCAATCATTGGTGCAATACCGTGTGCTACTGTGCAACAACGCGTATTACTGTGTTTTAACCACCGGGTATTCCAGCAGTGTTAACGGTAACAACTACACCGTTATTTATAAACAACTTACTCTTGTCGTTTTCTTCATCCAATCGCTTTCTGTTATGGGGCCCACAAAAGGTTGCGCCGTCGTATGAATATTCCCGACAGTAAGAATATTCTACGATCAAACGAATATTCCCCGACAACAATGAATATTTTATAACCACTTGTGTATTTCGAAAAAAAAATTCATATATCACCCTTAACTTTAACATTTATCAATTTAACCATTTACTAAATAGTAATTATAAGAAAAATTGAATACTTTTATTTCATAAAATTCGGGGTCTTACACCTATAATCAACAATATCGGTCTCACAATTAGCACAATAATTCTCAACACGCAATACTGTAATTTACAGTTAGTCTGTCTCCTAGGCATATTACCACATAGCCACATTAGTGTTTAGAACCTATATGAGAACACCTATCAAGTCTAACTAGTTTGGTCTGCTTGGACTTCGGTCTCATCTCGGTGCCTTGGTCACCTTATCCGACATTTTACATATTTATTGTCACTTAAACTCGGTCTCAAAGCTCCAATATTATTTTAGATAAGTCATATATCACTTATAATATTTTTCGGAAGCTTTTAATAATTTTCTAATAATTATTATAATTTATAATAATTTTTCAAACACTAAAATCATTTTTAAATGATTTAAATACTAATTTATTCCATTATCATTAATATTTAATAATATAAAAATATTAACGAAATACTTGTCAAAATATTAAAGTTATTATTAATAACTTAAAATATTTTTAAATCATCAATATTCTACTTAAATAATTTTTAAAATATTAAAATTGTTTTTAAATCATCACCATTAATATTTAAATATTAAAAAAATTATTATCAAAATATTAAAAGTCATTAATTATAACTTAAAATATTTTTAAATTATTTTTCTCATTTTTAAATAATTTTTAAATCAATAAACCCATTTTTAATTCATTTATTTAATATAATATTTAAATAAATCTAATATCATTAATATTAATTTATTAATGAGAATTCTCCAAAAATATTGAAAATTATATTTTATAATTCAAAATATTTTTAAACACTTTATTCTTCTTTAAAATGATTTTTATAATATTAAAATCATTTTTAATTCATGTATTTAATATAATAATTAAATAAATCTATTATCAGTAATATTAAATTATTAATGAAAATTCTCTAAAAATATTAAAAGTTATATTTTATAACTCAAAATATTTTTAAACATTTTATTTTTATTTAAAATAATTTTTATAATATTAAAATCACTTTTCTCAAATTTATTTAATACACTAATTAAATAAATTAAATATCATTAATATTAAAATAATTATAAATATTAATGAAAAATATCTCAAATAATTAAAAGTTATTTTTCATATTTTAAAATAATTTTTAAAACCATTTTTGAAATTTTTAGAATTTATTTTCTATTTTTAATTAATTTCTGGAAAATCAGAAATTAAAAATTAAAAAAACTGTCGATATATGCTATAGTGACACAAAGCGTCGCTGTAGGTGTTCTTAATGCTAAAGAACACTGATAGTCAGTTAGCAAGGGGCAAGGTTTGACCACGATTAAGTTTCTGTCTATGATGTTTCTGGGCCTGATTAAACTTTGATCGTGTAATATACATGTAGTACTACAATAATCAATCACTAACTTGGTCATGCAATAACTCAGATTCCAGATCCGAGCATTTGAAATCGTTGTCAGGTTTGTTCTGGGTTTTCTGGGTAACCCAGAAACCCAGGCAGTTTCGAGTAGTATATTCTAGCTCGATTATCTCTATTGTCTGGTTATGATTTATGTGATGTAATGGTTAAAACCTATAATGTTCATGACAAGGAATATTTACATAACAAAATTTCAATTCAACAATATCCAAACATCCAGATTTATCTCGGTCAACGGTTGTCAGAGAACTTGCTCATACGGTTTCTGGGTTTTCCAGAAACCCAAAATCAGTCTCGGACGGCTACTTTGACCATCTCATGCTTACAATCTGTTGATCGTTAACTTGATCTAAAGCTATAAATATAAATTACATATGCCAGGCTACACATTGGTTACAACAACATCCATAACCAACATCATAACTGTCAGATCTGGGCTTTGCAAAAAGTTGTCAGACACAGTTTTATGATTTTTGGGTTACCCAGATTTTACTTGGTCGTCATGGTCGGTCAACTGACTTTGATCAATTATATCTTCAAATCTGGAAATCGAATAGCTTGGATTCCACTCCCAGATCACAGACCTCATGTCAGAGTATGGATTAAAACTTTAAAACAACAAAAAGCATAAATAAGGAAGGATCTATGGCCACTGACATTCGGTTGTCAGACCACAAATCAAGCTCAAGAACAGTTTTTGAAAAACACCATTTTAAGGCACTTTGATGCTATGGATCTATGATGGATCATCATAGATCATCATAAAACATCCTTTAGCACAAATTTAAACACAAACACACGAATTTTGACTAAGCATACAAGATCAAAATGAAACTTAGGGTTTATACCTTTTCTTGAATATACTTTGATCTTGCCTTACCAATCTAATCTAGATGTTTTAGAGGGCTAAAATGTGACTGATCTACTTATGATTTTCATAGGTTTAGGAGGGAGAGAGTTGGTGAGAGCTTGAGACCAAATGACTTATCTTTGTGGACTTTCTCTCTCTCAAATCTATATATATTATGATATGTTTCTAAGATCTAAGGTAATGAACTGATATTGCTGGAGATTTGTAGTCACAAAGTCAAGATAGTTGGTCACCTACTAATGTCGTGGCAAATTATGCAAGTTACATAATTAAAAATGAAAAAAGGGCATTTTGGTCTTTAATCTTGAAATTTTAATGGCTTGATTGTCAATTGCCCAAACCCTTAGGGTTTAACCCTCAGGGTTTAACCCTAAGGTTCTAACCCTTAGGTTTTAAAATTTTAATTCTAGAATTTTCTAATTAGGGTTTCTAAAAAGAAAATTTTAAATTTCTAAAATAAAATTAGGGCTTTAGATGGAAATTAATATTTCTAAAGTATAATTAGGGTTTCCTAATTATATTAACATTTTCTAATCACATTAGGCTTGCTAATTAGGATTAGGATTTTCTAATTAGGGTTTAGGATTCCTGAATTTAAAATTAAGGTTTCCTGGCTTTCAATTAGGGTTTTTAACGATGCGTTAGGGTGTCTAATCCAAAGATTAGGGTTTTTAATCCCTTATTAGGGGTTACTAATTTTAAACCTTATACGATTAATCATTGATCAAAAATTCCAAATAGTACAAACACGTACTCATTAATATAATTATTTTAATTATATTTTCTATCGAATCCCTAACTGAACTTAGGGTTAGGGTTTTAAATTCTTAGTTAAGTACATCTATATTCTTATTTCTCAATTAATACACAAATTGACTAATTCTTAAAGCTTGTATCACAGATACACATTACTATATTGATAATTAATATTAATACTAAATAAAAAAAAATTATTCGAAAAATTCGTATTATTCGAAATTCTGGGTTATTACAGCTACTACGTTTAAGGATTTTAAAAGCATAGGTCCGCCGGAGTTCAAAGGAACTACGGACCCTATCGAAGCCTAAACGTGCATGAAGGAAATCGAGAAGGCATTTGTGATAGTAAATGTCGACGAGGCCCAAAAGGTTGCCTTTGCAACCTGTATGATGAAGGGAGAGGCCAACTTTTGGTGGGAGGCCAATCAGGCTAGGGCCGGAATCGAGAATTTGACATGGGTGAGGTTCAAGGAGATATTCTTCGAGAACTACTTTCTCACGAGCATGCAAGGAAGGATGGAGATAAGGTTTTTGGATTTAAAACAAGGGGACATGACGGTTCCCCAATATGCCGCCGAGATTAATGAACTGGCGAGGTTTGCTCCACACCAAGTGGACACCGAAGTTAGGAAGGCGCAACTGTTCGAGCAGGGCTTGAAACCCTAGTGTAAGACCCCAAATTTTATGAAATAAAAGTATTCAATTTTTCTTATAATTACTATTTAGTAAATGGTTAAATTGATAAATGTTAAAGTTAAGGGTGATATATGAATTTTTTTTTTTGAAATACACAAGTGGTTATAAAATATTCATTGTTGTCGGGGAATATTCGTTTGATTGTGGAATATTCTTCCTGTCGGGGAATATTCATACGACGGCGCAGCCTTTTGTGGGCCCCATAACGGAAAGCGATTGGATGAAGAAAACGACAAGAGTAAGTTGTTTATAATTAACGGCGTAGTTGTTACCGTTAACATTGTTGGAATACCCAGTGGTTAAAATACAGTAATACACGTTGTTGCACAGTAGCACACGGTATTGCACCAATTATTGATTTTTATGTAAGAAGGCATTACTCAATAATTGTTACAGTAATTACTGTTCAGTATTTTATTTTATTGATTCAATAATTGCTGCGTTGATATTTTATATTACTGTTGTTTTAATAATTGTCACTACACAGTATTTTCTATTATCGGAGCAATAATTCATATTATCTAAATAATATTATTAGATAACATTATTGACAATGTCTAGAAAGTTCTGTCTAAGGAGAGGTTTGGTCATCTAATTGCGCGCCAGTAAGGATGAGATCCTTATTGGAAAGCCCCCTCTTTCCTGGGAACGGCCTGGTTGCCAGTACTGTGATTCTGTAATATTATTTGTGTATAATTAATTATTGATTTTTATGATGAGAAAAATATTGATTTTATGTGGATATAGATGGAGAAAATTTTTAATGTGACAATTGTTGAAAATTAATATTTTATCTTTTTCTGATAAAATAATTCATTTAAATATATTATTTTAATAAATATTGATGGTGATATTTTTACAATGAATGCAGGATATATGAGTATATGAGGAGGAAGAGTATTTTTATGGCATTAAATGATTAACACATGTTTTGTGTGTTGGTGGACACAATTCTTGACCGAAAATTTATTATTGACTGTAAAATCGCCCGTTTGTGGATTTCGGTCAATTTTTGTTTGGAGTTTAGAAAAACTTTCTTCTGCAAAGTTGTAGAGAATTGAATTTCCTATAAAAATGCGCGAGATTCAAATTTTCTGATCAAAGGACTATTTATTATGAATTATTGAAGTTCCGAAATAATTGATTTTTGGGAGTTTAAGTTAATTATTTGAGAAAAAACGTTTTTTTGTGAGATGGTGGGGCCCACTTGTTGTTAAAATGTGCTGAATTCAGATCTTCAAAGGTGGGTTTGAATATATATAAATATAATATATATATAATATATATATATAATATATATTAATATTATATTAAATTTTCTGCTTTGGTGTTCTAAGCAATTTCCTATAAATAGGGTGCTTAGGTTAGAATTGAAAATCACACTAGAAACTGAAGTTTTCTCTCTATTTCTCTCTCTATATTATCAAGTGTATTCTTATGAGTATTTTGATATCTTGAGTGTTGCTATACGGTGCAAGTTCGTTCAGCGTTATTCCAGTCAGGAGTACTGCTCTTTTGAGGTAAGGGATAGTAAGGGATAGTAAGGGATTGTAAGGGATAGTAGGGGATGTTATTTTTTTATAAATCATATTATTTCTTTCAAATCATTATACCGAAATATTGGTAAGATTTTTCTTGAAAATTTTTTATCTTTCATGTCAGGGTTACTATTCATGAGTTACTATTCACGAGTTACTATTCATGAGTTACTATTCACGAGTTACTATTCACGAGTTACTATTCACGAGTTATTATTCAGGAGTGACTATTCACAAGTTATTATTCATGAGTTAGTATTCACGGTTACTATTCATGAGTTACTATTCACGAGTTACTATTCATGAGTTACTATTCACGAGTTACTATTCACGAGTTACTATTTATGACAAAATTGGTTTCTTTTTCTAACCAAATTATAGTTGATTTATGAATATTACTCTTGAGATTAAAAACTATATGTTGATCATATTATTTTTTATTATCATATATAACATTTTTTATAACCCTAATGATGATATTTCTCTTTGACTTGAGTATAAAGATGGGTAGATTTTTGGTACGATCATGACTATGGGTTCTCTTTGGCTAGTAGTGCAAAGTTGAATTGTTGACTGGTATGATCATGACCATTGAATTTATAATTGAATATCTTTAGCTTAAGTGCAAAGGTGAAATGATCAACGTGGTTATAATTATTGGTTATATAAATTCTGAAATGATTATATATTTCTTTGAGATAATAATATATTTGGCTTATAGTGCAAATATGAGCTGTTTGGAATATCTTAGGCATGTAGTGCAAAGATGAGTTGTTGATGAATATCTTTGGCCCGTAGTGCAAGAGATGAAATTATTAGTATGATTATGAACAGGAACTGTGATTTGGTATAACCATGATATTTTGATGTTTCAGGTAAAGACAAGTGATGAAAATTATCTTGTTCTGGATGAGAAGAGGAATTTAGAACTACAAATAGATTATGAGTTATATATGTGATTGTGGACAAGAATTGTTGATTGATGTTAAGGGATAAAATATTATTGGTGGACTTTTAACATGGAGAAGATAATAGACTTGTAGTCTATTTGACTCTTCTAATGGATTGCTCGTTCCGCTGCAACTATGGTTGAAAAATTTTATCATCTACCATATGTTCTAAATCTCTGATTTAATTCTATTGAAGGCTATTGATAATTTAATTATCTTTAGTCAGATATTCTTTACTGAGCAAGTTGTGCTCACCCTTCTGTTTCACAATTCCTTTCAGGTAATAAAAGTGTAGCTGGGTTGAGCGGGGGTAACAGGAGAATAGAACGGTGGTCATCATTTAGTAGTTATATTTGGTGAATCATCTAGGGTGAGGCGAACCCAACGTTGGAAGGGTGTTTTGCCACTATCATACAAGATGTCTAATGATATACAATCTCGTGTCATCATAAGACAGGGATGTGCTCATCCACTTGCTGAGTATATTTACGAGCACTACCTATATAATCTTGGTATTTGTTTAAAGTATAAATCTCAATAGAGAGACAGTAGAGATAATGATAAGTCAAGAGAAGACTCACCATTGGGAAAAATATGATAATAACCTTCTTGTTTTTCTTTGAGGTCTATTGGGTCAACCAAGGATAATTCTGTGGCCATATGATATCTATCATAACCTAGAAGCATGGCCTCCCATGTACGAGGGTTTCCTTGGGCAGTTCCCAAGGATTTTAATTTCTAAAACAGTTTTTTGACTATACCTTTATGTAATGTGTCATTGTGACGTGCTATCCAAGGTTGGGACATGAGTCACAGTTGGTATATATTTGTACCCAAACTTATAGCATATGTGTTGTTTTATTTTGCACGACAATTGTTGTAATAAAGTTTTTTGTTATCTGTACCATGTATTTGGCGACTCAAAATGGGTTGGATGGAATGGACCTGTTTTGGGGGCGTTAAATTTGGTATCAGAGCTTATGGATATGATCTCTAGCGGGGATCGGGGAATAGGACTAGGAGGAGGGGAGACGAGTAAATCCTTCGCTAGTGTGTCCTACCTAAGCTTATTTGTTGGTCAGTCATAATATCGGGATATTATTGATATGTTAATTTGTTCAATAACCTTTGTTTTGAAACTGTATTTCTAGAATGATATCTGAAATACAGGAGATGAGCAATGAAGAAATTATGATGACAGGAAAGATGGAATCTGAAATGAAAGCAAGGTATTCTCAACACCAAGGTACGTAAATTTCGAGGATGAAATTTCATAGGATGAAATTTCATAAGGAGGGGAGATTGTAAGACCCCGAATTTTATGAAATAAAGTATTCAACTTTTCTTATAATTACTATTTAGTAAATGGTTAAATTGATAAATGTTAAAGTTAAGGGTGATATAAATTTTTTTTTTGAAATACACAAGTGGTTATAAAATATTCATTGTTGTCGGGGAATATTCGTTTGATCGTGGAATATTCTTACTGTCGGGGAATATTCATACGACGGCGCAGCCTTTTGTGGGCCCCATAACGAAAGCGCGATTGGAAAAGAACAATGACGAAAACAAGTTTATAGAAAATAACGGCGTAGTTGTTACCGTTAACACTGTTGGAATACCCGGTGTATTAAAACACAGTATTACGCGTAGTTGCACAGTAGCACACGTATTGCACCAATTATTAATTTTTACGTAAGAAGGCATTTACTCAATAATTGTTACAGTAATTACTGTTCAGTATTTTATTTTATTGATTCAATAATTGCTGCGTTGATATTTATATTACTGTTGTTTTAATAAATTGTCACTACACAGTATTTTCTATTATCGGAGCAATAATTCATATTATCTAAATAATATTATTAGATAACATTATTGACAATGTCTAGAAAGTTCTGTCTAAGGAGAGGTTTGGTCATCCTAATTGCGCGCCAGTAAGGATGAGATCCTTATTGGAAAGCCCCCTCTTTCCTGGGAACGGCCTGGTTGCCAGTACTGTGATTCTGTAATATATTTGTGTATAATTAATTATTGATTTTTATGATGAGAAAAATATTGATTTTATGGGATATAGATGGAGAAAATTTTTAATGTGACAATTGTTAAAAATTAATATTTTATCTTTTTTCTGAAAATAATTCATTTAAATATATTATTTTAATAATATATTGATGGTGATATTTTTACAATGAAGTAGGATATATGAGTATATGAGGAGGAAGAGTATTTTTATGGCATTAAATGATTAACACATTTTTTTGTGTGTTGGTGGACACAATTCTTGACCGAAAATTTATTATCGACTGTAAAATCGCCCGTTTGTGGATTTCGGTCAATTTTTGTTTGAGAGTTTAGAAAACTTTCCTGTAAAGTTGTAGAGAATTGAATTTCCTATAAAAACTCTCGAGATTTGAATATTCTGATCAAAGGACTATTTATTATGAATTTGAAGTTCCGATTCCGAAATAATTGATTTTTTGGGAGTTTAAGTTAATTATTTTGAGAAAAACGTTTTTTTGTGAGATGGTGGGGCTCACTGGTTGTTAAAATGTGCTGAAATTCAGATCTTCAAAGGTGGGCTTGAAAATTTATATATATATATATATATAAATAATATATATATATATATATATTAATATTATATTAAATTTTTTGCTTTGGTGTTCTAAGCAATTTCCTATAAATAGGGTGCTTAGGTTAGAATTGAAAATCACACCAGAAACTGAAGTTTTCTCTCTATTTTCTCTCTATATTATCAAGTGTATTCTTGTGAGTATTTTGATATCTTGAGTGTTGTTATACGGTGCAAGTTCGTTCAGCGTTATTCCAGTCAGGAGTACTGCTCTTTTGAGGTAAGGGATAGTAAGGGATAGTAAGGGATTGTAAGGGATAGTAAGGGATGTATATTTTTTATCAATCAATATAATTTCTTTCAATATCATTATACCGAAATATTGGTAAAGATTTTTCTTGTAAAATTTTTTATCTTTTCATGTCGGGGTTACTATTCACGAGTTACTATTCACGAGTTACTATTCATAAGTTACTATTCACGAGTTACTATTCATGAGTTACTATTCACGAGTTACTATTCATGAGTTACTATTCACGAGTTATTATTCATGAGTTAGTATTCACGAGTTACTATTTATGAGTTATCTAATCACAAGTTACTATTCATGAGTTACTATTCATGAGTACTATTCATGAGTTACTATTCATGGGTTACTATTCACGAAATTACTATTCATGACAAAATTTGTTTCTTTTTCTAACCAAATTAAGTTGATTTATGAATATTACTCTTGATATTAAAACTATATGTTGATCATATTATTTTTTATTATCATATATAACATTTTTAATAACCCTAATATGAAATATTTCTCTTTGACTTTAGTGTAAAGATGGGTAGATTTTGGTACGATCATGACTATGGGTTCTCTTTGGCCAGTAGTGAAAAGTTGAATTGTTGACTGGTATGATCATGACCATGAATTTATAATTGAATATCTTTAGCTTAGGTGCAAAGGTAAATGATCAACGTGGTTATAATTATTGGTTATATAATTTGAAATGATTATATATTTCTTTGAGATAATAATATATTTGGCTTGTAGTGCAAATATGAGCTGTTGAGGAATATCTAGGCAGTTAGTGCAAAGATGAGTTGTTGATGAATATCTTTGGCCCGTAGTGCAAAGATGAAATTATTAGTATGATTATGAACAGGAAAAGTGATTTGGTATAACCATGATCTTATGAAGTTTCAGGTAAAGACAAGTGATGAAAAATTATCTTGTTCTGGATGAGAAGAGAATTATAGAAACTACCATATTGATATGAGTTAACATGTGGATTGTGGACCAGAATTGTTGATTGATGTTATAGGGAATAAAAATTGTTGGTGGACTTTTAACATGGAGAAAACATAATAGACTTTGTAGGTCTATTTGACTCTTCAAGGATTGCTCGTTCCGCTGCAACTATGGTTAAAATTTTTTATCATCTACCATATGTTCTAAATCTCTGATTTTAATTCTGTTGAAGGCTATTGATAATTTATTATCTTTAGTCATGATATTCTTTACTGAGCTAGTTGTGCTCACCCTTCTGTTTTATAATTCCTTTCAGGTAATAAGAGTGTAGCTGAGTTGAGCGGGGTAACAGGAGAATA
>CM029018.1:82038727-82107438 GCA_016801055.1 Panax notoginseng
AGATGAATGATTTTGATGAATATCTTTGGCCCGTAGTGCAAAGATGAACATGTGTTTAGATGAACATGACTAACTGACGAATATCTTTGGCATGTAGTGCAATATGAATATTTGATTCCAGATATATATTTGATTGATTGTTACAGGGAGATAAATATTGACGATGGACTTTTAAATTCATATATAGAAGATCGTAGATTTTATTATCTACTTAACTCTTCGAATGAATTATTATTTCCGCTGTGATATTGATTTATAACTGGTTGTCTATTGTATTCTATTAGACTTTTCCCTGTTGAGGACTAACGATAATTTGTTCTATGTTATCTTAGTCATAATGTTCTTTAATGGGCTAGTTGAGCTCACCATTTTCCTTTTTGTTCCATTTTTCTTCTAGGAGACGAGAATGTAGCGAGTACTAGTGGGGGTGTGGAATGATAGTTCTAGAAGTTTTTTTTAGTTGTCATCACTATTTTGTAAATAGTGTTATCAATAATTGTTATGAGGACTTATTTGCGTGTGGATATTGTCTAGATGATAATATTTGTATTTAAACTCACAGTTTTTATGTTGTATTAATAAAGTTGTAGTTGTTTCTGTACCATGTATTTTGACGATTCAGAATGGGTGTTGTATACCTATTTTGGGGGCGTCACAGTTGGTATCAGAGCTTAGGGATATGATCTCTGGTGGAGATCGGGGAATAGAACTAGGAGGGCAGAGACGAGTAAATCCTTCACTAGTGTGTCCTACCTAAGCTTATTTATTGGTCGGTCATAACATAGGGGTATTATGTGATTTGTTAATTTGTTAAATTAACCCTTATTTTATGGCAGTATTTAAGAATGGCAACTGAGAATGTTAACAGTGGAGTAAATGAAATCGTGGAGACGCCTGTACTCACTAACGAGGAGAACGTGCAACAGGCTGGCAATGTTTCTCCTCTGAACAACACCACTAAGTAGATGACGAACGATGGGATGTTTAGAAGCTTTTTGCAGTTCATGCAAAATCAGACGAGGGAGACTCGTGTTCAAAATATAGGAGGAAATGATAGCAATTCACGGTTTGTCACAGCCAAATAGTTCAAGGAGTTGGGACCACCAGAAATCTGGGGAAAGCCAGATCCGATTAAGGCGGAGACGTGGGTCAAACAAATTACCAAGATATTCGATGTCTTGGAATGCACGGAGGAACATAAGGTTCCATTCGCCACCTTTATGTTCCGTAATGAGGCAGACTATTGGTGGGAATCTATGAAGCATACCCATCCAGCCGCACTTAGCATGTCTTGGAAAACGTTTCAAAAACTGTTCAATGACAAGTACTTTCCTAAAAGTATTCGTCATATAAAGGAGGTAGAGTTTATTAGACTGGAGCAGAATAACATGACGGTGTCCCAGTACGAGGCGAAGTTTGCAGAGTTGTCTAGGTTTGCACCTCATTTGGTGGAGAATGACGAATGTATGACGCGGATGTTTCTAAGAGGTTTGAAACCCGGCATACGTCAATATCTCATTTCACATAAATTTTCTCTCTATTCAGATGTTGTCAATAGGGCTCAATTATTAGAGCGAGATAATGAGTACGTTCAACCGAGGGACCACAACCAAGATCATACCGATGACAGCAGTCATCAGAACAATGATAACCAGCAGAGAAAGAAAAATACTGACAAGAACGGCAATCACTTTGGTGGTAATCATGGCCATAAGAATAGAAGAAGCGAGTCGAGAGGAGATTTTAAAAAGAGGAGATTCAACAATGACAATACGAAGACGTCAGCACCAGCAGCAACTGGTTCTAAGGGAAGAGAACGACCACCGGTCATATGCTATAAGTGCGGAAAAGAACGACATACCAGCCCAAACTGTCCACAACAGTTTAAGGTATGTTATAATTGTAGAAAGGAAGGACATATCGCTCGAGATTGCACTGTAATGAAACCAAGTCCAGCGGGGATGGTGACTCAAAAGGCTGTCCCAGAAAAGTCAAAGTCAACGGTTCCTGGAAGAGCGTTTGTTGTGACTGGTCATAATACGAGGAACCAAAACGAGGTGATCACTGGTAAGCTCATTATAAATTCTTGTGATGTTTATACCTTACTAGATACCGGTGCTACCCATTCATTTATCTCTCCTACTCGTGCTCAACGTTTAAATTTGACTCCGGAGAAATTAGACTTTGACCTATCTATGGAAACTCTGTTAGGAGAAACTTTCATCACATCTACTGTTTATAAATCTTGTTTGATCCAAGTTGGCACCATTACATTACCTATTGACCTTATCTCTTTAAAGATACTTGTTTTTGATGTGATTTTAGGGATTGATTGGTTAACTACTCATCATGCCAAAATTGATTATTTTCATAAAGTTGTTAGTTTTCATATTCCTAAGTAACCTGTTATTCGAATTCAAGCAACCAAACCATTGAAGTCAAACACTTTCATATCAAGCCATAAAGTCATTCATTTATTGAAAAACGGATGTCAAGTTTTATTAGCCCATGTCATGGACTTGAACAAAAATACGTCAAATTTGAATGATTTTTCTGTTGTTAGTAAATTTCCTAACGTATTTCCTGAATAATTTCTTGGCCTACCCCCAGAGCGCGATATTGAATTTTGTATTGACTTTGAACCTAGTACAAAACCCATTTCTAAAATCTCATATCGAATAGCTCCTATTGAACTTCAGGAGTTAAAAACCTAACTACAGGAGTTGGTACCTTAGCCTATATCTGGTGACTTCCTTTGTGGAATGCATCGAAGCCAGACTCTCTGTAGGGGACGTCATATTCGTGCGGTGGTAAACTGATAGGTGCCATTGTGCCGTGCTATCCAAGATTGGGATATGAGTCACAGTTGAAAGCAACCTAAGTGAGTAATTGAAATACGTAGCTTTCTAGGCTTAGTTGGTTATTATCGGAGATTCGTGGAAAGATTTTCTCGAATCGATACTCTATTAACTCAGCTGACTCGAAAAGATATAAAGTTCGAATGGAGCAAGGAATGTGGGAAGAGCTTCGAAGAACTCAAGAGGAGACTCATTTCGACACATGTTCTGCCCATACCATCTTGGAAAAGCGAACGTGTAGCTGACGCATTGAGTAGAAGATCGTATGCGTTTACGAGTGCGATATTGTTAACACAAAAGACCCATTTCAGACAACTTACATAAGATGGAGATGGAGTTAAAGATTCTAAGAACCTGCGTGAAGATAACGAATATACGATTAGAATCGACTTTAATCGATAAATTTAAAGCTGCTCAAGCTACAGACCTGGAGTTGATGAATATGAAGAAGAAGATGTAAGAAGTCGTTATTCCAAAAGCGAGAATCGGAGATGTGAGAAAAGGTCAAACCCTCGATTTATTGGTCCATTTGAAATCCTCGATCGAGTAGGAACTATGACCTATAGACTCGTTTTACCGCTAAGTATGACACATGTTTATAATGTTTTTTGCATATCGATGTTACATAAATTTGTGGACGACCCGAACTACATTATTGAGTTAGAACCAGACGAGATAACCGAAGATTTAACGTACGAGGAAGTACTAGTCAAGATCTTGGATAGGAAGTAGCATGTCCTACGCACAAAGGTTATACTACAAGTTAAGATTTTGTGGAAGAACAATGCTATTGAAGAAATGACCTGGGACATGGAAACGGAAATGAAAGCGAGGTATCCTCACCTTTTCAAAATATCAGGTACGTACGTCAATTTCGAGGACGAAATTTTATAAGGAGGGGAGGTTGTAAGACCCCAACTTTTTTTTTGAATAAAATGGAATTTCCTCTATTTATTATTTTGAAATAGTAAGGGTTGAATTGATTAATATGGTTAGTTATGGGTAAAATGAGCAAATATTTTAAATAAACAAGTGGTTATAAAATATTTATTTTTTTTATCGGGAAATATTCGTTTTGTCGTGGAATATTCTTACTGTTGGGGAATATTCGTACGACGGCGCAGCCTTGTGTGAGCCCCATAAAGGAAAGCGATTGGATGAAGAAAATGACAAGTATAAGTTGTTTATAAATAACAGCGTAGTTGTTACCGTTAATACTGTTGAAATACCCGGTGGTTAAAACACAGTAATACGCGTTGTTGCACAGTAGCACACGGTATTGCACCAATTATTGATTCTTACGTAAGAAGGCACTACTCAATTATTGTTACAGTAATTACTGTTCAGTATTTTATTTTATTAATTCAATAATTATTGCGATGACATTTTATATTACTGTTGTTTCAATAATTGTCACTACACAGTATTTTCCATTATCGAAGCAATAATTCATATTAAATTTAAGAGTTTTAAATTTGTTTTAAAAGAAAAACGTTTTTGTGGTTGGTTGGTGGGCTCATGTGTTGTTAAGCATACTGAAATCTGAATTCAAAGGTTGGTGTAGACAAATTTTAATAATTATTATATTTTATTAAATTTTCTACTTTGGTGTTCTAAGTAATTTCTTATAAATAGGGTGCTTAGGTTAGAATTGAAAATCAGACCAGAAACTGAAATCTTTCTCTCTCTCTCTCTCTCTATTATCGAGCGTATTCGTGTGAGTATTTTAAGACTTTGAGTGTTCTATATGGTGCAAGTTCCCTTCAGCTCTATATCTAGTATTCCAGTCAGAAGTACTATCTTGTTGGAGGTAAGGGATGTTATTTTTTTATAAATGATATTATTTCTTTCAATATCATTGTGCCGGAATATTGGTAAGATTTTTCTTGAGAAATTCTTATTTTTTTTCATGTCGGGGTTACTATTCATGAGTTACTATTCACGAGTTACTATTCATGAGTTACTATTCATGAGTTACTATTCACAAGTACTATTCACGAAGCATGATGATTTTTCTTGTGGAATTTTGACCTTTTTGTGTCGGAGTTACTATTCACGTTTACGGCACTTTTCACGTATACGACACTATTCATGAATACGACATTATTCACAAAAAAATTAAATTTTCTTTTCTGTGTCCAAGATTGTCTGTTATGATTTCTATCTTTGATTGGATCTATGTTTTGATCTTCATTTTTGAATTTTGCTCCACAATAGTTTATTATGGAGTATTTTTGAACATGGATAAACCGAAGTACGAATCATTACTATTTGTTCTTTTGTCTCACTGAATTCGTTTTCTTTCAAATATTTTTCAACATCCTCCATTCGAAATGATGATATTACTAAATATTTTTGGCCTGTAGTGCAAAGATGAATGATTTTTGATGAATATCTTTGGCCCGTAGTGCAAAGATGAACAGATGTTTAGATGAACATGACCAACTGATGAATATCTTTAGCCTATAGTGCAAAGATGAATATTTGATTCCAGATATATATTGATTGATGTTACAGGGATAAAATATTGACGATGGACTTTTAAATTCATATACAGAAGATAGTAGATTTTATTCTCTACTTAACTCTTCGAATGAATTATTATTTTCGCTGCGAATATTGATTTAAAACTGGTTGTCTATTGTATTATGTTAGATCTTTCCCTGCTGAGGACTAACGATAATTTGTTCTATGTTATCTTCGTCATAATGTTCTTTACTGGCCTAGTTGAGCTCACCCTTTTCTTTTTTGTTCCATTTTTCTTCTCAGGAGGCGAGAATGTAGCGAGTACTAGTCGAGGTGTGGAATGATGGTTCTAGAAGTTGTTTTAGTAGTCCTCACTATTTTGTAAAATAGTGTATCAATAATTGTAATGAGTACTTATTTGATTGTGGATATTATCTAGATGACAATATTTGTATTTAAACTCACAGTTTTTATGTTGTATTAATAAAGTTGTAGTTGTTTCTGTACCATGTATTTTGATGACTCAGAATGGGTGTTGTATACCTATTTTGGGGGCGTCACATGTAGTGCAAAGATGAACTGTTAATGAATATCTTTGGCCCGTAGTGCAAAGATGAATTTATTAGTATGATTATGAATATGAACTGTGATTTGGTATAACCATGATCTTTGATATTTTAGGTAAAGACAGGTGATGAAAATTATCTTCGTCCTAGGTGCGAAGAGAAATTTAGAATCACAATTATGATTATGAGTTATTCGCATGATTGTGGACAGGAACTGTTGATTGATGTTAGAGGGATATAACATTGTTGGTGGACTTTTAACATGGAGAAGATAATAGACTTTATGGTCTATTTGACTCTTCTAATGGATTGCTCGTTCCGCTGCCACTATTATTGAAAAGTTTTATCATCTAGCATATGTTCTAAATCTCTGATTTATTACTGACGAAGGCTATTGATAATTTAATTATCTTTAATCATGATATTCTTTACTTGGCTAGTTGTGCTCACCCTTTTGGTTCACAATTCCTTTCAGGTAATAAGAGTGTAGCTGGGTCGAGCGGGGGTAACAGGGGAATAGAATGATGGTCTATAGCTGTTGAGGTTTCCCCTAAAGTGTGTCATATTTTATACGTCATTTTAACCATTAATTTTGGTGAACCGAATAGGGTGAGGTGAACCCAACTTTGGAAGGGTGTTTTGCCACTATCATACAAGATGCCTAATGACAGACGACTTCGTGTTATCATAAGACAGTGTTGTGCACATGCACTTCCTAATTATATCTATGAGCACTACTTATATAATTTCAGAGTTTGGTTGAAATATAATTCTCAATTGGATATAATGGAGATAAATATATGTCAAGAAAAGACTCACCATTGGAAAGAACATGATAGTAATCTTCTCGTTTTTCTTTAGGGTCTATTGGGTCAACCAAGGATAATTCTCGACTCAAATAATATCCATCATAACTTAGATGCATGGCCTCCCATGTACGAAGGTTTCCTTGAGAATTTTCTAAAGATTTTATTTTCTAAAACAGCTATTGACTATACTTTTATGTAAAGTACCATTATAAGGTGTTGTGGTCGAGGAACCATGAAAGTTACATATATTTGTATTAAAACTCACAAGCTTATATGTTGTCGTACTCTGCATCACAGTTCAACAGTTGTATAAATGAAGTTTGTATTTGATTTCTATAGTGTGATATCTGGCGAATCAGAATTGGTCGTGTGGACATATTTTGGGGGCCTCACAAACATCCTCTTCCTTGTGTTGATAGAGAAGGTTATTTTGAACATGTGGTTGCTTGGGCTTTGTCACCACGATCTCAACACTGTCTATTAAATCCTTGATCTTGTGCTTGAGGGCCCAATAATCTTGGGTGTCGTAACTCGGAGCTCCAGAATGGTAAGCACACTTCTTGCTTGTATTGAAACCATTTCCACTTGGATTGGTTAGTGGAAGGAGATGGGTAATTTTCTTCTGCGTTGTCAGAAGTTCAAAAATGGGTTCCAATGAGTCCCCTGAGGGTGTGAACACTCTTGGACATCTGACTTCTCCACTTTTTGGCAATGGATGAGTTGAGGATTGTGCTTGAAAAAGGGAATAGTGTCTCATTTGACTAGGCAAGTTTTGATTGCCTCTTTGAGTTTGTGTGAAACCCCAAAACCCTAATAAGACTCGGTCATGAAAATTCAGTATTATTAAATAAAATCTATCCGTTATGAATGTGTATTGTGTTATTATATACTCTGTTATAGAATTAGGTCAAATAAATTTTTGTCCGAAAGTTGACGTGCTTGACACGTCGTGCTTAAAATTTTTCTTCTGAAAATAAACTTTCCTGTAGATGTATTTTGACTAGCTGCTTTGTCGTGCTTACACTAACAAAGCGTTTTGTCATGCTTAGTAGGATTTGTGTAAAAATCTAAGTTAGGAACCCTAATATCTAAATCAGGAAACCCAACACTAGATTTAGAAACCCTAGCTAACCCTAATTTTGAAACCCTAACCCTAATTGGTTAGATTAAACCTTAGTTAGGTTACCCTAAACCCTAACCATGATTATTAAGCTTTAATTAGGTGTTAATAAACATCATTAAGTAACCCTAATCATAAAAACCAAAACCCTAATCAAGATTAAGGAGGATTAGGGCATAATTAAGCTACTAAAGTTTGTGAACTAGCTCACAAGTAGGATTCAAGCTACCACATCAAGTCCCAATGAAGCACATTAGCTGGTATCATCCCCCAAGCAGCACAAATAACAAACATCAGATATTAAGAGAGGCAAGTAGGTGGAAAATGACCAAAACCCTAACTTTCCAATCCTATAAATAGCAGCCCTAACTCAAGCTAAACCCACGAAATTCTAAAGCCTATACACTCATATATCATACCTAAACCCTGGTGATAACAAGATCAGAATCAGAAGCCAAAAATCAAAATCATTCAAGAAAGGTGCAAACCCTAATTTTAACCTAGATCTTTGATGATATGTTAGATATGTTGTTTAGTTGTTTAAATATGTGTAATAATATGTTAGTAAGTATTATAAGTTGATAGATCTTGTTTTCATAACATCTAAATATATCAAAATGATATTTTAAGCAAACTGAAAATTCTGGAAAAATAGGTCTGACAGTCGAATTTCAGAGCCTGTAAATATTTGTATGTTAATATTTAGGTCTGTTAATTGTATGCTAGTTGTAGTATTACATGAGGTTAGTAATCTGGAAGAGAAAACATGTCTATTAGATTCATATATTGCAAGATATAAGTGGTCAAAATTCGTTGACCGACCACAAAGTTCTGATTTCCGGGTTACCCATAAATCTCAAGAACAGGTTGAGCTGGGTAGTTTGACTGACCTTTAAATTACTATATATTTGTTGTTAGGATGTCTAAGTGTTATGTAAAGATACCCTGACATACATACTACATATCTATGACACTCAAACTCTTAATCAATTCATATATAGGTTTACTAGAATTAATGGTCAAATATCGTTGACCGAGCATGACTGCGCTTTCTGGAAAACCCAGAAAACTAATGAACACCAAGAACATTCTCTGGTTGTACTTTGACCAAACTAAATTTGTACCTTAAGGTCCTACTCATTCCAAACCAGTGTATCATATATGTACCTTGGTATATAGATTACAAATTTCAACAATCAAAACACACATCTATCGCACGGATTGAAAGATATAAGAGCCACAAAAGCGTTGACCGACCATGACCACTATTCTGGGTTATCCAGAAATCTAAGAACAGCTCTGACAGTGACTTTGAATCTCTATAACTTCTTGTTATATACAAGTTAAAGCATGAAGTTGGTATGTTGTTGTACTACTACATGAGTACTACAACACCTATACACTTACAAACCCGAAATCATCAACAATAGAGAATTAGACTAAGGTCAAAGTGACCTCTTAGCATAGACCAAACTGTTCCCCAGAAATGAAAAATACCTATAGCCACACTTTCTGTCGCTATAGGCCTTTACTGACTTACACTAAATAAAATTTAAATAAATAAATTAATAAAATTAGAAATAATTATAAAAAAAGTTTTAAAAATTATTTTACGTTATAATAATTAACTTTTAAAATTTTTACATAAATTTAATAAATATTTTATTTATTTAAATATTATTAATAATTAATTTATTAATAATTAATTTATTAATAATTTAATTAGAATAATCATTTATAAATAATAAATATTTATTTAAAAATGATATTAATGTTTTAAAAATCATATTAAATGGTTATAGATTATTTAAAAATAATAAATAACATTTTAATAATATTCTAATTAACTATTAATTATGTAAAAATAATAATAAATGATTGAAAAATCATTTAATGGATAAATAAATATCTAAAAATTATTATAAGCTTCCGGAAATTATTATAAATGATATACAAATTATCCAAAAATATAATAAAGCTTATAATTAAAGTTCAACTCTGATATTAGCTTATTAATTTTCCGGTAAAGTTTTAGGACACCAAAATCATATCAAACTTAACCTGAACGTGAATAGTTTGTATATTTGAGTATTGTTATCAATACTAATGTGTTAGACATATATGTTTGAACATCTTAGGTATTTATAAACTAATAGAGTAGCGTTGCTTAATCGATCTTCGCTCAGGTAAGTTCTCTAAACCTTAATCTCTTATTAAGCAGGTTCTTGAACCCTGCTTATACGTTGAACTAGATTCCTATCTTGATTTGTTTTTTGATATATTATACCAAACCAAACTTCCTACCAATTATTGTGAAGTTATTTCTATAGCTTCAGCATAACTAAGAAATGAAATATTTTTTCATATGTTATTGTTGTTTATCAAGCATAAACTATTGTGTCAAACCAAATTGCTTTGGTAAGACATCTTATACAGAGTTGTATATCCCTGAAGAGAAAATTATGTGTGCCAGTATAACTGACACTTAGTGCAAGTTGGGCATGATTAGGATGAGATGCATACTCATAGGATGTTAAATAAGTTGATCCCTTGTCTCATAACAAGATTTCCAAGTCTTTGTGACTGACAGAAATGGTTAAAATAAAAATTCCAAAAATGGTAATCAACACTCAGTTGAGAAATGTTTTGAACTGTTATATTTATTCAAATCCTATATTGTTTTATAAAATAAAACTTGTTGAGCATGTCATAGCTCATTCTTGCAAATCAATTCCTTTGCATTATTAGATGGTAACCTTTGCACATCTAGAACAAATAATGGGAAGCAGCCATGCTTAGATTAGTTTAAATTATTGTCTAGCTTAATGTAAGAATTTTATAATAAGGAATTCTTTGTGAAGAATCATGTAATCGAACCATTATATATATGATATAATATCCCTTTATTTCCGCAACCTTGTTTCCTTTACATAAATAGATATAATTAGAACTTTTGATTTATTTTGAGATCCTTAGGAACTATACTTCTGAGTGAGAGTATTGGCAATATGGAATGTTCATGTTATTGTCGATGCTCCAGATTTCAGATAGATAGGTACTATCGATACGATAGAGTAATCTGCAAGATATAGACTATACATCTGAGTGAGGGTATTGGCAATATGGATTGTTCATGTTATTACTAATACTCTATATTTTACATAGATAGAAACTATTCATAGATACAGTCTATACATCCAAGTGAGGGTATCCAGACATAACAATAGTTCTATAATGAATTATTATCTGTTATGGGATATTGTGAACCTTGGATAGATAGGATTTATATCTTATCATATATGTATAGTATTTCTATTAGATATAAGCATTGAATCAGATACTGTGGGTGTATATATTTGGATGCATTATTAATTGTGTTAGGAATAATGAGTCTCAAAACTTTACAGAAGAAGCTGCTCATGCAGAAAATGAGGGAGAGCCTGAGCAAGAAAGTCAAAAAGAAGTCATTGACATAGTGGAATCATCAAAAAAAGATGGAGAAGAAGATGAAGACAAAGATGATGATGAACTTGAGATCACAGGCACGGGCCATGATGGGTATATGAGTTATCTTTACAATTAGTTGTTCTCTTATCTCCCCATTATGCCCTATCATCAAGCTCAAATTCTAAACTCCTAGAGCCACATCTTTTGGAGCTTCAAGGAATATCCAGCCATCTCTGTGCTAGCCCATGGATTTCCAAGCAACTTTAACTTTGCCAAGAAGCTCATCATAAATGATCCCTCCTCAAGAATGGTGCATGAGGTATTAACTGTCCCAATTCTTTACAGAGTGAATCACTATCCACTGTCTTTTCCAGCCAATTTTATAAATTTCCAAGCTGGTTGGAAGTGGTTCTAAATCCAGCAAGTCAATCCCCAATTACAGAATCCCAAAATTCTATAACTGATGAACCAAACGTGCCAAACTTCATATTGATCCCAACTCCCATCATCTCTACGATCACTGACTCTAGCCCCATCGTAGAGTCCCAAGGAGAAGTCGTAGAGTCACCCACTCCAGACACCCAAACACATGCCCCTCCATCAGATATTCCCTCTTCATCCACAAATGAATTCTTCAACCTTGATCTTGCCCTCTACTCCTCGCAAGATCAATTCAAGAAAACATCCCCTCGTTTAAACAATCCTTAAATAAGTGATCTACTCTCAAATCTGCCCACTAAAGCTGAGTTGAATGAAGTGTCCAAGAACATGATCAAGGACACCGATGAGAGCATTGAAGCTCACTCAGAACTCATTCATCTCAGACTGACAAACATGATCACTGATGTAAACATTCTTCCAGGCACCCTAAACGCTGAGCTTACTAAGAAGTTGAGGGAGATTATCAAGGAAATGATTAAAAGCATAAAGAACAGGGATGATATTCACTTCATAGCTGCCAAGAAACACAGAGATGATATTCTTGCATTACAAGACACTCAAGAAGCCCAGAATACGCTTATGATGGAGAACATCATCAGTTTGAAAACTGCAGTCAAAGAATTTCAACAAGCCTACATAACCCAAGGATAACAAACTGACAATGTTCTAGCCATTCTCAAAAATAAGGACCCTCGATCTAAAGCTCTGATAAAGGAAAATTGAGCGGACATTGCTCAAACTCAAAGACAACTCAACAAGCTCGTCCAAGTAGTGGCTCGACTTTCCAAAAACATTCGAACCTTTGATGCTGACATAAAGGGGGAGAATAAAGGGAAAGGAGAAGGAGGCCAGGGCAGAGGCAGAGGAGGTCAAGGAGGCAAGGGTAGAGGCAGAGGAAGGAGTCCTCCTGCAAGGAAATTCCACCAACAGACTCCACGATCCAGTCATCAGACTCAACGACCTGATCAGTAGGAAATTTTAATGGCTCAGCCAATAAGGAGTATAGGGCCAGCTACCAGCTCATAAAATGTCACCACCACAGGCCTTAAAATGCCAACTGGAGATCCTACATTCATGAATAGGCATGATCAAAATCCTAGGCTAAGCCCTAGTGTAAGACCCCAACTTATTAATGAATAAAATCAAATTTTCTCTAAATATTATTGTGAATAATAAGGGGTTAATTTGATATAATACTTTGGTTATGGGTGAAATCTGCAAATTTTGCAAAATAAGCAAGTGGTTATAAAATATTTATTTTTGGTCGGTGAATATTCGGTTGGTCGTGGAATATTCTTGCTGTCGGGGAATATTCGTACGACGACGCAGCCTTGTGTGGGCCCCATAACGGAAAGCGATTGGATGAAGAAAACGACAAGTATAAGTTGTTTATAAATAACGGCGTAGTTGTTACCGTTAATACTGTTGGAATACCCGGTGGTTAAAATACAGTAGCACACGGTATTGCACCAATTATTGATTCTTACGTAAGAAGGCACTACTCAATAATTGTTACAGTAGTTATTATTCAATATTTTATTTTATTGATTCAATAATTGCTGCGTTGATATTTTATATTATTGTTGTTTCAATAATTGTTGCTGCACAGTATTTTCATTTATCAGATCAATAATTCATATTATTTGAATAATATTATTAGATAACATTATTGGCAATGTCTAGAAAGTTCTGTCTAAGGAGAGGTTTGGTCATCTAATTGCGCGCCAGTAAGGAGAAATCCTTATTGGAAAGCCCCCTCTTTCCTGGGAACGGCCTGGTTGTCATAAATGTGATTCTGTAATATTATTTGTGAATAATTAATTATTGATTCATATGATAAGGAAATATTTATTTTATGTGGATATAAATGAGGGATATATTTTTGTGGTTAAAAATGAAGGAGTTAATGTTGAGGTTTTTATCAGTATTTTTGTCGGAATGGAGGTATTAAAAATCAGGGTTTTTGAGATAGTTTGCGGGGGTTATAATTTTTAATCCGACCGTTGGATCGTGGTAATTTTTGGATATGTTATACATATATAAGTTGAGTATATGTCCACAAATTTTGAACCGTTAAAAATGAACGTATGATTTATTATGAATTTTACAAGATGACTGGTTCAGAAATTGTTGAATTTTCGGAGTTTATCATTTTGGTGGAAAATTCTAGAATTGGTGGGCCCCACTTGTGGTTGGTGAAGAAATGTGCTGAATTATATTTCAAATGTGGTGGGTGGGAATAGTAGCAGGTAAAGCCATCAGGTTGCAGGTCAAACCTACCAAAATTTTCCTATAAATAGAGGGCTAAGTTAGAATTGAAAATCACACCAGAAACAAGTTTTCTCTCTTTCTCTCTCTAGATTATTGAGTGTATTTTGTGAGTATTTAGATACTTTGAGAGTTTCTATTCATCAGAGCAAGTTTCTTTCAGCCTTATACCGGTATTCCGACCAGAAGTACTGATATTTTGAGGTAAGGGATATTATTTTCTTCTTAATGATATTATTTTCTTCAATATCATTATGCTGAAATATTGATATGAGTTTTTATCAAATTTGGAACTTTTTGTGTCGGGGTTACTATTCACGTATACGGCACTATTCACGTATACGGCACTATTCACGAATACGGCACTATTCACCGAAAAATAAAATTTTTCCTTTTTGTCCAAGATGTCTATTATGGTTACTATCTTTGATTGTATCCATGTTTTGATCTTTATTTTTGAATTCTGCTTCACAATTGATTATTATGAAGTATTATTGATCTTGGATAAACTGTTATACGAATCCCTACTATTTGTCCTTCTGTCTCATTGGATTCGTTCTCTTTAAGATATTTTTCATCATCCTCAGTCCTAAATGATGATATTACTGAATATCTTTGGCCTGTAGTGCAAAGATGTATAATTACTTGATGAATATCTTTGGCCTGTAGTGCAAAGATGAACAGGTGTTGAGATGAACATGACCGACTGATGATACAAATGAATATCTTTGGCCTGTAGTGCAAAGATGAATATTTGGTTAAAGATGATTATTAATTGATGTTACAGGGATAAAATATTGATGATGGACTTTTAAATCTTAGAAGATAGTAGAATTCTTTCTCTACTTGACTCTTCTAATGGTTTGCTGTTTCCGCTGCAGTTGTTGATCTAAAACTTGTTGTCGATTATATTTTATCAGATTTTTCCCTGTTGAAGACTAACGATAATTTGTTGTATATTATCTTAGTCATAATATTCTTTACTGGGCTAGTTGAGCTCACCCTTTTCCTTTTTGTTCCATTTTTCTTCTCAGGAGGTGAGAACATAGCAGGATCTAGTCGGGGTATGGAGTGATGGTTCTAGAAAGATGTATTAGCAGTCCTCACTATTTCTGTAAAATAGTGTTTGAATAATTGTAATGAGGATTTATTTGAGTGTGGATATTGTCTAGAAGACAATATTTGTATTTAAACTCACAGTATGTGTTGTCGTATTTTGCACGACAATTGTATTATTGAAGTTGTAGTTTGCTTTCTGTACCATGTATTTGGCGACTCAGAATGGGTGTTGTATACCTATTCTGGGGGCGTCACAGTTGGTATCAGAGCTTAGGGATATGATCCCTGGCTGAGATGTGAGACAAGAACTAGGAGGGGAGAGACGGGGAATTCCTTCGCTAGTATGACCTGACTAAGTTTATTTGGTGTTTATTTGGTCGGTCAGAGTATAGGGATAATATATGACATGACTATTAACCCTTGTTTTATGGCAGTATTTAAGAATGGCAGCTGAGAACGTTAATAATGGAGTAAATCAGACCGTGGAGACACCTTTGATCACTACCCAGGGGAACGTGCAACAGGAAGGCAATATTCCTCCTGTAAACAACGTTACCGAGCAAACGATGAATGATGGAATGTTTAGGAGCTTTTTGCAGTTCATGCAAAATCAGACGAGGGAGACTCGTGTGCAGAATACGGGTGGAAATGATAACAACGCGCGGTTTGTCACAGCTAAGCAGTTCAAAGAATTGGGACCACCAGAATTTAAGGGAAAGCCGGATCCGATCATGGCGGAAACGTGGGTCAAGCAAATTACCAAGATATTTGATGTCTTGGGATGCACGGAGGAACAGAAGGTTCCATTCGCCACATTTATGTTCCGCGGTGAGGCAGACTACTGGTGGGAGTCTGTGAAGCGTACCCAGCCTGACGCACTCAACATGTCCTGGGAAACATTTCAAAAACTGTTCAATGACAAGTACTTTCCTGAAAGTATTCGTCATATGAAGGAGGTTGAGTTTATTAGACTGGAACAAAACAACATGACGGTGTCCCAGTACGAGGCGAAGTTTGCAGAGTTATCCAGGTTTGCACCTCATTTGGTCGAAAATGAGGAACGAATGACAAGGATGTTTCTGAGAGGTCTAAAACCCGAGATTCGGCAATATCTTATCTCTCATAAATTTTCTTTATATTCAGATGTTGTAAACAGGGCTCAATTATTAGAGCGAGATAATGAGTATGTGCAACCGAGGGACCACAACCAGGGTCATACCGGTGGCGGCAGTCATCGAAGCAATGAAAACCAGCAGGGAGGAAAACATTCGGACAAAAGCGGTAACCACTCTGGTGGTAATCGTGGTCGTGATAATAGAAGGAGCGAGTCGGGAGGAGATTTCAAGAAGAGAAGGTACAACAATGATAACGTGAAGACGTCAGCACAAACATCAACTGTTTCTAGGGGAGGAGAACGACCACCGGTCGTATGTTACAAATGTGGGAAAGAGGGACATATCAGCCCAAACTGCCCACAACAATCCAAGGTATGTTATAACTGTGGAAAGGAAGGTCATATAGCTCGAGAGTGTTCTGTAGCAAAACCAAGTTCAGCGGGGATGGTGACTCCAAAAGTTATCCCGGATAAGTCGAAATCAGCGGTTCCTGGAAGGGCGTTTGTCGTTACTGGCCAAAACGCGAGAAACCCGAACGAGGTGATCACGGGTAAGCTAATCTTGAATTCTTGCGAAGTTTATACTTTACTAGATACCGGTTCTACCCATTCTTTTATCTCTCCTGCTTGTGCTCAACGTTTAAACTTGACTCCGGAGAAATTGGACTTTAACTTATCTGTTGAAACTCCGTTGGGTGAAACCTTCGTTACATCTACAGTTTATAAATCTTGCATGATCCAAGTTGGCACTATCACATTACCTGTTGATCTTATCTCTTTAAAGATACTTGCTTTTGATGTGATTTTAGGAATTGATTGGTTAACCACTCATCATGCTAAAATTGATTGTTTTCGTAAGGTTGTTAGTTTTCATATTCCTAACCAACCTGTCATACGAATTCAAACTACTAAACCACTAAAATCAGTCACTGTCATATCAAGCCACAAAGCTATTCGTTTATTGAAAAACGGATGTCAAGCTTTCTTAGCCCATGTTATGGATTTGAACAAAGACAAGTCAGATTTGAATAATATTTCTATTGTTAGAGAATTTTCCGATGTATTTCCTGAAGAACTTCCCGGTCTACCCCCGGAACGAGAAATTGAATTCTTTATTGACCTTGAACCCGGTACAAAGCCCATTTCTAAAACCCCATATCGAATGGCTCCTATTGAACTTCAGGAGTTAAAAGTCCAACTACAGGAGTTGTTGGACATCGGTTTTATTCGTCCTAGTACGTCTCCTTGGGGTGCTCCTGTTTTATTCGTAAAGAAGAAAGACGGGAGTATGCGACTTTGTATTGACTATCGAGAATTGAACCATGTCACCATCAAGAATAGGTATCCGCTACCTCGCATTGATGACCTGTTTGACCAGTTGCAAGGAGCACAATTCTTTTCAAAGATCGATCTTCGTTCTGGATATCATCAGCTGAAGATTAAAACTGAGGATATTCCAAAGACTGCCTTCAGAACTCGGTACGGGCATTATGAATTCTTAGTAATGTCTTTTGGATTGACTAATGCTCCTGCTGCCTTCATGGATATGATGAACCGTGTATTCAAAGAATATTTGGATCAGTTCGTTGTTGTCTTTATTGATGACATCCTCATCTATTCCAAAAGCCGTGAAGATCATGAGCGCCATTTGAAGCTGGTACTGCAAAGGCTTCGTGAAAACAAGCTATATGCCAAACTGAAGAAATGCGAGTTCTGGCTTGAGGAAGTAGCATTCCTTGGGCACGTGGTGTCAAAACATGGAGTATCTGTCGACCCGGCGAAGATTGAAGCCATACAAAGTTGGGAGCAACCGAAGTCGGTAACCGAAGTACGTAGCTTTCTGGGCTTAGCTGGTTATTATCGGAGATTTGTGGAAGGATTTTCTCGAATCGCTACTCCGTTAACTCAGCTGACTCGGAAAGATACAAAATTCGTATGGAGTGAGGAATGCGAGAAGAGTTTCCAAGAACTCAAGAGGAGACTCATTTCGGCACCTGTTTTGACAATACCATCTGGTTCGGATGGATTTGTTATCTACAGCGATGCTTCAGGCAAAGGGTTAGGATGTGTTCTCATGCAACATGGGAAAGTCATAGCCTATGCCTCACGACAACTCAAAGAATATGAGAGGAATTATCCTACTCATGATTTGGAGTTGGCAGCAGTCGTTTTTGCGTTGAAGATCTGGAGACACTACCTGTATGGGGAGAAAGTGGAGATCTATACAGATCATAAAAGCCTCAAATATTTCTTCACCCAAAAGGAACTCAACATGCGGCAACGACGTTGGCTTGAGCTGTTGAAAGATTACGATCATACCATCCAATACCATCCTGGAAAAGCAAACGTAGTAGCTGACGCATTGAGTAGAAGATCATATGCGGGTACGAGTGCAATGTTTTTAACACAAAGGCCCATTTTGTATGACTTGCAAAGGATGGAGATAGAGATGAAGGCTCCAAGTACCCACATGATGATATCAAATATACGAGTAGAACCGACTTTAATCGATAAAGTTAAAGCTGCTCAAGCTACGGATATAGAGCTGATGCGTATGAAGAAGAAAGTGCAAGAAGGTGCTATTCCAGAAGCAAGAATCGATGAAGAAGGAATACTTCGAGTCAACTCCAGACTTTGTGTTCCTAACGATTTTGACTTGAAGCATAGAATAATGATGGAGGCACACAACACACCGTTTGCAATCCATCCTGGGAGTACCAAAATGTATCACGATCTTCGACATACATTTTGGTGGAGCAATATGAAAAGAGAGATCGCGGAGTTTATCTCGAGATGTTTAACTTGTCAACGTGTAAAAGCGGAGCATCAAGTACCAAAGGGTCCATTGCAACCACTTGAGATTCCGAAATGGAAGTGGGAACACATTACTATGGATTTTGTTACAGGTCTTCCCAAGGTTTCTCAAGGCATAGATGCGATTTGGGTTATTGTTGATAGATTAACCAAGTCCGCTCATTTCTTGCCGATACGTGAGACTTATTCCCTTGAACGTCTTGCTAGTATGTACGTGAACGAGATTGTGAGATTGCATGGCATGCCAGTATCCATAGTTTCGGATCGTGACCCAAGATTCACTTCACGATTTTGGGTTAGCTTGCAGAAAGCTATGGGCACGGATTTACGATTCAGTTCAGCATACCATCCTCAAACGGACGGACAATCAGAGAGGACTATTCAAACTCTTGAAGATCTATTAAGACTTTGTGTCTTAGATCTCAAAGGGAGTTGGGATAAGTACCTACCATTGGTGGAATTCTCCTACAACAACAGTTATCAGGCGAGCATAGGTATGGCTCCATTTGAGGCGTTGTATGGAAGAAAATGTCGTTCTCCAGTATGCTGGGACGAGGTGGGTGAAGCAACATTGTTGGGACCAGAATTGGTACGCATTACTACAGAGAAGATCCAAACGATTCGACAACGTATACAAACGGCACAGGATCGACAAAAGAGTTATGCGGATCTTCATCGGAAGGACGTGGAATTTAATATTGGGGATCATGTATTGTTACGTGTTGCACCATGGAAGGGAGTTACAAGATTTGGGAAGAGAGGAAAGCTCAATCCAAGATTTGTTGGTCCATTTGAGATTCTTGAGCGAATAGGAAATGTGGCATATAGACTCGCATTACCTCCAAGCATGTCTCGTGTTCATAATGTTTTTCACATATCTATGCTTCGTAAATATGTTAAAGACCCGAACCACATTATTGAGTTAGAACCAGACGAGATAGCTGAAGATTTAACGTACGAGGAGGTACCTGTTAAGATCTTGGATAGGAAAGAGCATGTCCTACGCACGAAGGTTATACCACAAGTTAAGGTTTTGTGGAGAAACCATGCTATTGAAGAAATGACCTGGGAGTTGGAATCAGAAATGAAAGCGAGGTATCCTCACCTTTTTGAAACATCAGGTACGTACGTCAATTTCGAGGACGAAATTTCATAAGGAGGGGAGGTTGTAAGACCCCAACTTATTAATGAATAAAATCAAATTTTCTCTAAATATTATTGTGAATAATAAGGGGTTAATTTGATATAATACTTTGGTTATGGGTGAAATGTGCAAATTTTGCAAAATAAGCAAGTGGTTATAAAATATTTATTTTTGGTCGGTGAATATTCGGTTGGTCGTGGAATATTCTTGCTGTCGGGGAATATTCGTACGACGACGCAGCCTTGTGTGGGCCCCATAACGGAAAGCGATTGGATGAAGAAAACGACAAGTATAAGTTGTTTATAAATAACGGCGTAGTTGTTACCGTTAATACTGTTGGAATACCCGGTGGTTAAAATACAGTAGCACACGGTATTGCACCAATTATTGATTCTTACGTAAGAAGGCACTACTCAATAATTGTTACAGTAGTTATTATTCAATATTTTATTTTATTGATTCAATAATTGCTGCGTTGATATTTTATATTATTGTTGTTTCAATAATTGTTGCTGCACAGTATTTTCATTTATCAGATCAATAATTCATATTATTTGAATAATATTATTAGATAACATTATTGGCAATGTCTAGAAAGTTCTGTCTAAGGAGAGGTTTGGTCATCTAATTGCGCGCCAGTAAGGAGAAATCCTTATTGGAAAGCCCCCTCTTTCCTGGGAACGGCCTGGTTGTCATAAATGTGATTCTGTAATATTATTTGTGAATAATTAATTATTGATTCATATGATAAGGAAATATTTATTTTATGTGGATATAAATGAGGGATATATTTTTGTGGTTAAAAATGAAGGAGTTAATGTTGAGGTTTTTATCAGTATTTTTGTCGGAATGGAGGTATTAAAAATCAGGGTTTTTGAGATATTTTGCGGGGGTTATAATTTTTAATCCGACCGTTGGATCGTGGTAATTTTTGGATATGTTATACATATATAAGTTGAGTATATGTCCACAAATTTTGAACCGTTAAAAATGAACGTATGATTTATTATGAATTTTACAAGATGACTGGTTCAGAAATTGTTGAATTTTCGGAGTTTATCATTTTGGTGGAAAATTCTAGAATTGGTGGGCCCCACTTGTGGTTGGTGAAGAAATGTGCTGAATTATATTTCAAATGTGGTGGGTGGGAATAGTAGCAGGTAAAGCCATCAGGTTGCAGGTCAAACCTACCAAAATTTTCCTATAAATAGAGGGCTAAGTTAGAATTGAAAATCACACCAGAAACAAGTTTTCTCTCTTTCTCTCTCTAGATTATTGAGTGTATTTTGTGAGTATTTAGATACTTTGAGAGTTTCTATTCATCAGAGCAAGTTTCTTTCAGCCTTATACCGGTATTCCGACCAGAAGTACTGATATTTTGAGGTAAGGGATATTATTTTCTTCTTAAATGATATTATTTTCTTCAATATCATTATGCTGAAATATTGATATGAGTTTTTATCAAATTTGGAACTTTTTGTGTCGGGGTTACTATTCACGTATACGGCACTATTCACGTATACGGCACTATTCACGAATACGGCACTATTCACCGAAAAATAAAATTTTTCCTTTTTGTCCAAGATGTCTATTATGGTTACTATCTTTGATTGTATCCATGTTTTGATCTTTATTTTTGAATTCTGCTTCACAATTGATTATTATGAAGTATTATTGATCTTGGATAAACTGTTATACGAATCCCTACTATTTGTCCTTCTGTCTCATTGGATTCGTTCTCTTTAAGATATTTTTCATCATCCTCAGTCCTAAATGATGATATTACTGAATATCTTTGGCCTGTAGTGCAAAGATGTATAATTACTTGATGAATATCTTTGGCCTGTAGTGCAAAGATGAACAGGTGTTGAGATGAACATGACCGACTGATGATACAAATGAATATCTTTGGCCTGTAGTGCAAAGATGAATATTTGGTTAAAGATGATTATTAATTGATGTTACAGGGATAAAATATTGATGATGGACTTTTAAATCTTAGAAGATAGTAGAATTCTTTCTCTACTTGACTCTTCTAATGGTTTGCTGTTTCCGCTGCAGTTGTTGATCTAAAACTTGTTGTCGATTATATTTTATCAGATTTTTCCCTGTTGAAGACTAACGATAATTTGTTGTATATTATCTTAGTCATAATATTCTTTACTGGGCTAGTTGAGCTCACCCTTTTCCTTTTTGTTCCATTTTTCTTCTCAGGAGGTGAGAACATAGCAGGATCTAGTCGGGGTATGGAGTGATGGTTCTAGAAAGATGTATTAGCAGTCCTCACTATTTCTGTAAAATAGTGTTTGAATAATTGTAATGAGGATTTATTTGAGTGTGGATATTGTCTAGAAGACAATATTTGTATTTAAACTCACAGTATGTGTTGTCGTATTTTGCACGACAATTGTATTATTGAAGTTGTAGTTTGCTTTCTGTACCATGTATTTGGCGACTCAGAATGGGTGTTGTATACCTATTCTGGGGACGTCACACCTAGTGAGCTAGAACATCTAGCAAGATGGGATGAAGCAAGCAGGAAAAGAAGAGCTGAGGAGTATGCCAATCCTCCTTGCAAAAGATCAAGGAAATAGAGATTCTGTCTAAGGAGAGGTTTGGTCATCTAATTGCGCGCCAGTAAGGAGAAATCTTTATTGGAAAGCCCCCTCTTTCCTGGGAACGGCCTGGTTATCATAAATGTGATTCTGTAATATTATTTGTGAATAATTAATTATTGATTCATATGATAAGGAAATATTTATTTTATGTGGATATAAATGAGGGATATATTTTTGTGGTTAAAAATGAAGGAGTTAATGTTGAGGTTTTTATCAGTATTTTTATCGGAATGGAGGTATTAAAAATCAGGGTTTTTGAGATATTTTGCGGGGTTATAATTTTTAATCCGACCGGTAGATCGTGGTAATTTTTGGATATGTTATACATATATAAGTTGAGTATATGCCCACAAATTTTGAACCGTTAAAAATGAACGTATGATTTATTATGAATTTTACGAGATGACTGGTTCAGAAATTGTTGAATTTTCGGAGTTTATCATTTTGGTGGAAAATTCTAGAATTGGTGGGCCCCACTTGTGGTTGGTGAAGAAATGTGCTGAATTATATTTCAAATGTGGTGGGTGGGAATAGTAGCAGGTAAAGCCATCAGGTTGCAGGTCAAACCTACCAAAATTTTCCTATAAATAGAGGGCTAAGTTAGAATTGAAAATCACACTAAAAACATAAGTTTTCTCTCTTTCTCTCTCTAGATTATTGAGTGTATTTTGTGAGTATTTAGATACTTGGTGAGTTGCTATTCATCAGTGCAAGTTTCCTTCAGCGTCATATCCGATATCCAGTCAGAAGTGCTGCTCTTTTGAGGTAAGGGATAGTAAGGGATAGTAAGGGATTTTAAGGGTTGTTATGATTTTCAGTTTCGTAATTTTTCTGAACTTCAAAAATTCTGGAAAAATTTGAAATGATATTTTGATGAGTTTTCTTGATTGTGTCCAAAAATGGTGATTTTTGGATGTATAGATTGAGAGTTATGAATTTTATGAGAAAAGACTATTTTAAAAGTAACAGCTTATAATTCCTTGTGGTTAACTCCAAAATTGATGAAATTTTTATTGGGAGTACATGTATATGATAGAAGTATACTCTGTAAATTTCAGAATTTTTAGACAAAAGTACAATTTTTGATAAATGTCTAAATATTCGGCTATTTTGGCCATATGAAAAATAGTAAATGACTTTTAAAAATTCTGAGAAAAATATATGTTCACTATGGGACTATATTATGCTAAATCCCAGAAAAGAAATATTTTTGGAACTGATTTGGTATTTTTTATGAAAATGGTCTAGTTATGAGTAAATGAATTAAATATGTTTTGTGAGAAAGAAAATTGGAAAATAGGATTTTATGGCTTGAGAATCCTATATGAGGTATATGCAGATTTTTGATGAGGGTTTTGGTTATTGATGATGAAATTGTAAGAGTTGGCATTTTATGATGATTAAATGCATTAATTAGTAAAGTGTAAACAATTTAAATAAATTGTTTATAAGCTTAAGAAATGTTATTCTTTCAATATCATTATACCGAAATATTGGTATGAATTTTATTGTGGAATTTCTACCTTTTTGAGTCGGTGTTACTATTCACGAGTTACTATTCACGAGTTACTATTCATGAGTTACTATTCACGAGTTACTATTCACGACAAAATTGGTTTCTTTTACTAACCAAATTATAGTTGATTTATGAATATTACTCTTGAGATTAAATCTATATGTTGATTATATTGATTTTATTATCATATATAACATTTTTATAACCCTGATGTTGAATTTCTCTTTCACTGGAGTGTAAAGATGGGTAGATTATTGGTATGATCATGACTAGGGTTCTCTTTGGCCTGTAGTGCAAAGTTGAATTGTGACTGGTATGATCATGACCATTGAATTTATAATTGAATATCTTAAGCTTAAGTGCAAAGGTGAATTGATCAACATGGTTATAATTATTGTTTATATAAATTCTGAAATGATTATATATTTCTTTGAGATATGAATATATTTGGCCTGTAGTGCAAATATGAATTGTTGATGAATATCTTTGGCCTGTAGTGCAAAGATGAACTGTTGTTGAATATCTTTGGCCTGTAGTGCAAAGATGAACTGTTGTTGAATATCTTTGGCCCGTAGTGCAAAGATGGTTTGTTGATGAATATCTTTGGCCCGTAGTGCAAAGATGGATTTGTTAGTATGATTATAAACAGGAATTGTGATTTGGTATAACCATGATCTTTGATGTTTCAGGTAAAGACAGGTGATGAAAATATTCTTCGTCCTGGGTGCGAAGAAAAATTTATAGTCACAATTATGATTATGAGTTATTCATATGATTGTGGAAAGGAACTGTTGAGTGATGTTACATGGATAAAACATTGTTGGTGGATTTTTAACATGGAGAAGATAATAGACTTTATAGTCTATTTGACTCTTCTAATGGATTGCTCGTTCCGCTGCAACTATGGTTAAAATTTTTATCATTTACCATATGTTCTAAATTTCTGATTTAGTATTGATGAAGGCTATTGATAATTAAATTATCTTTAGTCATGATATTCTTTACTGAGCTAGTTGTGCTCACCCTTTTGCTTCACAATTCCTTTCAGGTAATAAGAGTGTAGCTGGGTCGAGCGAGGGTAACGGGGAAATAGAACAGTGGTCTCTAGCTGTGGATGTTCTCCCGAAGCAGTATAGAAAAGTTCATTTAGTAGTTATATTTGGTGAATCCAATAGGGTAAGGTGTACCCAACGTTGGAAGGGTGGTTTGCCACTATCATACAAGATGTCTAACGACATACAACCTCGTGTCATCATAAGACAGGGATGTGCTCATCCACTTGCTGAGTATATATACGAGCACTACCTATATAATCTTGGTGTTTGTTTGAAGTATAATTCTCAATTAGAGACAGTAGAGATAATGATAAGTCAAGAGAAGACTCACCATTGGGAAGAATATGATAGTAATCTTCTCGTTTTTCTTTGGGGTCTATTGGGTCAACCAAGGATAATTCTGTGGCCATATGATATCTATCATAACCTAGACGCGTGGCCTCCCATGTACGAAGGTTTCCTTGAGCACTTCCCAAAGATTCTAATTTCTAAAACAGTTTTTGACTATACCTTTATGTAAGGTGTTATTGTGAGGTGATGTCCACGGTTGGAACATGAGTCACATTTGGTATATATTTGTATCCAAACTCACAGCATATGTGTTGTTGTATTTTGCACGACAATTGTTGTAATAAAGTTGTAGTTGTTTTCTGTACCATGTATTTGACGACTCAGAATGGGTTGGATGGAATGGACCTATTTTGGGGTCGTTACATTTTGGTATCAGAGCTTAGGGATATGATCTCTGGCGGAGATCGGGGAATATAACTAGGAGGGGAGAGATGAGTAAATCCTTCGCTAGTGTGTCCTACCTAAGCTTATTTGTTGGTCAGTCATAATATCGGGATATTATGTGATATGTTAATTTGTTAAATTAACCCTTGTTTTGAAGCTGTATTCTAGAATGATATCTGAAATACAGGAGATGAGCAATGGAGAAATCATGATGATAAGGAAGATGGAATCTGAAATGAAAGCAAGGTATTCTCAACTCTTTGAAATACCAGGTACGTAAATTTCGGGGACGAAATTTCATAAGGAGGGGAGATTGTAAGACCCCGAATTTTATGAAATAAAAGTATTCAATTTTTCTTATAATTACAATTCAGTAAATGGTTAAATTGATAAAAGTTTAAAGTTATGAGTGAAATATGATTTTTTTTCAAAATAAGCAAGTGGTTATAAAATAATCATTGTTGTCGGGGAATATTCGTTTGGTCGTGGAATATTCTTTCTGTCGAGGAATATTCGTACGACGGCGCAGCCTTGTGTGGGCCCCATAACGGAAATCGTTGGATGAAGAAAATGACAAATTTGAGTTTTTACAAATAACGGCGTAGTTGTTACCGTTAACACTGTTGGAATACCCGGTGGTTAAAATACAGTAATACGCGTTATTGCACAGTAGCACACGGTATTGCATAGTATTTTTGAAATTATTGATTCTTACGTAAGAAGGCACTACTCAATAATTGTTACAGTAATTACTGTTCAATATTTTATTTTATTGATTCAATAATTGCTGCGTTGATATTTTATATTATTGTTGTTTCAATAATTGTTGCTGCACAGTATTTTTCATTATCAGATCAATAATTCATATTATTTGAATAATATTATTAGATAGCATTATTGACAATGTCTAGAAAGTTCTGTCTAAGGAGAGGTTTGGTCATCTAATTGCGCGCCAGTAAGGAGAAATCTTATTGGAAAGCCCCCTCTTTCCTGGGAACGGTCTGGTTGTCATAAATGTGATTTTATAATATTATTTGTGAATAATTAATTATTGATTCATATGATAAGGAAATATTTATTTTATGTGTATATAAATGAGGGATATATTTTTGTGGTTAAAAATGAAGGAGTTAATGTTGAGGTTTTTATCAGTATTTTTGTCGGAATGGAGGTATTAAAAATCAGGGTTTTTGAGATATTTTGCGAGGGTTATAATTTTTAATCCGACCGTTGGATCGTGGTAATTTTTGGATATGTTATACATATATAAGTTGAGTATATGCCCACAAATTTTGAACCGTTAAAAATGAACGTATGATTTATTATGAATTTTACGAGATGACTGGTTCAGAAATTGTTGAATTTTCGGAGTTTATCATTTTGGTGGAAAATTCTAGAATTGGTGGGCCCCACTTGTGGTTGGTGAAGAAATGTGCTGAATTATATTTCAAATGTGGTGGGTGGGAATAGTAGCAGGTAAAGCCATCAGGTTGCAGGTCAAACCTACCAAAATTTTCCTATAAATAGAGGGCTAAGTTAGAATTGAAAATCACACCAAAAACATAAGTTTTCTCTCTTTCTCTCTCTAGATTATTGAGTGTATTTTGTGAGTATTTAGATACTTGGTGAGTTGCTATTCATCAGTGCAAGTTTCCTTCAGCGTCATATCCGATATCCAGTCAGAAGTACTGCTCTTTTGAGGTAAGGGATAGTAAGGGATAGTAAGGGATTTTAAGGGTTGTTATGATTTTCAGTTTCGTAATTTTTCTGACCTTCAAAAATTCTGGAAAAATTTGAAATGATATTTTGATGAGTTTTCTTGATTGTGTCCAAAAATGGTGATTTTTGGATGTATAGATTGAGAGTTATGAATTTTATGAGAAAAGACTATTTTAAAAGTAACAGCTTATAATTCCTTGTGGTTAACTCCAAAATTGATGAAATTTTTATTGGGAGTACATGTATATGATAGAAGTATACTCTGTAAATTTCAGAATTTTTAGACAAAAGTACAATTTTTGATAAATGTCTAAATATTCGGCTATTTTGGCCATATGAAAAATAGTAAATGACTTTTAAAAATTCTGAGAAAAATATATGTTCACTATGGGACTATATTATGCTAAATCCCAGAAAAGAAATATTTTTGGAACTGATTTGGTATTTTTTATGAAAATGGTCTAGTTATGAGTAAATGAATTAAATATGTTTTGTGAAGAAAGAAAATTGGAAAATAGGATTTTATGGCTTGAGAATCCTATATGAGGTATATGCAGATTTTTGATGAGGGTTTTGGTTATTGATGATGAAATTGTAAGAGTTGGCATTTTATGATGATTAAATGCATTAATTAGTAAAGTGTAAACAATTTAAATAAATTGTTTATAAGCTTAAGAAATGTTATTCTTTCAATATCATTATACCGAAATATTGGTATGAATTTTATTGTGGAATTTCTACCTTTTTGAGTCGGTGTTACTATTCACGAGTTACTATTCACGAGTTACTATTCATGAGTTACTATTCACGAGTTACTATTCACGACAAAATTGGTTTCTTTTACTAACCAAATTATAGTTGATTTATGAATATTACTCTTGAGATTAAATCTATATGTTGATTATATTGATTTTATTATCATATATAACATTTTTATAACCCTGATGTTGAATTTCTCTTTCACTGGAGTGTAAAGATGGGTAGATTATTGGTATGATCATGACTAGGGTTCTCTTTGGCCTGTAGTGCAAAGTTGAATTGTGACTGGTATGATCATGACCATTGAATTTATAATTGAATATCTTAAGCTTAAGTGCAAAGGTGAATTGATCAACATGGTTATAATTATTGTTTATATAAATTCTGAAATGATTATATATTTCTTTGAGATATGAATATATTTGGCCTGTAGTGCAAATATGAATTGTTGATGAATATCTTTGGCCTGTAGTGCAAAGATGAACTGTTGTTGAATATCTTTGGCCTGTAGTGCAAAGATGAACTGTTGTTGAATATCTTTGGCCCGTAGTGCAAAGATGGTTTGTTGATGAATATCTTTGGCCCGTAGTGCAAAGATGGATTTGTTAGTATGATTATAAACAGGAATTGTGATTTGGTATAACCATGATCTTTGATGTTTCAGGTAAAGACAGGTGATGAAAATATTCTTCGTCCTGGGTGCGAAGAAAAATTTATAGTCACAATTATGATTATGAGTTATTCATATGATTGTGGAAAGGAACTGTTGAGTGATGTTACATGGATAAAACATTGTTGGTGGATTTTTAACATGGAGAAGATAATAGACTTTATAGTCTATTTGACTCTTCTAATGGATTGCTCGTTCCGCTGCAACTATGGTTAAAATTTTTATCATTTACCATATGTTCTAAATCTCTGATTTATTATTGATGAAGGCTATTGATAATTTAATTATCTTTAGTCATGATATTCTTTACTGAGCTAGTTGTGCTCACCCTTTTGCTTCACAATTCCTTTCAGGTAATAAGAGTGTAGCTGGGTCGAGCGAGGGTAACGGGGAAATAGAACAGTGGTCTCTAGCTGTGGATGTTCTCCCGAAGCAGTATAGAAAAGTTCATTTAGTAGTTATATTTGGTGAATCCAATAGGGTAAGGTGTACCCAACGTTGGAAGGGTGGTTTGCCACTATCATACAAGATGTCTAACGACATACAACCTCGTGTCATCATAAGACAGGGATGTGCTCATCCACTTGCTGAGTATATATACGAGCACTACCTATATAATCTTGGTGTTTGTTTAAAGTATAATTCTCAATTAGAGACAGTAGAGATAATGATATGTCAAGAGAAGACTCACCATTGGGAAGAATATGATAGTAATCTTCTCGTTTTTCTTTGGGGTCTATTGGGTCAACCAAGGATAATTCTGTGGCCATATGATATCTATCATAACCTAGACGCGTGGCCTCCCATGTACGAAGGTTTCCTTGAGCACTTCCCAAAGATTCTAATTTCTAAAACAGTTTTTGACTATACCTTTATGTAAGGTGTTATTGTGAGGTGATGTCCACGGTTGGAACATGAGTCACATTTGGTATATATTTGTATCCAAACTCACAGCATATGTGTTGTTGTATTTTGCACGACAATTGTTGTAATAAAGTTGTAGTTGTTTTCTGTACCATGTATTTGACGACTCAGAATGGGTTGGATGGAATGGACCTATTTTGGGGTCGTTACAGCTGTGACTGAAATTGATTATTCGGTTGAAACGGATTCTGCTGATTTCCTAAATTATTTGACCAACTGAAGTTAGGATGGTTGCGATTGTTGGAGTTGTATGTGTTCTAAAATTGGACTTGTTCCTTCCTGTAGTTGCTCATGTACTGTACCAACTCCGATCTAATAGCACATTGATCCGTTGAGTGTGACCCTGCACAAATTCTGCACACAAAGGCAACTGTCTTCGCCTTATTCTCTGTCAATGATTCAAATTTCTTCGCCATGGATGCCATATGTGCTAACAACTGAGTGATAGCATCCACTTCTAACAAACCTACAACTTTGGGCTGTGGCATCCTGCATGTAGGGTTTTGAAAATCATTCGCTGCCATTGTCTCGATAAGGTTATAAGCTTCCTTGTAACTCTTTGCCCATAACGCTCCTCCTGCAGCTGTATCTATAATCGGTCTTGACTGCCATCCCAATCCATTATAGAATGTGTTGATAACCATCCAATCTGGCATGCCATGGTGTGGACACTTCCTTAGCAATTCCTTATATCTCTCCCAGGCTTCATATAAAGATTCACCCTGTTGTTTCTCAAACTGATAAATTGTTGTCCTCATCTTCGCAGTCTTAGCCATTGGGAAAACTTGGCTAAGAATTTATGTGCTAAGTCGTCCCATGTGGTGATAGATCCTGGAGGTAAAGAGTGAAGCCAACTTCTTGCTTTGTCTCGCAGTGAAAATGGAAACAGCCTTAGTCTGATAGCATCCTCTGTCACCCCATTGTATCTGAAGGTATCACATATTTCGATGAAACTCAACAAGTGTTCATTAGGATCATCTGTAGCAGCACCCCCAAACTGTACCGAATTCTGCACCATTTGAATAGTGCCCGACTTAATCTCGAAGGTGTTAGCTGCTATCGCTAGTCTGACTATACTTGACTTCAATCCATTAATATTAGGCATCGAATAATCTCTTAAAGCCCTTTGTTCCTCCCTTTGCTCTTCGGCAGCCATAGTAGATGTTGCGGTTTCTAACTCTGCTTGTATATTTCTACGTGCTCTTTATTTCCAACCCTACTGTTGATGTTGTCTTGTAAAGGTGTTAACTCAGGATTGAAGGATCGAGTGCGCATATACTATATACGAGTGCCTGAAACAAGAAACAAAAATAGAAATGAGACAAGATTAGAATTGTCTAAGTCATAAAATTTAACTTAAAATTGATGATAATAATAATAAAATTAAACGCCTTTCCCCGACAACGGTGCTAAAAACTTGTTGCCTCCATTTTAGTTCTAATAAAAGGACTCTAACTCATGCACGCATACATAGGTCAACAAGTAATACAGAGTAAGTAAAGTATCAATCCACGGAGAATGGTTTCTAAATTAAACTATTATGCATCAACTATATCACTATTTTTATATGCTTAAACGAACGCTATGATTTTGAATGAATATAAACTAAATAATAAATAAAAGAAGAATAATAAATTGATAAATCGAATCTAGAAAAAATGGGATCCTAACTTCATTTAATAGTTAATCTAAATATCACCATCATGCAAAATTATTCACGTACCACAGAAAATTAGCCAAGAGCACAAATGTAGACATAACCATTTTTCAATGAATTATGACCTACATACATAATATCCACATACAATAGAAATCATGTAATCATCAATAAAACCAAAATCACTATATTTCTATGTGAAATTACCGCCATATTGAATTTAAGCACGAGCCCTTATATAACTCACACGGTGAAACAGTATATGTCTATCTGATTCACAAAGTATAAAGCTAAGCAATTCAGCCCCATACACGCATGCTATCATGATTACAACCATACTCGCATGTTATTTTTCAATTCCATGCAAGTACATAAAATGAATGATGATCAAGCATTCATGCAATCAAGTCAACCATAATAGAAATTCCTGATGATACACTGATAATCCAGTAATCAAGCCATCAATTAGACTATATATTCAAATCCGTTAGAATCCCATAATGGAGTTTAGTTCATATCTGAACCAAAAGCCTTTATGGGATTAGAGTAACACATGGACAATAATTAAACAATTGAAAGAGAAGATAGAATTAATCAAACCCAATTTCAGATTATAATCCAAACGTGATGTTCAAATCCTTAATACTCTCCAGCAACATAACAGTAGTTCGTAGTCGATGATTGAATTCTAAAGAAGAGATATAAAATATTAAGTCTATGTTTGGATCCTCGTTGGAATTCGCTCAAAGTGTAGAACCCTAGCTCTCTAATATGAAAAACTCCTTCAAACTAAAGATAATCGCGTCTGGTATCAACCAGAGTAGTTTATACCAACTCAAACTCTTCAAATTTAAAAATTAAAATAAAGTCAGACAACAACAATAAATGATGCGCGCGACCGCGCGAGGTTCTAGTTCAAGACAGGCGCGGGTGTGCCTGGTAACGTTTCTAGCTTCTGTTTGATGATGGTGCGGGTGCGCGAGTTTCAGCTTATGTAGCCACGCGGTCGCGTGGCTTCCGTGTTCAGCATCCTTGAGTTTTGCTGCTGCTACTGCTTCTGCGTCTAGCTGCTAATATTTCTTCCTTCATCAATGTTCAGTTGCTTATCTCCAATCGACCCTCGTGTCATGCCTTCAATGATCTCATACCACCTATCAATGTCGAGCTATGCCATTGTCCTGCACTTTCACACCATAGGAGTTCTCAGTATATACAATGCAAAATAACACAAAATGCAACTAAAAACACACTTAAATATACTTGAGATAGGCATAGTTCTCGTGAATTGATATCCAATAAGTAGGTATAAAACTCACTTATCATATATATTACGATTAATTTCTATATTATAATCGCTTTTCTTTTCCATCTTCTATCACTGCACTTTTAGTCTTTTAGACTCTATCTATTCATCACTATTGTTCAACTTTATTATCAGAGTTAGGGAACTCTGTATCTTTTATAACTCGTTGAGATTCATCTTTAAATCTTACCTACCAACTAACTCTATTTGAGTTAGTACTTATCCTAATCACTGCGGTTATTAGTCTTAGGTATTCCTACCTAAGGTTCATAACCTACAGCTTTGATACCAACTATGAGAGCCTAAATCTGGGTCCTAAATCACCACGGATCTGGTACAATCATTCAATAACTATTGCGGAAGATATAAACATAAATTATTTATACAATAAACTTTTTACACTATTCTCCCAAGGTCGAGTAACCTTAACTTATACATAATACATAATATGTCTAACATATAACATTTTTATCATACTATACTATTACAATTTAACTGCACACATAATCCTAAGCTGAACTTGGCTTTGTCATTTCCTGTATTCGACGTATTCGTCTTAATCTGCAATGTTAATTATGATATAGCAAGGGTGAGCAATAGGTTTGCCCAGCAAGTTTAAGTGTAATAAATTAAAGATATATCATGATAGAAAGATTTGAACAATAAGCTGGCTAAAGTTCTACAATATAATTGTAAACTAGCATGAACAAATTTTACATAGTTGAACAAACATTGAACATGAGCATATATATATCTGGACCGAATGGTAATGAAGGCGATCAGCCTTTCATACTTGATGAATACATGCAGTATGCACAGAGTGCAATTTAATAATTCTTAGACATGGCAATCAGAAATGATTAACCACAAGTATAATTGAATAATACAACTCGAGGTCGAGTTAAGAAAAACTTGCCTGAACCGTTGATTACAGTTACGCAATTTAATAAGCTTTGTCTGAAGACCTACTAGTAATAATATTGATCTATAAGTTAGAATAATATCATCACAATATAAAATAACCTAAACACATTACCACATAATCTTACCAGTCTATACATCACATAAAACCTAGCATCAAGTCAAACTATTGCAGTTTGAGTTGAAACCGGCACCATTCTGACATCCCGACGGCCTAGTCAGATAATTAACGAGTTTAAGTTCAATTAAACTCTGTCTAAACACTTAACAATTATCTTACATAATTTATTATCAGTCAACATATTTCTCGTACGCTCGTAATAATTTTTAGATAATTATTATCATTTAAAATAATTCTTCAATCATTAATATCGTATTTAAATATATTAAATATCACTTAATTCCTTTATCACTAATATTTATTTAATATCAAACATTAATGAAATACATGTCATAATATTATAATATATTTATAATATATCAAAGTATTTTTAATACCTTAAAATCGCATTTATACGATTTTTAAACACTTAAATCCATTATCTGATAATTGCTTTTAAAAGTAATATATTAATATTGTCATGACAAAATATCAAAAGTTATACATTATAACTTAAAATATTTTTATAATACTTAAATCATTTTTTATATGATTTTTAAATCATTAATTCTATTTTTCTAAAATTTATTTAATATATTAATTAAATTAATTAATTATCACTAATATTAATTAATTAATGAAATTCATCATAAAAATATTAAAAGTCATTAAAGATAACTTAAAATATTTTCTTATACCATAATATAATTTTTCATGATTTTTCATGTATTAAATGTATTTTTAAATAATTTATTTAATATTATAAATAAATAAATTAAATACCATTATTATTCCAAAAATATAAAATATTTATGAAATATATTCATAATAATTAAAAATTAATTTTCGGACTTTAAAATAATTTTTAGGAATTTATTTTGTATTTTTAATAATTAAAAACAATTTTTCTTAATTATTTAATAAAATAATTATTTTCTGAAAATAATTGTCGCTAAAGGGCCCTATAGCGACGAAACTGTCGCTATAGGTGTTCTTGAGCTGTTCTTGAGCATGCCCAGAAACTCATGTCAGTGTGTAGGGTGGGTGGTTTGACGAGTCCTAAATCATGGATCTTGATGTATTTGGGTTAGCTTATGGGTTAATGTTATAGTAGTGATGCAATACTACAATCTTAAACAAACATCATGGCCATTTCATATCTAATCAGAGAGATCAAAGCCTCCAAAAATTCTGACAACGTTGTTCTTCATTTCTAGGTTTTCCAGAAAATGAAGAACAGTCGAGGGTGCTAGGTTTAGGTCCTTATGATTTGCATTATGGACTTGATAATGATATTATAAAGGTTCGCAACTGTAGACGAGACGTCAGGGTAAAAGTCTATTACATTAGATCATCATAAAAACAAAACAAACGACAGATTAGGGCTGGTTAAAGTAGTTGTCAGAAAACGGTTCTTGAAGATTCTAGGTTACCTAGAATCTCCTTCCAGCGAGTTGGTTAACGTAAGTTTGACCACTCACAACTTTGATCATGTTATGGTTCTGGGTGATCTATTAGCATGACTATGTAGTCCTCATGGTAGGCTACAACATCAAAATAACAAAACGACCAAACTACTAAAACACAGTAAGATCTAAGGCCTTGAAAAGCTTGTCAGAGCTTTCTAGGTTTCTGGGTTTACCCCGATTTCCATTTTTCGTGAACGGTCAACGGGTTTTGACCACTTGTAACTTTTAATCTACACTTGATATGGACTTGATTCAAGTTCCAGATCAAAGTCCTTACAACATACTACAAGTACAAACTCTTAAAACACAAAAACAATTAACATGCAATGATCTATAAGCCCTGAAATTCAGTTGTCAGGCCATGTTTTAGGGTTCATAGTCAGATTCAAAAAAACACGATTTTGTGCATCTAGATGTTATAGATCTGTGATCTAACAACCCAGATCACTACTTAACACTCTTTGACAAATTTCTAGCCAACAAATAATAACATCTAACATCACATCATAAGATTTTTAAAATTAGGGTTTTTTTCTAGCTTTGATTCTTGATTCTAATTTTTGATTCTAATCCTTGGCTTGCTATGATCTAATTATGGCTTAATTTCTCTCTCTCTCTCTCACCCTAAATCTCGAAATTCTAGAGAGAGAATGGGTTGAATGAGAGATAAAGTAAGATTTTTACTTACTTATATAAGTCTTTGATTTTTAGATTCATGCATCTACATGTGCAAGGTGGCACTACAAATATGATCTTGGAAAGATTTAAGGCATTAGGACAAACATAGAGTGATGACTCACCAAGATTGTGCAATCTTTTGCAAAAGTTTTAACAAAAGGGTATTTTTGTCATTTCACATTCTTTTTAAAGGCATACTTATCATTTACCCTAACCCATAGGGTTTAGGGTGTAACCCTTAGGGTTTAGGGTGTAACCCTTAGATTTTTAAGTTTTAATTTCTAAAATTTCCGAATTTCGGTTTTCAAAATAGAAAATTAATATTTCTAAATTATAATTAGGATTTCCTAATTATATTTAAATTTACTAATCATAAATCAAGCTTGCTAATTAGGATTAACATTTCCTAATTAAAATTGTTAATTTAGCAATTAAGTTTCATAATTATGAATTAGGGTTTTCTGCTAAACAATTAGGGTTTTCTAATAATCAATTAGGGTTATCCCTAATTAAACATATAATCAATAACATAAAAACCTTTATACTTATCTTCAAGCTCCCAAATTAGGGTTTTCAACTTCTGAATTAGGGTTTCGAATTCTCGGAACTGAAATTAGGGTTTTCAAAATCGATTTTAGGGTTTCATATAAATCGAAAGAATTTTCTAACTGAACGTTGATGTTCTTAAAATAATATTAGGGTTTGCCACTGATATAGATTATCTGGTCAGCCTTTGACCCTTAACCACATACTTTAGACATATATACCCATATACACAGAACATATTCATGTATACCCTTAATCCGGAATAATTCACCACAGAAATTTTAAGTCACAAATATCCTTCTTGAAAATATTGAATCCATTCACTTATTTTATGTCTAGGTTTATTATTTAACCTATATTCAATAATTTAATATTTAAATAATCATCTAAATTCTCGGGTTGTCACAGATATGATACATTTCAGACCTCTTTCACTTATTTTTTTCAAAAACATCTCACCTAACATGAGAACACCAAGTAACAAGTAACGAAAAGGGACAAATAAAAATCCCGAAGTCGACCGGGGTTACTATTCCCGAAGTACTATTCACTCAGTTACTATTCACCTGGGGTACTATTCATATATATAAGCAATAAAAAGTCACGGATCGACGATCTGGGCATACCCACATAACATGACTCTAAACGTGAATAGATATGTAGGTATAGAAATGAGAAAAAAGCTTTAAAATCTGAAATATTTGAAGTGGGTTGCGAAAAAGACTTCGGATAGCTTTTAATGAATGAATACTCAGTTTCCACCGGTTAAATTTCAATATGTGGTAAAACACGAGCTCACAAGTGTTTAGGAAAAGGAAGTACACAGTTTGGAGCACTATAGAGGTATGTACAGAGTGAAATGTACAGGCTTCCTCGCTCTCTTTTTTTGTTTTAAAATGGCCACCCCAAGCCCTCTATTTATAGAGGGGGAGCCACGGGTCCAACCGCGATAGCCGTTGGTCCACCTGCGGCTGTCGGGGGTGCCCCGGGCTCTGCGAGTCCCGTCGTCTCGAAGAACGTGCACTCGTGCAACGTGTTGTCCGTCCAAATCTTCGTAACTTTCAATACGGGCATCCGATTGAGGCGTGTTATACCTTTCTGAAATGTTGTTGTCGAAAGATACACAATGACATGGGATAAGAGATTGTACGAAGTCGGGAAGATGGGTCCATGACCAGATCTTCAAGTCTTCAAATTCAATCCGGTGTGCTATCTTGTGTAGTAGTCACTCGGGATTTTGAGCTATGGTTCTTGTGGAACAATTCGTATGCAATGTGGATTGAAATGACATTGAGACAGCGTGAATGTAGTATCGAGGTGGAAAAATAATGATGTTTCCCCTCACCGAGGTTATCTCTGGCTCGATGCACATGTAGCAGTCGTTGCTCAAGGTTATCTCTGAGATTGGGTTGTTGTGAGCACTGAATGTCCTCAGGGTTATTTCTGAGCTATTCTTGACCTCCCGGGGTTAGAATTGAGTGCCTTGGGGTTATCTCTGAGGTTGGAACTGACTTATCCAAGGTTATCTCTAGAACTAGAACTACATTCCTTGGGATTATCTCTGAGGTTAGACCTAACTTCTCTCGGGGTTATCTCTGGGATCGCAAATGAGTATCTCAGGCTTGTCTCCGAGATTAAAAACTGAGTATGCCGAGGTTATCTTCAAGATTGAGCTGATTTGACTTCCAGGGTTATCTCCGGAAGACGATTTTGCCCTTCTGCAAGGTTAGTAACAGGAATGCAAAATTTTGAGTGTCTACAGTTCCCAAGTGTGTTTGAAGACTCCTCCAAAAATTTGAAGTAAATCGTGGGTCTCGATTTGACACTATAGATACAGGAACTCCATGTCTAGAAATGATTTCGTTTATATACAACTTAGCTAATTGGTCAAGAGTATAAGAAATCTTAATAGGCATGAAATAGGCTGATTTGGTGAGATGATCAACTATTACCCAAATGGCATTGTGACCTTTTTGTGTGAGAGGAAGCCCTACCATAAAGTCCATGGTGATGTGCTCCCATTTCCACTCAGGAATCGGTAGAGGTTATAGCAATCAGCTCGGTATTTGATGTTCGGCTTTAACTCTTTGGCATGTGAGACATATGCTTACCCATTCTGCTATTTCTCACTTCATGTTCGACCACCAAAACTTTTGAATCACGTCCTTATACATCTTAGTACTCCCCGGGTGCACGACAAACTTTGAGTTATTTCCTCTTTTAGTGTTGGTATCGACGAAGCCCAAATTCTATCTTCAAACCTCAGTACTCTATCCTTATCTATTCGAAACTTGATGTTCTTATCTTGAGTTATTTCTGCTTTACACTTCTGACACGCTTCATCTTTGTCTTGTATTTCTTTGATTTTGTCTATTAAAGTGGAGCCAGTTTCCATCACAAATAACTTCTGATTAGGGTCAGCTGGAACTCTTGCTTCAATCTCAAGCCTTTCAAATTCTTGTATCAGTACCTTGTTGTTTGTCATGAAATTCAACTTTTCTTGATTCTTTTGGCTGAACGCATCTGCAACCACGTTGGCATTATCGGGATGATATAGGATTTCATAGTCAAAATCTTATATTATTCTAAACATCTTCTATGCCTCATATTTAACTCCTTCTGTGTAAAAATACACTTCATACTTTTATGATCTGTGTATATTTCACATTTTCCCCATACAAATAATGTCACCAAATCTTCAAAGCAAAAACCATCGCGACTAATTCCAGATCGTGAGTAGGATACCTTTTCTCATAATCCTTAAGTTATCGTGAAGCATATGTGATCACCTTCCCATATTACATTAGCACAAAACCTAATCCACTATGTGAAGCAATACTATACACCACGAGGCCCCCATTATCATCTGGTAAAGATAATAATGGTGCACTACTTAATAATGTCTTTAACTCCTGAAAACTCTTTTCACATTTTTCTGTCAACACAAACTTCACCGTTTTTCGAGTTAAATTGGTTAACGGGGTTGCTATTTTTGAAAAATCTTTTATAAAACGTCAGTAGTACCCTGCTAAACCAAGAAAACTTCGTACTTCAGTTGGAGTTGTTGGTTGATCCCAATTCATAATTGTTTCTATCTTTGCCGAATCTACTGCTACCCCATTTTTATCAATCACGTGACCTAAAAACTGAACTTTTTCTAACCAAAATTCATATTTCAAAAATTTTGCATAGAGTTGTTCCTTCCGTAATATCTCTAATACCCTCCTCAAATATTTTGCATGTTCCTCCCTTGTCTTCGATTATACAAAGATATCATCAATAAAAATACCACAAATTTATCCAGACAGGACTTAAACACCCAATTCATTAAGTCCATAAAAGTTGTCGGTGCATTTGTTAACCCAAAAGACATCACAAGAAATTCATAATGTCCGTATCGGGTTCTAAATGATGTCTTTAGTACATTTTCTTTTCTTACCTTCAGTTGATGATACCCCAATCGTAGATCAATCTTTGAAAAATGTTCAGCTCCTTTTAATTGGTCAAACAAATCATCAATCCTTGGTAGAGGATACTTATTCATAATGGTTAACTTATTTAATTCCCGATAATCTATACATAGTCTTAAAGTTCCATCCTTCTTCTTTACAAACAACATAGGTGTTCCCCATGGTGAAACACTAGGTTGTATGTATTTCTTATCTAAGAGTTCTTGTAATTGAACATGCAACTCCTTCAATTCCACTGGTGCCATCCTATATGGTGCCTTTGAAACTGGTGGTGTACCAAGTGCAAGGTCGATCACAAATTTAATTTCTCTGTTAGGAGGAAGACCGGGTAGGTCATTTGGAAATACATCAGGAAACTAATTTACTACAGGGATTTGATCTAACTTTCCCCCTCCCTTCCTTGTATCAACAACATAGGCCAAGTAACTCGTACTACCCTTTCTAAGAAATCTCTTAGCCTGCATAAATGTTAAACAACGGACTTGCTTTAGTGAACAACTTCCCTTAAATATTACCTTCTTCTTTGAAGATGTCCCTAAGTTACTTGTTTTCGCATACAATCAATTACTGCCTTATGACTACCCAACCAATCCATTCCCAAAATTACATCAAACTCTCCTAACTGTATAGGAATAAGGTTTACCGAAAACTTATGTCCCTGAATCTCTACACTACAATTTTTATGCACTGTATGAACGGGAATTATCTCCTAGTTAGCAATTTCTACATTGAATGGTACATCTAGGTCTTCACATGGCACTTTTAATTTCTTAATAAAATCGATAGATGAAAACGAGCAAGAAGCGCCAGAGTCAAATAACACATAAGCATTTTCAGCATCAATCGGAAGAATACATGTTACCACGTCTTGTGCCGCAACAGCATCCCTCAATGTCATGTTAAACATTCGTGCATTTAGGCGATTTGGAGCAACTCCTGCTACCACTTGTCCTGAGTTATTTTGAATTCCTCCCACATTTGCCTTTTTGGGTTTCGGGCAAAACTTAGCCACGTGTCCCTCCGTCCCGCAGTTGAAACATTTTATATTGTTATTCTTGCCCTTCTCCTTTGGACAAAAATTTGAATAGTTCCCCTCCTCTCCACAGGTATAAAACTTTGTTCCACTGAAATAACAAACTCCTTTATGACCCTTCCCACAAATCTGACACCGTTCAATCTTTGGATTGGTGTTGCTATTCCCTCCTTTAAAGTTACCTCCTCCTTTCCCAAAGTTATTTGGAAAAGCCACTTCCCATCTTCTCTTGCTGCTGTTGTTGTTGTTGTTGTTGTTCCCACCAGTGTCGCCTCTCCCTATATTATTCTTTTTCTCCTTATAAAATTTGTGTAGAGCTTCTCCCTCCTTCTCAGCTATAGTATCTTTTTCGAGAATCTCTAAAAACGTCTTTACTTGAAATACCGATATCTTGCTCCTTATTTGAGTTTTCAACTCCTCCTCAAACCATTTAGTTTTCCTTGCTTCAGTATCCACCTGATGTGTTGCAAATCTGGCTAGCTCGTTAAATTTGGCAGTGTATTGGGATATCGTCATATCTCCTTGCTTTAGTTCCAGAAATTAAACTTCCATGCGATCTTTCATTGAATCAAGAAAGTAATTTGCAAAGAAAACTTCTTTAAACATTTCCCATGAAATAATTCCTTCTCCAGCTCGATTTTTGCTAGCCTCCCAGCAATGATTTGCTTCATCTTTCAAGAAAAATGTAGCAAAATCAGTCTTCTACTCTTCATTTACTTTAGCCACTTTAAACATCTTTTCCATTTTTATAATCCATGCCTGAGCTTTTATTGGTTCATATGTTCCTCTAAACTCCGAAAGTCCTACTAATTTAAAATCTTTAAATTGGGTAGTGTTTGATGTATTGGGTGCGGCTGGTAACGAATTTGCTTTTCTTCCCTGCAAAGCCCTTAACAGAATATTCGCTAGTGCTTGCGTTGGATTTTGTTCAATTTCTTCCTCAATAACTTATCTTTGAGGTCTTCGTCGTGGTGCCATTTATCTAAAGATAACAAACAGCTAGGTATAAATAACCATAAAAATAATCAACATTTTGATTAAATAGAAAGTTATATTTCACATATAATATTTTACAGATATATAACTAGTGATTTATAGGATATCACTAGATACAAACTAAACAAGAAAACAAATACATATTCGACTAGTGATTTATACCTATCACTAGTTACAAACTAGAATATTCCCCTAACATGTTGGGAATATAACATATTAGGGATCATTTCTTCTTTTCAGCTAACTTCCTCTTTTCTTCTTCCAACTCTTCTTCCAGTTTCTTGATTCTCCCTTCAAGATCACTAATTTCCCTGCCTAGCCGGGATTCAGAACAATTGATTGAAGATTCTATAATTGATATTATAGTACTAGACCCTACTTCTTCCCGCAATGATGGATCAGGGTGTACCATCTATAGAGGTACAGTGTCAATTGGTGCCTCATATACTATCAACTGTTTATCTTTCGACATTATATTACTTCACTTCTTCTAATGAATTTCCTTAATTCTTTTCTTAGAAACTCTTTTTGAGTTTATCTTCTTACTATCCCCTCTACTACTCTAATTCCTCCAAAGTTATAGCCTAAGTTATTCTCTCCTAAGGTTTCTAACCTATGGCTTTGATACCAAATTGCGCCCCCAAATTCCCTACACTTCCTATAGTAGATTTGGTGCTCACATAAATATTCTATAAGATAATAATCTCTATCAATCCAAGGTTCATAGTATTCATAACAGATAGTAGTTCTCGTCAGAACAATTATCATGACGAATACTATCACTTAGATGTATAGATTTATAATCTTACAGATATCTCTTTCATATCAATAATTCCTATCCATCTGACATTCACAGTACCAATGACAAGATTGTTCTTGGAATTGAGGGGCGCAACCTCAGTGCTTACAGAACTCACTCGATCATTGAATACCCTCATTCAGATAAACAGTTCATATTAATATTGTACTTGATTTCTAACTTTTCTTCAAAAAGGTGAAAACTAAACAATTTATATAACTAAAAACTTAATACACGATCTCAAATTTAAGTTATTACATTTAAGTCTTACAGAAATAGAAATAACTTAAACTATTAAAATCTTCTCTATCCACAAGAGTGCACACTTGAACTTCCCGGGATATCAGTCACAGCTGCAAGGGAAAATAATAATTTACAAGGGATGAGCTTTAAAAGGCTCAACAAGTTTAAGCAATGTATATTACATACTCATATTATGACTGAAATAGATGAAAATATAGTTCAAAAGTTTTTCCAGGTATATATACTGAGGTTTATCTGCCAAACCCCGCACATTACAAGTTACTGTCAGCCATATAGACTTAGCAACCCGAGTTGATTCGTTCAACCAAATATCCTAGGAGTATGCATATCATCCTTTTAATTAACCCCCGGTCATTGCTATAAATGTCGGTCATAAAACCCCGGTTAGTGTATAATTTCCAGTCATAATAGTATCAATATATATTTGTACCAAACAACATTGGTTTATCACAGTCTATGATTTGATATCAAATCAAATACATTTTTACGCAAATAACAGTTCATATATCTTGGTTATGCTTGAACAATAAAGCCATAACCTTTTCAAATAACAGATATTTAAACAAGTTTATATAGCATCAATATAATAAGTACATTTAATACAAAAATTAAATGTATATGGAAAAGTTGCCTACTTAGAGAATAGTTATCCTATGTTATTCAAGCCGTCTACGAAAACTAAATATGTTTATATCCGTCATTAGAAATAATCTCAGCTAATAACTAGTCAAACTATTAGTGTCTGGGTTGTATTCGATGTCCATTCGGTATTTTATAACTTGATCAGATAATTCTCGAATTATTTTTCTAATAAACTTTGTTTAAGAATTTAAGTATCACTTTAAATAATTTAAATATTATTTATAATAATTTCTAGAAGCTTAAAAAAACTTCTTAATGATTAATATTAATTTTAGTTAATTTATTATTAATTAAAATGATTTTAAAATCATCAATACTATTTTTAAGTAATTAATAATCATTCATAATGATTTTTAAACCATCAATATTATTTTCAATTAATTTATTAATATTGATAATGATTTATAAATCATTAGTTTTATTTTTAAATAATTTATTATTATTTAAAATGATTTATTATTATTTTTACTAATTTATTTAATAGCATTATTAAATAATTTTATTATCATTAATATTTAAATAAATTAAATATTAATGAAATTTCATGTCAAAATATTAAACATTATTTATTATAGCTTAAAATGTATTTTAGAAATTCATTATTAATTAACATTAATTATTTAGTATTTATTTTTATTTATTAATATTATATTTATTATTTTTAAACTAAATTATCACTACAAGACCTTATAGCGACAGAAATTGTCGCCTTTGGTGTTCTTCATTAACTGAAGAACACATAAGTCAATGCCTAGGTGGTTAGTTTGACTTGATTTAATTCCTAACTAAAAGTGTTTTTGATTTAATTCCTAACTAAAAGTGTTTTTGGTCCTAACTAGGTAGGTATATGTTAAGTATGTTATATATTATCTTTACGTATATTTTTTTAACATGTCTTAAACTATCCTTCATAAATAATCATAAAAAAACTAATTAACACTAAAAATATTCATTATTATTTTGGCGAGGGTGTACATTCTAAGTTGTTAACCCAAACATAATAAGTTAACTGAGTTATATTCATGCCAGAATTAAATGGACAAAAATGCATCTAATTGACTATATATAATTCATGCACACATATCTTTTTCTTGTTATTCTTTGTCCACACTAAGTGTTTGGTGTAATTTTTAGGAGGAAAAAAATTCAGTTTTCTCACAGTTGTGCAAATATTCATTTAGTAACAGTTTAATTGATCATTTTACGTTTTAGTATTTTATTAGCATCTTCAGTTTATATCAACTGAATTCAAGTTTGTAGTTGACTTCAGTATTGCATCTCCCATCGAGTGTTCAAATTTCTAATGTTGCTCGATTTCATCTAGATCTGAGGATATTTCCCAGTTTTCATTCTGTTCTTTTGAAAAGTTACTTTTGTTTGCAACATTGAACAAAGATGTTGCTCATTCCTGATTTTGTTTTGTTTTTTTTTTGGGAAGCCACCTCAACACTGATGTTATTCTTTAAAGAAATATTCTTCTGGCGCAATTTTCTGATTGAAGCAAACAACTATGTAGAATAATCGCGGAGTCTTGAGCTTAAGCTTCTTTATAATTTCTATGGTGCCCTGGAGTTCTCTGGGTTGATTGTCCTAGTTTTAGATATTGATGTTTTAAGATAATTGGAAACGAGTATGCCTATGGAAATCATAACTTAATAATACACCACTTGTCATTGGGTTTGCCGGATTAAATTTAGTTGCTGAAACATGCAGAACAGTTTCCTAAACTATATCTGCTCTGAAATATACGTTGAATAAATGCCTTTGAAGAATAGCATACCTCACATTCTTGTTGAGGTTTTACTTGACTGCATTCGTGGTAATGTGAGCTAACTTTCAAAATTATGTGCTCAACATGCCATATCCAACTGAAATATACGCTGAATAAATGCCTTTGAAGAATAGCATACCTCACATTCCATAGTTTAGCTCATACTTTCATAATGTATTTTGTTGAATGTAATACTCATTACGACAATTTTATTGTGCATGCATATTTTATATCCTTTGTCTCTAATTTTGATGATTTTTTATTTGTTTATTTGAGGTAACAATGAGATCATAAGTTTGATTGAAGACCCATCTGGACCATCTCAAGTGCCAAATACTCAAACTAAAAATCAGCCTCAACTTAATGGTGATTCTCAGCCTGAAAATGCTAATGAGGTTGAGGCTGAAGCTGAGCATGGAAAAAAAAAGAAAATCAAAGACCTCAAAAGCATGGGATGAGTTTATTGTTGTGACATTAAGAGATGGAACCAAAAAGGTTGAGTGCAAGCATTGCCACTCAAGGCTTGCTTTTCAGAATACGGGGTCTACCAGTCATTTGAATAGGCGCATGAACTCCTGCTCTATTCGGTTGGCTTCAATTTTTGGTTTCAAAAAACCCAAGCAGCAAGTATTATCTTATCCTACTTTAGAAGTTGAAGGTAAATTTGGTAACTTGAATTTCTTCAAGTATGATAAAGAAAAATTAAGGGAGCTTTTTGCTAAGATGATATGTGTGCATGAATACCCTTTTCGTATGATTGAGCATGAACTTTTCATACTATTTTTGAAAACATTGAATCCAAGATTTGATCCCATTTCTAGGATGACAGTAAGGAATGACTGCATGAAGCTTTATGCTTTAAAGAAGAAAAAAATTAAGGCTCTATTTAATGGTATTAGTAGAATAAGTTTGACATCTGATTTGTGGACTTCTAATCAAACTATTGGTTATATGTGCCTTAATGCTCATTTTTTGATTCGGATTGGAACTTGCATAAAAGGGTTATTAATTTTTGTAGCATGGAACCTCCACACACTGGTCTTATGATTTTTGATTCTATTTTGCATTGTATAACTGAGTGGGGAATTGAAAATAAAATATCAACTGTGACTCTTGATAATGCATCTGCAAATTATTCAGCTGTAAGACATCTTAGGGATAATTTTACACTAAAAGGTGGCCTTTATTTTAGTGGTAAAATATTTCATGTTAGATGTTGTGCCCACATTCTTAACTTGATGGTGCAAGATGGTTTGGGGATTATCCAAAATGTTATTCAAAACGTTCGTGAGACTGTCAAGTACTTGAAAATGTCTCCATCTCGTCTTCATAAATTTAGTGAGACTGAAAAATTACAATTACCATCTTCAAAAAGATTGATCTTACATGTCCGCACTAGGTGGAACTCCACATATGCCATGTTAGAGTCTGCTTTTCAATTCAAGGACGTGTTCCCATTGTACAAAGAGAGAGACCTTCATTATAACTCTTTGCCTAGTAGGGAAGATTAGGACAGGGCTGAGAGGGTTATTAAAATTTTAGAAGTGTTTAATGAAGCAAAAAATGTGTTTTCTGGCTGTGAATATCCTACTTCCAATCTGTTTTTACATGAGATTTGGAAAATTAAGGATTTATTGAACGAAACTATTGTTGATGATTGTGAATATATTAAAGAAATGGCTTACAAGATGAAAGAGAAGTTTGATAAATATTGGGGACAATGCAACTTATTGATGGCTATTACATCTATCTTAGATCTAAGATATAAGATGCAATTAGTTATATTTTGTTTTCCAAAGATGTATGTTAGTGAGTTTGAAGCAAAAAGGAACTTAACACTTATTCAAAATGCTTTGCAAGAACTTTTTGATGAATATGTGGTAGTTTACAATGCAGAACAAGTTGTTAATAGTTAGTGTGAAACTTCAAGTGCTAGAAATAGTGTTAAACCAATGGTTTCTGTTGGTGAATCTAAGAGTAAGACCAAGAGTAGAGCAGAGTTTGACAGTTGGGCTCAAAACATGGACATTGCATCCCCATGTTTAAAGTCTGATTTGGAAATTTACTTGGAAGAAGGGAGATTGGTTTGTAATGTTGATGATAATTTTGATGTTTTAAAATGGTGGAAGGAAAACACTTTAAAATTCAAGGTTTTGTCTAGGATGGCAAGAGATATGTTGTCCATACCTGTGACTATTGTGGCCTCCGAATCAACATTTAGTGCTGGGGGAAGGATTCTTGACCAGTTCAAGAGCTCTTTAAAGCCTGACACGGTTCAAGCTTTGATTTGCACAGGTGATTGGTTGCAGGCTGAGTATAGGATTAAGAAAATCATGATTGTAAGTATTAATTTCTTTAATTTTTTTTACATAAATAAATATATATGCAAATAATATCATGGATTAATATTAATTGTTTGACAATGTAGGCTGATGAAGTTTCAATGCAGGAGGTGAGCTTGGAGACTGAAGTGTTGATGCAATGAAGAAAATATTTATATGATGCATTGTTGTATACATTTTAGTTTTTAAATTGAACTATTGAACTGTTTACTTTGTTTACTATTGAATTGTTGAACTTGGACTGTTGTACTTTGGTTATTTTGTTTAGAGCTTTGGATTTTCAATTAAGCATTTTGGAATTTGGTTTATGAAATGGTTCCAAACTACTAGCTTTAGTGCAAGAGTTTGTAATTTGGAGTTTAAATATTTGGCTTACAGCTTTAAGTTGATAGTGTACAACCATCAAGGAAACTAGTTTGGTGTAAAGTCTAAAAAAAGATAAGTTTCTTATCTTTTTTATTTTGACATTTTCTGTTATTTATTACAAGTTAGTTTTTTACTTATTTCTAACCCATCTTCTATATTTGCAAGATTTAAGAGTTTGTAGTTGCTAACCCATAACAGTTTTGGTGCATACCATGGACAAGAATGGAGCAATACAAGTGCTATGTTCATTTCCAACAGCTTTTGCTTTGCAAGTTCTGATCTTCGATAATAGTATGGTAAGGAGTCAATTTTTTCATTCAAAATTTGAAATTTCAAAATTGATGAAGTTTTATAATCTATGTATGAAGACATTTGTTCATGTGAAAACCATGTCTGTCAACTGCATTTTGTACATTTTGTTTCCTTGAAATGTTTTGTAGTGGCTGATTAGTCATCCTGAATTCCTTTCAATTCCATTCAATGTTGGTGGAGACTCTTACTTGGGAATTACTGTTTCAATTATCACTCAACTAATCTCAAATGGTAAGACTATGCTTGATTGTATCCAAAGAATTTGGCTACCCTATAGTTAAAGAGAGTGCTCTATAGTTATCTAACAATTGTGAAAATTCAGAAAATGAATTACGCATTGAACATTATATCGATCTCAAGGTTTATAAGTATTGTAATTTGTCTTCTGTTACAAGAAGGAATCATCACAAAAAATATTTATGGACATTTCCGTTATAATAAAATTTGCAGTTTCGAAAATTAACTTCTTTTGAATATACAAAACTGTTACCTTAATTGATTCTACTTTACTGATGAGTGCTACCAATTTTAAATAAAACTTAAAAACAAAATGCTTTAATCCAAACTACTTATTTAATTGTAGTGTACATAAATGGGTATTGCAGCAAAAATTGACCAAGGAAATGAACAAATTATGCTTCATAACCATGTACTTGAAGAAGAATCATACTTGAGTAGAAAAACATGTGCAAATTTCTTAAGTAGGTTGTGCTTCTGATGTGAAATTTCAGGGTTACCTACTTGGCAATCCTAACATATCCCTACTAAGAAAAATTACCAGATCCCTTTTTCTAATGGGATGGGAATTATATCGGATGAACTTTATGAGGTTAGTTCTATTCATCAAAACTTCAGAACTGTGTATGAATTTAAATGTGATTTGCCATCAAAATAATTAGTTTACATATTTCTATAATAGTCATTGAGGAGAAGTTGTGGGCATGATTATCAAAAGTTAGATCTCAACAACGTAGAGTGTTCACACAATTTAGAGGCTTTCGATCAGGTTAGCAAGTTATGCTTAATTTCAACAAATCTATCCATGATTTACTTAATATTTGCCTAGTTGATAAATGTTTGTTCTACGTTCATCTTTTCAGTGTTGCAGTGGACTTTTTAAAAATCAAATTTTGGAGCCCAAATGTGCAAGCAACGAGTTCTCAGGTGAAAGTAGAGCTCTTAATGAGAGATTCAGAAAGCTTTATAATTGTATAGTACTGCATAGTGTTGCATAGTACTTCATAGTGCAGCATATTGCTGCATAGTAAAATCAAAAAAAAAAAAGTTTCGATCGAAGTCACCCGTGAAATTTTTCTTCCTGTTCACCCGTGAGATTTCAAATAGTGCCCAACCATTCTTCTATAAATAGGATGCTCAGTTTAGAAGTGATAATCACACCATAATCAGAGAATTCTTCTTCTTTAATATTAAGCGTATTTCTTTAGATTTCAAGGAAGCTTTTAGTGTAGAAAATAGTATAAGTTTTCTTCAAGAATATCTCCGTTATACCAGTCAGAATTACTCTCCTTTTAAGGTAAGGGGTATTATTTATTTCACATTCGCTTACGATATTATTTTTCGTATTCGTAAGGAACTTTATTTTCGTTCAATATTCGTAAGGAATATTATTTTCGTTCATTATTCGTAAGGAATATTATTTCCGTTCAATATTCGTAAGGAATATTATCTTCGTTTAATATTCGTAGGAATATTATTTTCATTCAACAGTTGTAAGGGATATTATTTTTATTCAATACTCGTAAGAAATAATATATTCTTCCATACTCTGTAGTATGTAAGTAATATTATTTCGTTTTAGATTTCGAATTTTACACTCATTTTGATAAGTATTGCTGCTATACTCCTTAAAATTAGTAGAATATCCTTGAAATTTGCGCTTCATCTAGTATCGTTTCACAATGATATTTTTCTGAACATTCTTGTTAAATTTTAAGTCTTTCATGCCGGAGTACTATTCATACATACGGCACTATTAATTCGTACGGTACTATTTATACGTACGGCACTATTCACAAAGTACTATTCAAATGGTAATATTCACGAAGTACTATTCACTCAGGTACTATTGCTGGGTAAAATCTAGTTACGCACAACACGCAAGTATACGTGGTCAACAAGTAATAAAGTGAAAGTAAAGTATCGTTCCCACGAGGAATTGTTTAATAAAAATCACCATGTACTAACCCGTAACCAACTCAATCTTATTTAAACGAATGAATTTCAATTTATAAGTAAACTAATTCTAATTACCACTAGTTAAATTAAAATTACGGAGATTTAAGATCACAACTTCACTTATTGCTTCATTTAAGTTAATACACTTCTCATCAATTATTTTCTATCTTGAATTGTTAATCAATAATACTAAAGCAAATAAAACCACCTCTCGATGCATAGTACCCATACTCACTTAAATCCGCAGATGATAGAATTAAGCAAGACAACCTAATTAACTAATCCACTATATCTCTATGTGAATTACAATTAAAAAGGATTTAAAGCACAAGTTCTCTATAAGATTACATGCGATGTTAGGTATATCTCTATCCTAGACACAAATTATGTTTTCCAACGCCATGCAGAAAACACAATCACATGCTACTATGATCAGATTTAAATCTATACTTCATCTCTCGAGTTCATAAATATTAACACGGTAATTGATAGCTAGGAAATTAAGCAATTAATTCTAAATCACAATAGACAATCTTCACAATAGAACATAATAATTGATAGCGAATCATATTAAAATAAACTACACAATAAGAATCATTGTAATCTCAAACAAAGAATTAGTTCATGATTATTGAATTAAAACTAAGAATCCACAATTGAATAAACAATAAAAGACATAGATAGAAGAAGATGAGAAGATAGAATCTATTATCTGTAGATTTGAAGCTCCCTCCTTGCTCCTACTTTGAATCTTCAATGGTCTCCAAGTTGCTTCAATCTCCAAAACTCATTAGAACTAGTGTTTTCTCCTATTCTACTATAATCTAATCTAATGGATTCCTCCTTCTAATCTAATCTCTAATCTCCCTTAATCCTTGTGATTCTCCTCCTTTTATAAGTCTCTTCATATGTCTTTAAGTCCTCTTGGAAGTCCTTGAGTCAATTGGATCGAAACAATCCTTCCCAGACTCAACTTTAACCAAAATTCGTATTTTCTGGGCATACCCACGACCCGACGGGGGTCTAAACTTGAAAAGGGCCCGCCCCGGCGGGATAGGAGCCTGTTTTGTGACTTGTATGCCAACCCCTGAGGCGGTTTTGTGAACGAAACTTTTTTGCTCCGACGTCCTTTGGGAAAACGGTCATAACGTTTGATCCGGGAAGAGTTACGATGCCTGCCACCTATCAAATCGAAGATATAAACGAGATCTACAACTTTTATTCTTTGAGATTTGAGAAAAAACGGACGGATGAAGGTCGAAACTGGGCTGGAAGTGACTGCTATGCAAATGGCCACCTAAAACAGTGACGTTCGACGTCCATTGGTACAAAGATCATAACTCTTGCATCTGAACTCCGATTGGAATGATTTAAGATGTTCCAGAAAGCTAAGAAGAAGCTCTAAAATTTAATTCAAGTTCCAAGCCAAGAACATGAAATGAACATGAAAGGCCAAACGATGTCCGGATTGCTTTTCTTTGCGATTTCATACCAATTCTTTGCAATTTCAACTCCCAAGCATATAATCTACAAATTGAACACAAAATGCAAGAAAAGTAACTAAGAAACATGAGAATAAGTAAATAAATCAAGTTATAGATACTGGATAAGTAGGTATAAAACCTACTTATCAACTATTCACCCGGGGTACTATTCGTGACAAAAATTGATTTCTTTTCTATCCAAATTATTTTTGATGCGTGAATATTATTCTTGAATTTTACTCCACAAAATAGTTATCATGTTGACAATTTGGACATTTTTAAACTCAGAATAAATTTAAATTCTTTAATATTTATCCTTGAATTCATTTAATTGATGCTTGTATCATTGTCATCATCCTCATGCTTATATTGTTATGAAAGTCATATTTGGCACGTAGTGCATAGATGGACTGTTGTTGATATGATTATGACCAAGAATTATTTGGTATAATCATGGCATGTAATGTTACAATTGTAAAAGTCCTCATTGGGCCATACTGCATTGATGGTTAGTTGTTGGTATGATCATGATCATGCGTTCTCTTCGGCCAAGGGTGCAAAGATGAATTGTTGTTTGGCATGATCATGACCATTGGTGATAATAACGAATATCCTTAGCCCGTAGTGCATGGATAATTCAGTGATGTGAATTATTTATTGAGCTGAGTCTCAGCGATAAAATTGATAATAAACTAGGAGATCTTTGTGTTCAAACCATTTAAAAATATCTTGTGTCATTTACTTTCTGCATTTACTTTTCTATCAAGCTATTTTAAGTGTTCTACGATTTAATCTATGACTTAGTTATAATTTGATTTGCTAAATTTAGAATTATGACATTTCTATAATCTTTAAAGGGGCTTTTATAAACTATCATTCCGTTGTGCAAAATTATTTGATTAACTTGGTTAATTATAAGTTGGTAATAACTCTTTAAAAGCAAATTTTTTAAAGGATCTATTCATCCACCTTTTATATATCTCAATGCCTTTAGGAAATAACAGTTTGTATCTGCCATGGGGGGAAAAAGAGAAAAACCATCTTCTAGTATGCGCTAGCTGTTGTGATAAAAATATGTAACTACAAGTGCACAATGTCAAATTGAAGAACTGACAAGTACATGTCGAACTCACATTACTAGATTAATTTTAATGTATCCTTAATATCTATTCCAAACAAATTAGAAATAAAGATTGAGAATCGATTAACTATAATTAAACTAACTAATAATAAGAAAGTAATCTAGGAATCCGAATCCATTAAACAATAAACATAAAAATAATTCAATCTCTTCTATTTTTATAACTTAACTATGATTTTGATCTTCCTTCCCTTTAATTTAGTAATTTTATAATTAACGTAAGCACGCATAGATTATAAAGATTCAAGTATTAACTATAACTCATCAAAACTTCTTCGAGTAAGAATGAATTATGAAAAACTCATATCTTAACAATAGTTTATCAAAACCTCTTACTCAATTTAAAATCACATAAGAACTACAAAATAAATGTATTTTAATAACAAAACATAAAGGCAAAATCAATTAAACATAAAATTATAAATAATAGAAGAGATAGAAAAAAATATCATAAATAATTATTTAATTTCATCTTCATCCTAGATTAAAGAAATTAACAAGACATGAAAATAAATAAACTAACTAAAATAAATAAGAAGAAGAAGATTAAAAATAAAATAGGAAAATTCTCTTTACTAACGATTCTTCAACGAACGCACAAATAAAAAATAATTTAATCATATTCGTACTCCTAACCTAAACTAATCTAATACCTCCATCTCTCTAAAACATGAAACTTATTTATAGACAAAATAAATTTGTCCCTTAATTTAGATTCATTGAACTTGGTATCTTTTGTTCCCTTTTATCCCTTTCTTTTCTTCTTAACTTTAATCTCCACATGGTAATTTTCCAATAGTCATTTTCTATCTTTAAAAGTTGGAACAATTATCTTTTCCTTTTTCACCAAGATAAATAAAATAAATCCTATCAAATAAAATAAATGTATTAGTTAAATAAAATAAACATACAAAATAATAAATATGAGAATATTAAAATATATGAATTATGTGTTTGTCACTAGCCTTTCCTTTGTCCTTCCTTTTTGGCTTTATGAGTCTTCTTTTGATATCCCCGCTCACGATATTGTCCTCGTGTCACAATATAATAATTAGTGAAAAAATTTCAGTGTCTAAAAGTATAATTGTTTGAATTTAAATATAATTTAGTATAGTATAAGTAGATGAATGTGTGAATATACAAACAAATTATTATTTATATTATATGAATAGATGAATTATTATTATTAAATTTTTATTAATTAAATAATATATTTTTGAAAGATATAAATTTTTATATAAGAATTATTGTAAACAATATTAATCAATTAATAATATAGTTAATATATTAGTATAGTATAATACCAAAAATATAAATAATATAATAACTTTATAATAAAACTCGTACTGATGAGATGATAGAATTAAAAAAGAAAGTAAATAATTGTTGGAGGACATTATATAATATAAATAAATTATAAATTTAAGCAGATTATTAGTCGTTAATAAAAATAATTATTTACAACTTTATTTATAATGCATTTAACAAATAAAATTATTTGTATTAAAAATTACAAAATGAATATGTTAATCACATTAATAATTTTGTGATATATTAATTTTTTAATAAACATTTAATATACATCTATATTTGACATGTGCCTTGCACGAGTTTTAATTTACATATATTCTTATTTAAATATCATATATCTGTAATTAATTTGAAGTAAAATATGTGTACAAATAATAATTAATGATTTTTTATAAAAATATTTAATGTTATTATCGTCATTTATTAATAATATATTTTTTAGACAATATCAAAACATTTGCATGTTCAATGGGATGGAGGTAGTAATGTTCTTGACGTCGTTCATCCCTTCTAAAACCCCCTAAAAATATCATAGCCTGCAATAGGGCTGAGCAAGGAATCAATTGGAACAAAAACTGCACCAAAAACTGCACAAACTGCATCGATTAAAATTGCACCAATGGTTCCGCGTATGTTACGATTTTAGATGGGTTGAATAACCAAATTTACAGTTTCGATTGGTTACTAGCTAAAAATGCACGTATAAAACTAAAACCGCACCATGTGTGTGTGTATGTCTGTATGAAGGATGAAATTGACAAATTGCTCAAAGAAGTTTCAAATTGCTCAAACTGTGTTTTTTCGGTTTGGTGCCATTTCAAATTGCTCAAGGAAGTTTCATTGTCACCACAAAGGATGAAAGTATACCAAGTATAAATCTGAATATAATGTTTTCTTGTCCATTCCTACTGTAGTATATCATTTTTTTCTTTGACCCTGTAAAATATCTTTTAATGTAACTTCGTTAATTCCATTTTTACCTCACTACAATCTATGTTACTTTCAAGGAATTTATTGGACGTTTCCTCTTTTCTATAGTGTAGACACTCAAAATTTTGCATTCCTATTACTGACCCTATAAGAGGGCAAAATCGTCTTCTAGAGATAACCCTAGAAGTCAAATCAACTCAATCCCGGATACAACCCCGGGATACGCAGTTTTCAATCTCGAAGACAACCCCGAGAGATCCAGTTTCAATCCTGGAGACAACCTCGGGAGACTCAGTTCCAACCTCGGAGAAAACCCTGAGGGATGCAATTCCAGTTCCAGAGATAACCCCGAAAAAGTCAGTTCCAATATAAGACCCCAACTTTTATGAATAAAGATTTGATTTTCTCTAAATATCATTTTGAGTAATAAGGTGTGGATTTGATATTAGTTGTGGGTAATATTTACAAATTTTGCAAAGTAAGCAAGTTGTCATAAAATATTCGTTTGGTCAGGGAATATTCGTTTTATCATAGAATTTTTGTATAACAGCACAATCATTGGTGGACCCCACAACGAAATTACTGTCGTAGTTAGAAAATGACAGAAATAAATTTTTATAAAAATAATGGCAAAAGTTTTATCGTTAACTATTGAAATACCCGGTGATAAAAGTACAGGAATACGTGTGATTGAATAGTAACACACAATATTATACAGTATCTTTGATTATTGATGCTTACGTGAGAAGTCACTCAATTATACTCAATTATTACCACAGTAATTGTTGTATAGTATCTCACATTATTGATTCAATTATTGTCACAATATTTTATATTATTAAATCAATAATTGAGACGTCAAAGTTATTCATATTATTATTTACATTATTGACAATGTCTAGAAAGGGGTTTGATCACCTAACTGCGCGCCAATAAGGAGAAATCCTTATCGAAAAGCCCCCTCTTTCTTGAGAATGATCTGATTGTTAATATTCTGAATTATAATATTAATGATGAATAAATATTGTTAAAAATGTGTTTATTGAAGCCAAGTAAGTTGAGATAAATAGAGGGTTTTATATTTTATTATTGCATAGTACTGTATAGTACTGCATAGTGCTGCATAGTGCTGTATAGTAAATCAGAACAAAAATTCAGTCGAACGAATTCGGCGCCCGTGATGGTTTTATTGTGCGTCCGTGATTTTATTTTCTAAATAGTATCCTTCCATTCTCCTATAAATAGGATGCTTAGTTTAGAAATAAAAATCACACCAGAATTAGAGAATTCTTTTTTTATAATATTAAGTGTATTTCTTTTGAGTTTAAAGAAGCTTTGAGTGTAGAAAATAGTGCAAGTTTTCTTCAATAATATCCCTGCTATACCATTCAGAAGTACTCTCCTTTTAAGATAAGGGATATTATTTTTGTTTAATATTCGTAAGAAATAATATTTTCTTCCATACTCTATAGTATGTAAGTAATATTATTTCGTTTCAGATTCTGAATTCTACACCCATTTTATTAAGTATTGCTTCTATACTCCTTGAAATTAATAGAATATCCTTGAAATTTGCGCTTCTTTAGTATCTTTTCACAAGAATATTTTTCTGAATATCTTGTTAAATTTTAATCTTTTGCTGACTATTAGATACTATTCACAGTAGATTTACTATTACATTCATGATTCTTTCAATTATTTTTACTTATTTTGAATATTTTCTTTCATGACTGAAGGGACTCATTCACGAGATATTCACCATGGTACTATTTACTATGTATTCATGATAAAAATGATTTCTTTCCAGTCTAAATTATTTTTGATACACTATTATTCTTGAATTTTACTCCACAAAGCAGTATCATGTTGAAAATTTGGACATTATTGAATTTTGGATAAATTGAATTATAAATCTTTAAAATTTATCATTGCTTTCACTTAATTGAATTCTTATATCATTGTCATCATCCTCATGCTTATATTGCGATGAAAGGAATCTTTGGCTCGTAATGCATAGATGGACTGTTGATTGGTATGATTATGACCATGAATTATGTATCGGTATAATCATGACTTGTAATTTTACAAATGATGTGGTAAAAGTTCTCATTGGCTCGTAGTGCATTGATGGACAGTTATTGGCATGATCATGACTATTGGTGATAATAACGAATATCCTTGGCTTGTAGTGCATGGATAATTAAATGATATGGATTATTGAGCTGTGTTACAACGGTAAAATATTGATGCTGAACTTTTAAATCATAAAAGATAGTAGATATCATGCTCTACTTAACTCTTCTAATGGATTATTTTTCTGCTGCAGTTAAACTTGTTGTCTATTGTATTCTATCAGTTTAACACTGTTGAAGGCTAAAAATAATTTATTTTGTATTATCTTAGTCATAATATTCTTTACTGGGCTAGTTGAGCTCACCCTTTGCTTTCATTGTTCTCTTCAGGAAATGAGAACATAGACGGAATTAGTCGGGGAACGATGGTCGAGAGTGATGGCTAGATGGTGGCTATAGTAGTCCTCACTATTTTATGAAACCGTATGATAATAAATATAATGAGGACTCCATTTGACTTTGGATATTGTCTATGAGAAAATATTCCTGTTAAAACTCTCAGCTATGTTTTGTCGTATTTTACACGACAGTTGTATAATTAAGTTTGTATTTGAATTTTGTACCATATATTTGGCGACTCAGAATGAGTTGTGTATACCTATTTTGGGGGCGTCACATCCAACCTCAGAGATAACCCCGAGGCACTCAGTTCCAACCCCGAAGATAACCCCGGGAGGTCAAGCACACCTCAGAGAAAACCCTGAGGACATTCAGTATTCACATCAGCCCAATCTCAAAGATAACCCTGAGCAACGACTGCTACATCTGCGCAAAGCCAGAGACAACCCCGGTGAGGGGGAAAATTATCATTTTGCCTCCTCGATACTACATTCATGTCATCTCAGCATCATTTCAATCAACGCTACATACATAAGTGTCCCACAAGAACCATAACTCAAATCACGAGTGACTACTACACAAGACAGCACACCAGATAGAATTTGAAGACTTGAAGATATGGTCATGGACCCATTTCCCAGCTTCGTACAACCTCTAATACCATGTCATTGTGTATCTCTCCATAACATCAATCCGAAAAGGTACATCACGCCTTTATCGGATGCCCGAATTTAAAGTTATGAAGGTTCGAGTGGACAGTGCATTGCACGAGTGCATGTACTTTGAGATGATGGGACCCGCAGATCCCTGGGCACCCTGGGCAGCCGCAGGTAGACCCGCGGCTGCCGCAGTTAGACCTGCGGTTCCCTGGGCTATAAATAAGAGCCTTGGGCAGCTCATTTTTAAAAAAGAAAAAAAAAAAGAGAAAACTCTGTCCATTTCAGCATGTAAACACTTCTAGAGTGCTCTAAACTGAGTGATTCTTCTTTCTAAACACTTGTAAGGTCATGTTTTTCTATATACTAAAATTTAACAGGTGGAAACCGAGTTTTCAGGCGTTTAAAATTATCTGAAGTCTTCTTGGCAGCCAACTGTAAGATATTTCAGATTTTTAAGCTTTTTTTCAGTTATATATATATATATATATATATATATATATATATATATGGGTTTTAATCTGTGGCAAACGTTTGTTATGGGCACTGTTCAGCAACCAAGTTGATTACCGTTGATCTGTACAATGGAAGGTCGGGATTGGTCAATTATTCCCCTGCCGCTACAAGCTGTAGCGGCAGTCCCTTATTCTTTTTGTCCGTTAGCTTATTACATTACTGCCCTTAACAATTTAATACATGCATACCGCTACAGGCTGTGGCGGCAGTGTGGGTCTCACCCATATGGCTATTGTTCATTTGATAAAGTATACATGATGTAAAAAATAAAAGATAATGTAAAGATGAGTTTTTTTTTATGTATACATAATGTAAAAATAAAAGATAATGTAATACATAATGTAAAAATTAAAGATAATGATAAGATAAGTCTGAATAAAAGATAAATTTATTTTTATGTATACATAATGTAAAATAAGATAAGTTTGAATAAAAGATAAATTTATTTTATTATCAACGATAAAATAAATTTATTATTTTATTATAAAATGTGACGCCCCGGAATAGGTCCACACGACCTATTCTGAGTCGCCAGATATCACACTACAGAAATCAAATACAAACTGGATTTATACAACTGTTGAACTGTCGTACATAGTACAACAACACATAAGTTATGAGTTCTAATACAAATATATGTAACTCTCATGGTGCCTCGACCACAACACCTTATAATGGTACTTTACATAAAAGTACAATCAATAATTATTTTAGAAATTAAAATCTTTAGAAAATGCTCAAGGAAACCTTCGTACATAGGAGGCCATGCATCTAAGTTATGATATATATCATATGACTCGAGAATTATCCTTGGTTGACCCAATAGACCCCAAAGAAAAATGAGAAGATTACTGTCATGTTCTTTCCAATGGTGAGTCTTCTCTTGACATATAATTATCTCCATCGTCTCCAATTGAGAATTATATTTCAACCAAACTCCAAGATTATATAGGTAGTGCTCATAGATATAATCAGCAAGTGTATGTGCACAACCCTGTCTTATGATAACACGAAGTCGTCTGTCATTAGACATCTTGTATGATAGTGGCAAAACACCCTTCCAAAGTTGGTTCATCTCACCCTATTCGGTTCAACAAAATCAACGGTTAAAATGACGTTTAAAATACGACACACTTATCTAAAATTCTCAATAAAATTATTTCGATACTGTTTTAGGAGAAACCTCAACAGCTGTAGACCACCGTTATATTCCCCTGTTACCCCCGCTCAACCCAGCTACACTCTTATTACCTGAAAGAAATTATGAAGCAAAAGGGTGAGCACAACTAGCCCAGTAAAGAATATCATGACTAAAGATAATTAAATTATCAATAGCCTTCGTTAGTAATAAATCAGAGATTTAGAACATATGTTAGATGATAAAACTTTTCAACCATAGTGGTAGCAGAAAGAGCAATCTATTAGAAGAGTCAAATAGACCATAAAGTCTATTACCTTATCCACGTTAAAAGTCCACCAACAATGTTTTATCCCTATAACATCAATCAACAGTTCCTTTCCACAATCATGTGAATAATCATAATCATAATTGTGATTCTAAATTCCTCTTCGCACCCAGGACGAAGATAATTTTCATCACCTTTTATTTACCTGAAACATCAAAGATCATGGTTATACCAAATCACATTTCCTGTTCATAATCATACTAATAAATTTATCTTTGCACTACGGGCCAAAGATATTCATTAACAGTTCATCTATGCACTACAGGCCAAAGACATGCAACTGTATTTTAGAAGAGTCAGGTAGAGCATGATATCTACTGTCTTCTACGATTTAAAAGTTTACCATCAATTTTATCGCTGAGACTCAGCTTAATAAATAATTCACATCAGCAAATTATCCATGCACTAAGGGCCAAGGATATTCGTATTTTCACCAATGGTCATGAACACGCCAAACAACAATTTATCTTTGCACCCTTGGCCGAAGAGAACGTATGGTCATGATCATACCAATAGCTGTCGCTGAGACTCAGCTTAATAATTAGTATCACAACCACGAATTATTCATGTCATACGGGCCAAGGATATTCATGTAATCATCAATGGTCATGATTATACCAAATAATCCGTGGTTATAATCATACCAATCAACAGTTCATCTATATACGTAAGCCAAAGATGACTTTCATCACAATATATGCATGAAAATGATGACAATGATATAAGAATTAATCAAACGAAATCAAGGATAAATATTAAAGACTTTAAATTTATCTAGAGTTTAAAAATATCCAAATTGTCAACATGATACTTTTTTATGGAGTAAAATTCAAGAATAATATTCATGTATCAAAAATAATTTAGACAGAAAAGAAATATATTTTTTGGATGAATAGTATCTCGTGAATAGTATCATGTGAATAGTACTTCAGGAATAGTACCCCGTGAATAGTACTCATGAATAGTACTTCGTGAATAGTACTTTGTGAATAGTACCCATGAATAGTAACTCGTATTCGTAAATAGTACTGTATACGTGAATAGTACCATATACGTGAATAGTACCTATGAATAGTACTCTATGAATATTACTCATAAAAGGAAAATACAAAAGAAAATGATATTCCATGACGAGTACAAAAGAAATGATATCTCATACGAGTATAATAGAATATACGAAACTACAAATGATTTTCACCCTCCATGCGGTAATCCACGTAGACAGATCATTTTCACAATTTAATAAAGAATGAATACGAAGGGTCATTCACCATGCATGTGGTAGTCTGCGTAGAAATGTTACTCCAACAGAATAATAAAGAATGGAATAACAGAAGAATTTCACCATACATGCGGTAGTCCGCGTAGACAGGTTATTCCAACAGAATAATAAAGAATGGAATAACAAAAAGATTTCACCATGCATGCGGTAGTCCGCGTAGACATGTTATTCCAACATAATAATAAAGAATGGAATAACAACCCTTACGAGTATTGAATGAAAAAAACTCTCTTCATGAATACGAAAGAAATAATACCCCTTACCAATACAACAAATAATATCCCTTACGAATATTGAACGAATATAATATTCCTTACGAAAACGAAAAATAATATCTCTTCTGAATATGAAATAAATAATACCCCTTACCTCATAAGAAGACTGGATACTGGAAAAGTGAAGCAACATACTTCTCTTCTTCTTTCTCTCTGTAGCTTCTCTCTCTATAATTACTCTTGTGAGTCTTAGTGAATTGGTGAGAATGAAGGAAGAATGAGCTTCTATTTATAGGAAAACATAGTTTCGATAATTGCACGTTTTAGGGCTCAAAATATTACAGTATAGTACCTTCATCTTTTCCATCATTTTTAATTTAGTCCTGTAGGTATTATCAAACTTGCACCACCTCCCCTAATAGTACATCATGCGAATCAATAGTTCTATGCATGTGAAAAAAATAATTACAGTATAGTACCTTCATCTATACCTCTATTTTTAATTTAGTCATGCAAGTATTATCAATCTTGCGCCACCTCCCCTAATAGTACATGCATGTGAATCAATTGTACATACATGTGAACAAATAGTTATAAGCATGTGAATTAATAGCAATTAATTGCTCATTTATCCGATTAATTACCTGATTGGTCAATATAACTTCCAGACATCAATTATTATCGAAATAATTGTCGATATCCACCAACACTAATAATCCCAACACAATGAAAATATTTTTATCAACAATTACATTTTTGAATTTTTGAAGTTTGACTTATTTTGAAAAAGTCAACTATTGACTTTTTGACCAAAAAGTCAACCCTGGTAAATTTTATGTTTATAGTCTATTTTTATTAATTTCATCATTTCAGACTCAAATATCACGTCCGCGTCTCTAAATTTAACTCCGAACTCAAATTTGAATTTTAATAATATTCATCATTAATATTATATCTTACAATATTAACAACCAGATCATTCTCAGGAAATAGGGGGCTTTCCGATAAGGATTTCTCCTTATTGGCGCGCAATTAAATAACCTAACCCATTTTCTCAACAGAACTTTCTAGACATCATCAATTATACAAATAATAATATGAGCAACTTGTCATCTCAATTATTAATTTAATAATATAAAATATTGTGACAATAATTGAATAAAACTGAGTGACTTCCCACGTAAGCATCAATAATCAAAGATACTGTACAATACCGTGTGCCACTGTACAACCACGCTTATTACTGTACTTTTATCAATTTAATCATTTACTAAATAGAATAATAATTATAAAAATCGAATACTTTCATTTCGTAAAATTCGGGGTCTTACATAATAGATAAAAATTATAATAATAAATATAATCTTTTATTCAAATTATCGTAACATTAGTAAATATAATTTATATAATTATTATATTTATAAATATATCTTTATATTTATATTATTTATTTATACATATTAAATAAATTTATCTTTTATTTAGACTTATCGTATCATTATCTTTTATTTTTACATTATGTATCTTTATATTATCTTTTATTTTACATCATGTATACTTTATCAAATGAGCCATAGCCATATGAGTGAGACCCACACTGCCACCACAGCCGGTAGCGATAGACATGTATTAAATTATTAGAGGCAAGTAATGTAATAAGCTAATGGACAAAAAGAAAAAGGGACTGCCGCTACAGCTTGTAGCGGCAAGGGAATAATTGACCAATCTCAGCCTTCCATTATCCAGATTAATGGTAATCAACTTGGTTGCTGAACAGTGTCATAGCAAACATTTTCCACGGCTTAAAACCTATATATATATATATATATATATATATATATATATATATATATATATATAGGATGGGGATCTAGTCCGGGAGTCAGTACTGGCTTAAGTTACGAAATTTATTAATTTTTTTTGCTTTTTTTTTAAAAACAACTAAAAAAATTAATATAGTGTTTTGAGTGTGATTTGGATACATATAAAAAATAGGTAAGTACAGACTGTACAGACCTGTTTTGTTATATGTATCCAAATCACACCCAAAATACTGTATTATATAAAAATTTCAGTTCCATAAAAAATATTAAACTTATTTTTTAGTTGTTTTTAAAAAATGTAAAAATAAAAAACAAAAGTTCGTAACTTAAGAAAATACGGGAGTCCGGATAGGAATCGGACCCTATATATATATATATATATAATATATATATTATATAATATTATATATATATATATATATATATATATATATATATATTTTAGCTTTTATGTATATATATGACTGTTATTCAGTCTGCATGCTAGATTTGCCTAAATCTGGCAATTTTTCACTTTGACCGGTTCATGGTGACCAAAGTGGAACCGTTGAAGCTGGAATAGTTTAGATTTATTCAAATCTAGTTCTTTTTCTAGCTTTTTTAACATATTGCTTTCACATGTGAGCCTAAGAATTATGTAATCACAGATTTAGCTTCTGAATCTAGATTCGGTTCCCGTGATGGACTTTTTTAGCTACAACCAGCTTGTAAATTATTCACGGTGTCTGAATTTCCTTAGATGACTCTCATGCCCACAAGGAGTTCGACACTTTTATGTATTTATTTTCTTGAAGATGCCAGAGTCTCAAAAATAAAAGCAATCAAGCCGAACACTTAATAAAATGGAAGTATCAAAGGCCTCAATTACTATTGAGTACAAGGGTTTGAAAAACTTAATTTACAAAAATAACTGTTATATCTTGTTAAAATTGAACTTTTATAAAAAAAAGTCAAACCCTTTGTATATAGGTGCAAACGAGGCATTGCACTACTTCCAAATAACTGCATATATAGACCTAACACACACACATATTCACAGGTAAAAGTTAATGAAAAGTGGCGATAACCGTGTTATCACGGAAGTTGGGGGGTGCCTAACACCTTCTCTCCACTTAATCAAGCCCCCGGACCCTAACGAATTTCAATTTTGCAGACCAGTTAAACAGTGTCACATCACTAGGTTTTTGTGCAAACCTTTTCTGGGTTGAGTTGGTGCAACCATTTAAAAATAACCAACTGGCGACTCTTACAGTCAAATCGTCGACATAAATATGTCGGACCTTTTCAAACAAATCTCACAACATGAGAACACCAAAAGACAAGAACAGAAAGGGACAAATAAAAATCCCGACGTTGATAGGTGGTGACTCTGCTGGGAAGACCAGTAAGAGGGCTTAAGCCGCTATTCAAACTTTTCAAAAACTTTTACCTACTTATGTGTGGATGCTGCATTTACATTTGAATGAATGTGTACTAATGCTTTATTTACTGCACTTGGTGCTTCGCACCATATCTGCTTGTGATATTAGTGCTTCGCACATGTCATCATTTTTATATGGTGAGATGCGATGTATGTGAATGTATGTTGTTTGGTCCCTCCACAAAGAGGCTATTATATCGGTGTTTGATTACTGGACTCGTCAGGACACTAATTCCACGAGGCTCAGGAAAGGCGCCACCCAGATTCGCTCTAGTTGAAAGATCGGATTAACTTCCCATCGAGTAAATTGCGATGATCTGGGAAACTGTGACGCCCCCAAATTCGGGTATCTTCTAACTCGATAGATGGTGCTACACGGTGCTACAGTTCACACAAACATTCAATTGAAATGCCTCAAAAGAACGAATATGTCTTATATATATTCAAAATAATATTAACATTCCCTAGGTTCTTTATAACCGTTACACTTGTTCTTATCATAATATCAAATATTATCATTACATACCTATAATATTACATAAGTAATCTAAGGGTTCGCCTTAGCCTTCCCTTTATCCTTGCCGGAACCGTCAGTCCATTCGATCTTAGCTGCATTCATATGATTCAAGCAAAAGTGAGCCTAACTAGCTCAACAAGTATAAAAATTCTAATATAATGGCATGCTTGAAACATAGGAATCATATGTAAGACCCCAACTTTTTAATGAATAAAATTAAATTTCCTCTATTCATTATCTTGAAATAAAAGGTGTTAATTTGATATAATACTTTGATTAATTATTCATTATTTTCAGAGAATATTCATTTGGTCGTGGAATATTCTTGTTGTCGGGGAATATTCGTACTACGGCGCAACCATTTGTGGGCCCCATAACGGAAAACGGTCAGATGAAGAAAACGAAAATTTTGAGTTTTTATGAATAACGACGTAATTGTTACCGTTATCACTGTTGGATTATCTGGTGGTTAAAATACAGTTATACGCGTGGTTGCACAGTAGCCCACGGTATTGCACAGTATTTTTGAATTATTAATTCTTATGTAAGAAGGCACTACTCAATATTTGTTACAGTAATTACTGTTTAATATTTTATTTTATTAATTCAATAATTGCGACGTTGATATTTTATATTATTGTTATTTCAGTAATTGTCACTGCACAGTATTTCCCATTATCAGGTCAATAATTCATATTATTTGAATAAAATTATTAGATAGCATTATTGGCAATGTCTAAGAAAGTTCTGTTTAGAAAGCCCTCTCTTTCCTGGGAACGACCTGGTTGTCATAATTGTGATTCTGTAATATTATTTGTGAATAATTAATTATTGATTTATATGATAAGAAAATATTATTGTGGTTATAAATGATGGATATATTTACTTTATGTGGATATAAATGAAGGAATTAATACTGAGTTGCTTTATCAGTACTTTGTCGGAATGGATGTATTAAAAATCGTCCGTATGTGGATTTCAGACATTTTTTGTTTGGAATTTGGAAAAACTTTCTTCTACAAAGTTGTAGAGAATTTAATTTCCTATGGAATGGATATAAAATTGGTATTTTTCTAATAAAAGGGCTATTTATTATAAATTATTGAAGTTTTAGAAATAAATATTTTTATTAAAAATATGGTGGGAAATAAAATGTGTTGGAATTTATTTTCAAAAGTAGTGGGCGTGAATAGTAGCAGGTAAAGCCATCAGGTAGCAGGGTAGTCTGCTATGGCGTTCTAAGCATTTTTTCTATAAATATGGTGCTTAGTTAGAATTGAAAATCACACCAGAAATAAGTTTTCTCTCTTTCTCTCTCTATATTATCGAGCATATTTTGTAAATATTTAAATACTTTGTGAGTTTCTATTCATCAGTGCACGTTTTTTTCAGCCCTTATACCTAATATTTCAGCTAGAAGTACTGTTCTTTGAGGTAAGGGATGTTATTTTTTTTCATAATGATGTTATTTTTTAATATCATTATACCAAAATATTGGTATGAATTTTATTGTGGAATTTTTACCTTTTTGTGTCGAGGTTACTATTCACGTATACGACACTATTCACGAATACAACACTATTCACCGAAAAAATAAAATTTTCTTTTTTGTCCAAGATGTCTATTATGGTTACTATCTTTGATTGTATCCATGCTTTGATCTTTATTTTTGAATTCTGCTTCATAATTGGTTATTATGGAGTATTATTGAACTTGGATAAACTGTAATACGAATCCCTAATATTTGTCCTTTTGTCTCACAAGATTCATTTTTTTAAAGATATTTTTCATCATTCACAGTCCTAAATGATGATATTACTGAATATCTTTGGACTGTGGTGCAATGATGAATGATTAACTGATGCATATCTTTGGCCCGTAGTGCAAAGATAAATAGGTGTTGAGATGAACATGACCAACTGGTGATACAAATGAATATCTTTGGCTTGTAGTGCAAAGATAAATATTTAATTCAATATGTATATTGATTAATGTTACAAGGATAAAATATTGATGATGGACTTTTAAATCTTAGAAGATAGTGGAATTCATTCTCTATTTGACTCTTCTAATGGATTGATGTTTCCGCTGCAGTTGTTGATCTAAAACTTGTTGTCTATTATGTTCTATCATATTTTTTCCTGTTGAAGACTAATGATAATTTGTTGTATATTATCTTAGTCATAATATTCTTTACTGGGCTAGTTGAGGTCACCCTTTTCCTTTTTGTTCCATTTTTCTTCTCAAGAGGTGAGAACAAAGCAGGAACTAGCCGGGGTATGGAGTGATGGTTCAGGATAGATGTTTTAGTAGTCCTCACTATTTTGTAAAATAGTGTATCAATAATCGTAATGAGGACTCCTTTTAAGTTTGTATACTGTCTATTAGACAATATTTGTATTCAAACTCACAATATATGTGTTGTCGTCTTTTGCACGATAATTGTATTATTGAAGTTTTATTTGTTCTCTATACGATGTATTTGGAGACTTAAAATGTGTGATGTATATCT
>CM029018.1:84744233-84873924 GCA_016801055.1 Panax notoginseng
TGATTATACCATCATTCATAACAAAATCTCTCCCACTGAAAATTGCACCACAATTTTATTTATTTGTTTTAATTTGAAAAGAACACAAGAATTACAAGAACTATTAAGCTTTTACTATGACCTTTTGTGTCATTAAGTGCTCCAATTAGGTGAAAACATTGTTATTTGAAGCGCGAGGTACACCGAGGCGCAAATGTCTCCTTGGCCTCGCCACGCGCCTCATCGAAGTGAGGCACACATATTTTAAAAAATAAAAATATATGTACTCAAATTTAATCATTTATGTATCAAATTTTATCAACCATTAAGTAATTTTACAAACTTCTAAGTATGTTCAAAAAGTTTCTATAACAAGTTCAAGGACCATACCTATGTAGCATAGTGATATACTGATATTATATAATTATATCATAATTACATTATGCATAAGTAAATAGTTAAATACTTACAATCTTACATATATATACATATATAAATAAATATATATTTAAAAAGTACACACCAAACAACAATATAAATGCATATTTAAATATTAAAAAATACTTATAAGTTATGTATACATATTTAATAAGTTAGTAAATACCGGAATAGTAGTGTAGTAAAGTACCCAAAAATGCTGAAAAAAATTGGGCAGCATAACCCCTTAGTATTTTACAAAGTAGCTTTTTTTTTTGGGCAAGAGAAGAGAATAAAAAAGAAGAGATAAGGAGAAGAGAGACTTACCTAGAGGAGTAGGCTGCAATTGATGGTCTAGATTGCTTAGGGAAAAAAAATAACACTACTTTGATTGAACTCGCGCCTTGGGCGTCTTAGGTGCACCTCATTGAAGCAGTCGTGCCCCAGGTGAGGCAGCCCAACATGGGCTGGGATGGGCCTTGGGCCTTGGTGCACGCCTAGACGCGCCTTCAACACTGGGCGAAAAACATTCCTTTCTTGCTAATACTAACTCAAGGCAATAAATATTGTTGTCATCACAAAATATTTGCAACTTTTGGGATAATTAATGCGGATACAGTATAAATATCGCTTTGACTCTAATATTTTGCAACAAACTTCAAGTATAAACATAAATACATACTTCCAAATATCATGGTCTATGTGGAATGAAAATCCAATTTCTCTTTAAAACGCATCCCATGCACCTGCATTACACTTACCCAATGAAACTCGAGTTGGAACCATGGTTGTTGTCGTTGACTAATCGTCCAGTTGTGTTGGGCAGCACAAAGCGAGGGCTTGACTTGGTGCCTGCTGCTAAGTCGAACGACTTGGTTGTTAGGCGTCGCAAGTCGTCGCCTTGGCGACGTCTTGGACACTTGGCGACCAAGTCGCACGACTTAGCAACAGGTTCATTTTTCAAAAGCCGATCGAATCAAGAAAGGAAGAGAGAGAGTGTGTGATTAGCTCTAAAACTCCAGCCCTAACAATCGCAACCACAATCGACTGTGAATTAGAAAGAAAGAAAGGAAGAGAGATTAGCCATTCTGCAGCGAATCCGATGCGACTCGCGTGTCGTAACTCCTTTCTCTTTCGAGGTTTGCTTCAACCTTCAATTGCTCTAGGTGAAGATGATAAGGTCCGCTCTGTTTGGCTTTTGTTTATTCATTAGGTATTTTGTTAACCCAGTAACAAGACCCACTAGTTAAAGAATAAGTGGCCTATGTTATTCTATCCATTCATGTAAATGAGACGCTTGTTATAACTCAAGCAAAGCACTAAGCGAACATAATAATGAATGTGGTATAGCTGTATACTACTACTGTACTTAGTATTATATATTATATATACAGTAAATTACAGCATATAGTTTATATGAATATTATATTATATGCATGATAAATAAATATTAATATTATATATATAACATAATAAATTAGTATTATATGTTTTATTATTATACTTTATTATATTAGTATAATATTTATTTATCTTTTCACTTATATAATAATATATTTATTTATATTCATGAAATATAAATTTAATATAATCAATAAACATATTTATGTATTTATTATTCATGAAAATTAAATTTAACATAATCAATAAATATTTTAACTTTTAATTTTAATTTTTTTTTTAAGTGATTTAAATTTTTAGTGTTTTATTTTACTATTGAAGTTAAATTTACCAATGTATCTACTTGCTATTTTTGTTTAAGTATATGTTTTGAGTCTATGAACTGTAATGTAGTGTTAATTATATATAATATATTTATGAGTAATTTTTTTATGTTTAGTGTACCTGTGAATTGAGCTATATATAATATTTATTTATAAAATGCACATTGTAAATAATTCATCGCTTTATGGACGACTAGTCGGGCGCCTAGTCGACTAGTCGCTTAAGCGGTCGGCCACCAACTCGCCTCGACTTAGTGCCTTAACAACTATGGTTGGAACAAGTAATGGCATGTGCACTTCATGGGCGAGACATTCAAGACCTCTCTCATGCCACTGAATTGAAGTCAGAAATCTATTCAACCTTGATTTGTTCCCTTTGAGCAAGTGCATATTCAATTGCTCGTATCAACATCAAACCAATCAGATCTACCTCACCTATAGAACTAGAAGCTTCTCTGTGAGGCTAAGTGGAAACTCAACCTCAAACAAGGGAATCCATCAGCTTCAAATCTCCCCAGTTGCAATAGGGTGGAATGTAAAACCGTTTAGCTCTTCTCAGATGGAGCATAAAATTTAATACAATACTCGTAATATATAGAAATATTATAATTGCATTTTAACTAATATTTTTTATGAAAATATATAAAATCATATAATTAAAAATATATAATGCTCAAAATATGTATATGTAAAATAATATAATTAAACTGTATGTGAATAAATCGAAAGGATAATAGGATGAAGAACTGTGAGCTTGAGTAAAATGACTGAACGACGACTGTAGACTCATAATTTGGCTCAAGGTTATTTAGGATTGCGAACACTATTCTTGAGTTGCCCGAACAACTGTTAACCAATTTTAGTCGAGCTCAGACTCTCTTTTGAAGTTCGGCTCGAGATCGTAAAAAATAAATGAGATTGAGTTTGAGCAAGCCAAGCTATTTTTACTAACTTCTGATGCATGGACAAGGATTCGGAATATTTTTTAACCATGAAAATTATAATATTGTAGTACATAAACATAAGTTACATAACAAGGAACATAAGTTACATAACAAGGATTCACCAACAAAGTTATAGATTCATTAAATATATAAACCACACAACAAATAGTTTATTATCGTAAGTATATCTAGCATCAAATTGGTGTGAAGTACAACTTTCAAAAACTATGTGTATGCAAGCATTTTGTATATTTTATGATGTATATGTGGAATATCTGCATGATTTTGTTAATTATAAATTCAAATCCAGTGCCAACTCGTTTACTAAAGTTTTACCTGTTGCAATGTTTAAAAAACTGTTTTTCCTGATAGGTTTTTTTTATTATAAATAAATATATATACCAAGAGAAAGTCATCAAAGGTGTGTTGATGACACATGTGCATCAAAGGTGTGTTTGTCATATGCAATCCAAGTGTGTTGATCACGTTTGTGGAGTGTACACAAAGTGTGCTTTCATATTATATATAATTTGGACATAAAGAAGTGTTTGACATTCGTGTCCAAAAGTGTTTGTAAAATATTAGTGTGTAATATATTGCCTACTCCACCATGTTGGCCTTATGATGGCATCTACGCTTTTTGGTAACTGGTATACCAAGTTAACTAGACTCGGATGGGGTTGCTAGTTGGACATGGGTACTTTGAAGAATCCTACATGGATACTTATACACTACAAGAAAGTGTCCATCACCCATACCCTTGTCCGAGTGTCGAACATGGATACTTTAGGGCAACGTGAAGAGTCCATGTAACACAGTATATCAATTGTTAAGTTTGTAACATCACTTTACTTGTTGTTGCTGTTACTATTGCTATTATCATTATCATTATTATTATTTTGCCAGAGTATCTTGATGGCTATGCTTCATTGTTATCTGTCCAGTAATGTTCCTTCCCAATAAAATTTTGCATTTTCCATTAGCAGAGCATTTGCTTTTGTTGTGCTACATGAAATTCTCAACTTTCCTTCCTTTCTTCATTTTAATTACGATGTAGCTGTTTAACTGGGCAGCATAACAAGTTTGTAACCTTATGTTTGCTGATCTAGGTTGAGTGTTCAAACCCATCTATACTTCCTGAACCTGGGAAAAGGAAGTCGATTGAGGAGCCTTATGTTAAGGTTGCTTTTTGTACTCTGATATGATTTTCTATATAATACGTGCTAATGTAAGACGAAGTTTCTGTGAATGCTTTGAAATTTTAATATGTTGGACTCAACTACACAGATTGAGATGCTCACTCCAAAAGACTATATTGGCCCTCTTATGGAGCTTTCTCAAGATCGAAGAGGAGTGTTTAAAGAAATGAAATTTATTACCGAAAATAGAGCATCCATCATCTATGAACTACCACTAGCTGAGGTACTTCTATCAATCTCATCATCCACTAGCCGTGTTCATTAGTTTTTGGTAATTTATATTGCAAATTTATTTTGTAGATGGTAGGGGACTTTTTTGATCAGCTGAAGTCAAGAAGTAAGGGTTATGCTAGCATGGAGTACTCTTTTGTCGGGTAAATCCACGTCTTGCACATACTGATGACATAATTAGTAATATTTTATGAGCAACTCATTTACTTGTTTATAAATTTATGTGCGACTTACTAACTAAAACTTTTGAGTTTTTAGGCTCTTGGGCCATCTATGATTTTACAATATGTTTTTGGTACATAAACTGTTTGTTGACTAGGACTATATAAACCAAGCTACTTGAGCTCAAGATCGATTGAGTTGATTATGGCTCTTATAGAACTGCAAAAGCTTAACCAAGTCAATCTTAAACACAATTTAAGTGTCTGGAAGTCCGTTAAACCAAACTTGAAGAACCCTCTAATCGGTTATACTTGGCTCATTTATAATCATATACAAAACGATTTTATCAGACAATGTCGAAGAGCAAGTGCAAAGTCTATTCAAGGAGAAAGCATTCCCTTATTCCTTCCCTTCCATTCTCTTTCCTCAAGTACTCGGTCATACTTTTTTAGTCAACCATATGACATCTTCCTTTTTGTGCGTTATTTGTTACCATTTTAAGGTTATATTCAATATTGCATTTGGACTTTCGCAGTGATGGCTCTCTAAAAAAATTTATTTTATGCTAAGGTAAAAAATAACATGGTTTCAGGAAACAATTCAATTTCTGTTTGATGGGCTAAAGTTTCTTGTTCACATACCGCGATCTGGAATCAGCAATTTGTATTCAAAATCCTTACCGGGGGAAACCAAAGTGTATACATAAGTTATACACATCTGTAGGAACATACTTGTATATAAGAATTATAATACAGTAATTATTTTATATAAGTTTCAAAGGTGTATCTGACGAAAACAAAAAGGAAGGAGAATAGTGAACAAATTATTTTAAACATTGTGGAGGACAGTTTTTGTTTAGCTTTATTTCCTCAAAGCTGAGATCTAGGTGGCAGAAAATAGGTTTGAAAGGAATCAGTGGACTGAACTTTCTAAGGCTTGCGTAACTGAGGTAGAAAACTACAACCCAGAGTCTAAAAAGTTAGTCTGTACAGAAAAACACTGACGATCTGCTCCTAAGTTCCAGTTTCCAAATTCAGTTTTTCCGATTAGAGGTTATTCCGTGAATCTGCTTACAAAATGATTTGTTAATTGGGTGAAGGAATTTTGATTACTCCATGCAAGTAGCAGCTGACCCAATGAAAACAATGAGGTCACTTATGATGCTGCTCATTAACTCACTACTGGATAGTGGATACTAACTCTCATCACATTGTTAAGTGAGTGGAAGAAAACGATTTTTATTTTTGGGTCTATTCTCAGTTTGGTTCAGTCATCTTTGTCCAATAGCCGTCTCATACTTATTTAATGTTCCCGTTGGAGAGGAAGCTAGATTAAAGAGCTTTATTGTGGTCTCCTTGGTCGTCAGCAAGATGGTTTAGAGCTGGCCTTATTGAATGCATAAGCCAGTGCAAATGCGCCTCATTAATTTATTTTTTATTGTTTGATGTTGTTTTTGTCGGTTTCCTTTGACTTTTTCAGAAAGACTCATCCTAATTGTATTTTCTCTTTTGATCTCAATTTTTTTCCCATTAAAGTAAATAACAAAGAAACTTAAATCACATTTATTCCCACATTAATAATGGAAGTATGGAACTAAACCCCAAGGTTTGCGATAAGTGTTTGTGAAGTCATGGTTCGATATTCTGCAAAAGTAGTGGTCTCTTTGTGGCCATCCACACATATTTTACTATGGGATCCATGTGCGTGGTTGGTGGGGTATCTAGTGAATAGTTATTTAAAATTCCTGTTGGAGAGAAAGGAAGGTTCAGCCATCTTTGTCCAATAGCTGTCTCATACTTATTTAATGTTCCCGTAGGAGAGTAAGCTAGGTTAAAGAGCTTTATTGTGATCTCCTTGGTCCTCAGGAAGATGGTTTAGAGCAGGCCTTATTGAATGCATAAGCCAGTACGTAGGCGCCTCATATTTTTTTTGTTCTTTTTTCTTGTTTTGGTGTAACATTTATTGGCCTCTGTTAGCAGATGTATGTTAGCAGATGCATGTAAATGTTAGTAGCATACCATGCAACATACTTTTAGGCTTAAACAATTTATGTTTCCTAGTTTAATCCTTAGAATATGGGCTATCCTAATTCTATAAATGTAGCTACTTGTTATATGAAAAGATATAGAAAATACATTCTTTACATGGTTTCAGAATAAGGTCCACAACAGACCTGCGTTTTTTTATCTTTATTCTTGCCCTGTTTCTTGCTGCCGATCATCTCTTCCAGTACAAACCTTGTAAGATTAGTTTGTTTGGTGAAATTAAACCCATATCAAGATTTTATAGTACCAGGCGACCTGACCGGAGTTTTCAATTTCCCGACACACTGCCGCACGCGCCCCCACGCGCTTGACCTCTGACGCCCACCTGTCATCGGTGACCGGCGTTTGAGACACTTTCCGGCGCAGTCTCTTTCATTTTGGTCGTTTTCTCTTCTCTTTTCATCTATAGTGGCCGTATCGAGCAAAATTTAGGTTTGTCTGCTGTTAGGCTGTTTCCTGATAGCTCTGTTAGTTCGTTTGGCCACTATTAGTTCCTTAAAGGCTTACTATTGCAATTGGTACTTACTGTGCCTACTGGTAGTTCCTTAAAGGAATCTATTACTGCTATTTAAGTGGGCTAATATAAGAGTGAATTCCCTGTTTTTTGAGCCTATAAATTATCCTTATTATTTGGATAATTCTTGTTGCTCCTATTACCTCACCATGGTCGAATCTGGTTCCATTCATGGTGATGGTTCTACTGAAACCAATAAAGGGCAGTTGATTAGAAATCATCATATTCTGCTTTGGTTCTTAGTCCATTTAAGTTGGATAGAGACAATTATCTAGCTTGGTCACAAGCATGCCGTATGTCAATTGAAGCTAACTGGATGCAACACTTTATTACTAGAACAACAACCATGCCTATTCAAGCAGGTGTGGCTCAAGAAGAAATCTGATAACTCCATGGTAAAAATATGGATTTTTAGCTCAATGGAACCCAGTTTGAGTTGTAGTTACATGTTCTTAGACGCGGCATATGAGCTCTGGGAGACTATCTATTAAACCTTCTCTGTTTCTGGTGATATGTCAAAGCATATGACATCCGTAAACGAATCCGAGAGCTGGGTCAAAGGGAGAAACCTGTGGCGCAATATTTTGCAGAGATTAATGCACTTTGGCAATAACTCGGTCATTACTGGGTTTTTTCATTCAAATGTCTGGAAGATACATCGGTCATTACTGGCAATAACTCGGTCATTACGAATCGAGTTGTTGATTTCTTGGCTGATTTAAACATTGAGTTTGATCAAGTTCGAGCACAGTTGATCGGCCAGACACCTTTCCCATCACTGGGAGAGACTCGTGCTAGAGTCCAGCAAGAGGAAAGTAGACGTCGAGTGATGGTTCTAAACTTAAATCCTGTTGAACGATCAACCCTGGTTGCTTCATATCCTAAGTCTTGCTTCCCCATTCAGTCTCTTGTTGAGAAAGAGTCCTGCGAATGTGATTATTGCGGGGGAAAGAATCATACTAGGGATCGATGCTTTAAACTTCATGGGCGTCCTAAAGGGCGTGGTCGGTTAAGTCGTGGTCGTGGACGTGGATCCCAGGCCTATATGTCTTCTCTACCATTTCCTGTTGATGCACCCAGTACTTCAGAAACTACTACTTCAGAAACTCCTGAGGAAATTTATGTTTTTCGAAAATTCTGTTCCAAATGTACTCCTTATTATGCCCAGTCAGATATCCATTGTGCTTTTTTTGTTTCATCAACTTGCACTAGTTGGATTATCGACACAGGTGCCTCCTAACATATGTCTGGAACCTCTTTACTTCATACACGCCTCGCTTTAGAAAAGACAATGTTCGAGTAGCTGACAGTTCCCTGTCTTCTATCTCTGGGCGTGGTTCTGTATTTTGTACTCCTTCATTAACATTATCATCTGTTCTTAATATTCTTTCGTTTACTACAAATTTATTATCTGTCCAGCGCCTTTCTTAATCTCTACACTGTTCAGTAACCTTTTTTCCAAATCATTGTGTTTTTCAGAACTTGGTGACGGGGCAGACGATTGGGAGTGGTAATGCAGTTGATGGTCTTTATTCCCTAGATGTTCTCTCCTCTAACATGTCCTCCACTCACTCTTCACTCTACTTCTGACTCTAGTCTGACCTCTCTTCATCAATGGCATCGGTGTAGACCTGGCAATTTAGGCCCAGGCCCACGGGCCGGCCCGGCCCGCCCGTAGAAACATGGGCTATGGGCCGCAATTTTTCAGCCCAGAAAAATGCGGGCCATTTTGGCCCGGCCCGCGACTTATTTTTTTAAAAAAATAAATTTTGCTACTTGTGGGTTATGAGGCTTGAACACAAGACTTGTAAGTAAATAAATAAGAGTTCAAACCAACTGAGCTACAACAACTATTTATTATTAATTTACAAAGTAATTACTTTAGTTGATTCAATCTAAGGTAGTTTATTATTTTTCTGGTTTGTTTTTTATCTTAATTTTTATATTTAATATACAACCATTTATTCTGTTATTTTATTTCCATCTTCCTTTCTCTTTCTTTCCCATTTTGTGTGTTTGGATATGTTCTACAATTTAGTACAACCATGTGCAGGAACAAGTATCTTAATAAAAGTATTCTTTCTTTCTCGACTACAATAGTTTTATTTCTTTTCTTGAAGGTCAACAATCTGGGTGCATGTAACAATTGTCTTTGTGCTTTTTATCTTTAGCTTCCATTAGTTTTCTAACTAGTAACTATTCGTCTTTCACAGATGAAAGCTCCATGTATGCTGCAATGCGGCCTAACCAGGCCCAACCCGGGCCACGGGCCTCGTAATATCAGCCCACCAAAACCCGGACCATTTTGGCCCGGCCCACCCGTTTGCCAGGTCTACATCGGCGCTTGGGACATCCCTCTTTTTCAGTATTGGAGTCTTTATTTCCATCTTTAGTTAAGCAATGTAACAAAATTCAGTTTTTGTGTGAACCATGTGAATTCGGTAAACTCAAACGTTCGACCTATGTTGTTATTAACAGTCGACATTCTGAGCCTTTAGCTATTATCCATACGGATTTGTAGGGACCCTCTCGGGTTCTTTCCCGTTCTGGTTTTAGATGGTTTGCTACCTTTATTGATTGTCATTCTAATGTCACTTGGATTTATCTCTTGCATTCCAAATCTGAGGTATTTGTTTGTTTTCAGGACTTTCATAAAATGATTCAAATCCAATTTAATGCTAAAGTCAAAATTCTCCATAGTGATAATGGTTGTGAATATAACAATTATGTTTTTTGAATCTTACCTCTCAGCATGACATCATTCTTCAAACCTCCTGTGTCAAAATTCCAGAAAAAATAGTGTGGCGAAAAGGAAAAATTGCCACTTACTATAAGTTGCCCGCACTCTTATATTTACCATGACAACCCCTAAGTTTCTGTGGGGAGATGCAGTTTTGACTGCTGCATTTCTTATTAATCGCCTTCCTTCTAAAATCTTTGGGAACAAAGGTCCTATCTCTTTTCTCAAACACACGACCAATCCTTCTCCTTCACAAATCTCCCACTCGGGGCAAATTAGATCCCAAGGCTCTTCAGTGTGTTTTCATTGGTTATTCTCCAACCCAAAAAGGTTATAAATATTACCATCCTCCTTGTAACAAACTTTTTGTCACTCGGGATGTAATTTTTGGGAATTGGAACATTTTTATTCTTCTTCCTCTTCTCCTCAGGGGGAGGATGTTACTGATAAGGAGGAGAAGTTCCCTTTTGAGGCTGGTATTACTCTCCCTTCTGAGGTTGGCATTACAAGCCTTGTCATCCCTGATGAGGCTGGTATTACAAGCCATGTTCCTATTGTTGTTTCTGATAATTTTACACAGGGGGAGTTATATGAGTCTGAGCCCGAGCCTGAGTTGAGGACCTATGTTCGAAAAGGCAAGAATAAGGTCACCATTTCTGAACACCAACCTTGCTCCGCACCTATTCTTAATAATGCTAATAGAGAGAATCCTAACTTTACTTGTTCTTCTGATGATATTGACATTCCTATTGCTCGAGTTTGATCTTGTACTCAACATCCTATCTCTAATTTCTTAGCCTATAATAAATTATCTGCTTCCTACCACTCCTTTGTTTCTTCCTTGTCTTCAATATCTGTTCCTCAGGGGTGGAGAGAAGCAATCAGTGATGAGAATTGGAAACAAGCTATGATTGAGGAGACGAATGCCTTGAAGAATGATACATGGAAACTAGTTACTATTCCTTATGAGAAAAAATCAGCTGGTTGCAAATGGGTATATACAGTCAAGTAGAAACCAGATGAGACAGTTGAGAGACTCAAAGTCAGGCTAGTTGCAAAATGGTATACTAACTCATGGAATTGATTACTAGGAGGCATTTGCTCTTGTGGCGAAGATGAACTTTGTTCGTACCATAATCTCATGTGCAACGAACTTTGACATGGATATTCAACAATTGGATGTGAAAAATGCATTCCTTCATGGTGACTTGGAAAAAGAAGTATACATGTAAATACTCCCTAGTTTTGCTTCATCTGTCATCAAGAGTAAGGTTTATAAATTGCGAAAGGCTTTATATGGTCTAAAGCAATCTCCCAGAGTCTGGTTCGGTAGATTCCACAAAGCAATGATCAAATTTGGGTACAAGCAGAGTCGAGCAGATCACACTCTATCTGTTAAACAGATAAAAGGTAAGACTACCATTCTTATTGTTTATGTTGATGACATTGTGCTGACAGGGGATAATAGAGAAGAGGTAGTTAATCTCATAGCAAACATGACCAAAGAGTTTGAGATCAAAGACCTTGGTCCTTTGAAATATTTCCTTGGTATTGAAGTTGCAAGATCTTCCGGTGGAATTTTTTTATCTCAGCGGAAGAATGTTCTTAATCTTCTAACAGAAACTGGCATGTTAGGATGTAAGTCTGTTGATTCTCCTATTGAAGTTAATCATCATTTAGTAGGTGGCTCAGGACCTACGGTTGACAGAGAAAGATATCAACGTTTGGTAGGACGACTGATATATCTTATGTTTTGAGAATAGTAAGTCAGTATATGCATGATTCTCGACATTGTCACATAGAAACTGTCTACAGAATTCTGAGATATCTCAAGTCGGCTCCTGACAAAGGTATATTGTTTGCACCAAATGGTCATATGAGAGTCTAAGTTTTTTTCAACTCAGATTGGGCTGGCTCTATAGAGGATCGTCGGTCTACATCAGGCTACTGTTCATTTGTTGGTGGTAATCTTGTTACTTGGCGAGTAAAAAGCGGTCCGTGGTTGCAAGATCTACTGCTGAGGCTAAATATCGAGTTATCGCCTTGGGTATATGTGAAGTAATGTGGCTTCGAATCTTGTTAGTAGATTTGGGTGTTACAACAGGCCTAAGCAGTTATTTTGTAATAATAAGGCAGCCATTAGTATTGCAAACGACCCAGTACAACACGATAGAACGAAGTACATTGAGATTGACAGACACTTCATCAAAGAAAAGTTTACCAGTTGTCTTATTTGCTTACCTTTTGTAAAAACAGATCATCAGCTAGCTAATATTCTGACTAAAGGTCTTAGTAGTAAGATGTTTCATCCATTGTGTTTCAAATTGAGTATGCGAGACATTTTTACGCCAACTTGAGGGGGAGTGTTAGCAGATGTATGTTAGCAGATGCATGTAAATGTTAGTAATGTTAGTAGCATAACATGCAACATACTTGTAGGCTTAAACATTTTATGTTTCCTAGTTTAATCCTTAGAATATGGGCTATCCTAATTCTATAAATGTAGCTACTTGTTATATGAAAAGATATAGAAAATACATTCTTTACAGCCTCCTTTGACTTTATCAGAAAGACTCCTAATTGTATTTCTCTATTGATCTCAATTTTTTTTTCAAATTAAAGTAAATAACAAAGGAACTTTAATAGCATTTATTTTCACATTAATAATGGAACTAGTTTGTGAGAAATGCTTGTGGAGGAACAAGTCACAATTCAATATTCTTAAAAAGCAGTGGTCTCTTTGGGGCTATCCAAACATAGTTTACTATGGGGTTACGTGTGTGTGGTTGATGGGATATTGCGTCCACCCGATGGTTTATCTAATGCACACCCTAAAGGGTAGTGGCTGTTGGTTCCGCTGTCATAAAAAACTTAAAAAGGAACTAACTTTATTTATTAATTTTCATAGTTTCAGCATAGTGACGGTGATGAATCCATTTCATTGAATAATTCATTTCTAGAATCATGAGTTTTCTGCATTTTCCGCTTTATTGAAGAAGTTAGATTCAAATTTGATAAGGGAAGCTTCTATGTACTTGTGCTCAATCATACACAAGCTGAAAAATATAACTCTTTCTGTCCACAAAATAGAAAATAAAGAAAAATAATCATCTTTCTGGGGAGGCACTTTAAGCTATTTTTGGTCTTAGACTAAATCCTTGTACTTCTAGAACATACAAGATTTTCGAGGAACATACTATATGCATGTTATTTCATTACTTTTCTAATTGTAACTTCCAGGTACAGGGAAAGTGACTTGACAAAGCTTGATATTATGATTAACGGCGATGGAGTAGAACCTTTGGCAACTATTGTCCACAAAGATAAGGTAAAATTGGTCTTGTTTACGTCACCTGAGTCAACTGATATCATAAAGTGTAATATGGTTATTGTAGCTGTGGATAATGTAGATATCAATCTCAAGTGAGGAATTTCAGTTTTTTGTTGTGTGCCCTTCACAAAAGCTTATTAAGCTTGTCTTATGTTTTGTAGAATTTTGTCACGAGAACTTCTGCAAAGGGTTTGGCGGTCATATTTATTAGAATTTTTCAAAACATTGACAATTTCTTGATATAGTACTAGGTACATTAAATTTTTTTGCTTATGATTATAGTTCAAGCAATCAAGCATGAGAATTTTTTTTAACTAAAGCTAAAAATATCTTTATTTTAAGGGTGGGAGAATGGTGTGAATTGAAAGAACCCTTTCGAAACTTCCGATGTATTGTTTGCCCCTCTGTGTTTCACAGTCTCAACTAAAGATAGATTGGATAAACTTATTAGCGATTTTTTTGGGCTTGGTAATGTAGGATATGCTATTTGGTGAATTAGGATAAGGTTTGTTCCTCGATGGAGCAAGAAGGTTTGGGAATAAGGAATCTTAGCTTTTTCAATAGGGACCTCCTTGGCAAGTGGTTTTAAAGGTTCGCGGTGGAGGAGGAAAATTAGTGGAAAAGGTTGGTGGAAAACGCTTTGAGGTAGCTTGGAGGTTGGTGCACGTGTGCTAGGAGGTTCCCCCTTTACGAGTTTTCTCAGGTAAATATCTGGTTAGCTTTGTGAATTCTGTAGATAAATTGAATAGGGAATTTGTTTTATCAAAGGTAGAGGATGAGAGAAGAGAGTTTTTGTTTTATCAAGGGCAGATGATGAGAGAAGGGATCATTTGGTAATGTAGGAAAAGCTGTGTGTTGAAGTGAAATATAGCGTTTGGGTAACTTGGTCATTAAGATGTCGCTTTGGTGGGTAAGTAGTTATGGATATTTTCCTTAGAATCTAATTCCCATTGGCATAGGGTCATTAGGAGCATAATCGGTATGCAAGTGTGTTGGTGCAATGTAAAATTTGAAACTTATGTTACTCATACAATCACTTGAAAATTCAGTTTGTAATTTCAATCTTTTTAACTCTCATTTAAGATAGGCAGTTGGGGTAGGGTTTCATATTTGTTTTAAGGAAGACTCATGGGTCGGTCAGTTTTCCAAGATTGTTAATCGAATTTTTCCCACATCCATTTGTCATATTGCTATTTCTGATTTTATTCTTTGTGATGGTGATTCATTGTCTTGAGATTTCCATTTGTTAATGAATCTCACTAATCTGGATGCAAATGAGTTGGTGTCCTAGATTGACTTGCCCGTCTTGATAAACAAGTTTGGACCTAGATTCTTCTGGTAGCTTTTTTTGTAAGTGCTATTTCTATTTATTGAACTTGTTCTCGTGCCCCCAATTCTGTTACTTTGTTATGTCAGTTAATAAGCAAAGGTTTCATATTAAATTAAATCATTTATTTGGTAATGTTGTTGGGGATACAATCTCGGATTCCCAGAGTGCCTTTATGAGTGGCAAGTAGATTATTGATGCAACATTAGTAGCTAATGAAGTTGTGGAGGATGTATATAGGATAGGGAGAAAGGGTCTTGTGCTTGAGCTGGATTTTGAGAAAGCTAGGACTGTAAATGAGTCGAGCTAAGCTTCGACTATTTGTACTCGAGCTCGTTTAAAAGTACACAACCGGAGATTAAACGAGTTCAAGTCGAACTATGAAAAGCATGTTCGAACTCGACTCGTTTAACAAACAAGCTTCTAATGAGCCACCACTAGTTTTCTTTTAATATTGCTCTTAGTAGGCCACTTGAAAATTTTATCTTCTACACACCAGTGTGAATGTAAGCGTATATTAAGGACAAAGCCAAAGAGGTTGATTGTCCCAAGCAATGTGGAACTCATTCTTCGTTGCCTCTAGAGATAAAGCTTCAAATTAAGATTAACATAAGCCATATTCAACAATTTTTTGGGGCAGCAGACATGTGGGATGTAAGGAGCAATCCTACTTCATGTATAGAAATGCATTGATGGAAGCTTGAAATCATACACAATGTGGGACTCTAATGTGAGGAATTAAGCCCATCTTTTCACATTCTTTTGTACTTCTTCTTTCTAGCCTCGGTTAGAAATTCAGTTGTATGCTTATTCTGTACTTCTTTCTAGCCTCAATTAAAAAGTCAATTGTATGCTCATGTACTTCTTCTTTCTAGCCTCAATTGAAAAATCAAGTTTAAGTTTGTACTAGTGATTAATCTATTAATTAGTTGTATTTCTTACTCAATTTATTATGAATTTAATAGTTGGTAAAAAAACTTCATTGTGTCTCGCACTATTTCTTGCATAATCTCAGTATATTTTCATGGTTTCTACTTTATATTCACAAACTTGAGATTTAATTTTACATGACATGGGACTCGAAATGGTGTATTTCCTTTAGTTAAAGGGCTAGTGTTGCAGTGGAAGCATGAAGCTAAAGCTTTCAAGTTTCAATTCTTTTATCCCACATCCATGAGGGAAAAAATCTCTTGCATAAGTAATATATAGCCCTTCTGGCTTTCAATACCAGTTTTCTAAAAATCTTTAGGCGGATCTAGGCGGGCGGAGGGGCCTCGCCTAGTTAGCATAGGCGACACCCCGTAGAAATTTATGTGAATTTCTTTGATCAGGAGCTATTGATGAGAGGAAAGATCATTTGGTTGGGTGAAAAACGTGTCTATCTATGCTAGAGGAGGGTTAGGTAATTTGGTCGCTCTGGTTGGTAAATGGCTTTGGAGAATTTCTTTGGAACCTCATTTTGTAAGTTTGATATGTATATGAATGGGTGGGATGGCAGGCCCGGGGCATATGTTAATCATGCAAGCCCTTGCTGGACATTTGAGGTATAGGGTTGGGGATTGTATTTGGATTCGATTTTTGGTGGATTCCATGTTGAGTGATAACCACTTTTCTCTTGCTTTTAATTGTCTATTGAATTTCTTCACTATATGATGCTCTCATTTTTAATTTCATAAAGCGTGGTGGGAACTCCTTTTCTATGGATATTCATTTCTTTAGGAATCACACGGATTTTGAGTATAACAAAATGGAATATCTGCTTATCTTGATTGATTCGGTTCATTTATGTTCCTCCTTTGATATGCACATCTGGACTTTAGATCCAACTGGTTCCTTTTCTTGTAAGAGTGACTCCTCTTTTTGACTCGGATTGTTGTTCATAATCCATTTCGAATTGCTTCGTACATTATAAAAGCCAAGATCCCTTCCAAAGTCAAGACTTTTATCTCCGGTTGGATACTACGGATGTCTATCAAGATGACCTCACAAGTTGTATCTTCGGCTTCATTATTCTGTTGTTTGGGGCTTGTCGGAGGTCTATCTTTGGAGTTCTAGGAGGGGATTGGGCGTGCCCTACTTTGGTGGAAGATATATTACTAATTCATTTTCCTTTAGCCAATTACATCTGAAAGGCAAAAGCTCCCTTTAAAATAGAATGTTTTGTTCGGTATTTTGTCCTTGATAGTCTTAACATTAATGATATACTTCCATGATTCATGCATTGCAAAGCGTTGTACTAGATCATTTGTGTGATGTGTAGGTAGCTCTAATTTGTTTTTCCAATGCCTCGTTGCGTGAAAGTTGTGGTGTTCGTTATTTGTTGTATTTGGTGCATGTTTGGTTTGTCCAATGGGAGTGAGAGTTGTTTCTTACTAGGTCAAGAGCTTTGGTAGGAAAAAAGTGGTAAGGTGCGGTATAGTTGTTTTGCTATTCTCTTGGCTATTATGATGGAGGGAAATGCCCGGATTTTTAGTGACTAGTATATTTCCTTTCATCTTGTTTGGGACATGGTCGTTTTCTATTCTTTTTGTATTTTTCAATGATAGGTGCTTTTGGTGAGATTGTGTTTAGATTTACAAAGGAACTTGAGGGAAGCTCTTCTCTAGGGGTTTTGTATTTTATCACTTTTCTCGTATACGAGGATTCCATTTATCATCTTGTAATCTATTCTTTTTTATAAAGTCTCTGTTTCTATGAAAAAATTACTAGTGTTACTCCCTTGGTCACAAATTAAGTGTCTAATTTAAAACATGCCGTTAAGGATTCTTTTTATTACACTATCTTTGTAGGGTAGTGCTATTTTCACAAGTAGTTTTTTTTTTCCTTCAATCGTAGTTCCACTAGATTTTCTTCAATAAAAGAGTACGGTAAGTCCCACCTTCATGTGAGGGGAAACTTCTGTAACTATAAAAATTACTTGTGGAGATATATTCCCCTCGTTAAATTATACTTATATTGATATTGATTCTTTTTAAATGTCCCTTTTATATAATAATATAGAACTGATGGCAATTTTGACCAACTTCGGAAATGGAAGGTGGACATTTGACATGGGACACTTGTAGTAGTATTTATCTGGATTAGTACCTCAAATCACTTGACTATTTTCATCTTCTTCCTGGTCAGCACATTCACCCTGTTGTCCGATTTTATATAATAAGTATTCTTCTATCCTTGTAAAATAAATTATTTTGAAGTTGTCTCCTTTAGCTTCTTGAGCTTGTGTCTCTAAAGTTGTGTTGAATGTAAAACGTCAGTCTGATTTCCTGGAGTAATCAGTGAAGATATTTCTGGCAATGATTCAGGCAATTTAAAATCACTTTTTTTTTAATAATAATCTTTGTAGAGGCTACTGGTTGATTATTGTTGTTATATATTTCAGAAAGTTAAACTTCCATTGTGTTTTACCAGTTCCGACTCAGTAGGAATTCTTTATATTGGTCTCTGCTAAATTGTTCTGGAATTGCATGTTCTCTTTAAATGATACCATTTTGAATTTTAGTAACTTAGTGGACTTTTGCACAACATATGTTATTGAGATTGAAGCTTATCTACTTGAATGATTTGAAGTTGAAGTTGTATGGGTGTTCACTACTTTTTTCTCAGGCATATGCTGTGGGGAGGGCTTTGACTCAAAAGCTAAAGGAACTTATACCAAGACAAATGTTTAAAGTACCCATCCAAGTAAGACATCCGTCTCTGTTTGGTGATGATAGGACTTGAAATGCAATTGATTTCTATGTCAATTTTAGCCACTTCCCAAGTTCAGATAACTTGCTTTGCTCTTTCTACTTTGATGTAATCATGTATTGCATGCCTCTTGATTCGAAAATGAGAAATCAGCTTCAGCATTCACGGTACTAGCTTATTGCTTAAATCATCTCTGGAGCCCTTTCCATACGTTAATATTTATTTTGACATTCTTGTTCGCTAAATGGGACAAACTATTCCATTTCCTACCGTCTTATTCTCCCTAAATTATCAAATTTCTAGGAAGTCGTCTTTTTGAGTCTGTGAGCTTTTTTCCCTTCCCTTCTGCCACATTCTTTCTTTGATTGAGCTGAAGGCTTTAGCCTTAGACCTCCCCAGTAGTTGTGCGAGAGGTTATTTCTATTGATTCAATGATCGCTATAGGTTGCATTGCCTAGCACTTTGGGATCCAAAATTTTGATATATTAAATTATTTTGAGAGGTGGATCATTTGGTAGGTTATAGTAGGTTTGTCAGACATAATTGCAATCCAGCAGGCAACCTTGTATTATTTAAAAGTTATGTTACCGTTTTTGGAGAGATGTATATAAATCAGTATCATTCTCATTTTGGGTGCTTTGATATAATCATTAAAAAAAAGGTTCTTTGATAGACATTTTATCAGATTGAAACGTCTGAAACCAACAGGGTGTGTGAGAGAGTGAGTGACTCTGTGTGTGAAAGAGAGAGTCTTAAAACTATGTATACCAATCCTGGGACATAATCAAGGCAAAAATCAAAATAGACAGAGATAGCATTACTAAACCTCGGAATGACCAACCGGATAACCAGATAAACCTCAAGGTGCCCAACGATCATCTGTTCCTGCTCTGTTGACAGCGTAGCCAGCTAGGTGGGTGGGCCAGCCGGTTACCGTCAGTTATCTCAGCACACACTTCCCCTTAAGACATTTATACGTTAAATGTACGACTTGTTGGAAATTAATATAATCTGACTATTCCCAACAACTTAGTAAATAATTTGCTAGTCAATCTCCAGCCTTCAATTGATTTTTGAGATATAGCCTCTGACGAACAAAATGATAATCAAACTCGATCTTATTTGTCTTTTGATGGAAAACCGAATTTGATGCTATAATCAAGGGAAGGAGCCTTTATATAGACTAGGCTCATGAATACAAAAGGAAAGAGGAATCAATTACAATCAATGATTAACACTAATTAAGCCCTCTAATGTCTCTTCTATAATTAAGCCATCTAATGTCTCTCCTATAACTAAGCACTCCAGAATATTCCTAACACTCCCCCTCAAGTCGGAGAAGGGATATCAATCATGCCCAACTTCCTACAGAAAAAAGATATTTTAATAGCTCCCAAAGCTTTTGTGAACTCGTCATCAAGCTGATCTTCGATATTCACACTATTAGTAAGGATAATTCCTTCTTGAATCTTTTCACGAATGAAATGACAATCGACTTCTACATGCTTTGAAACACTAGATTAGAAGCAATGTGAAGAGCTGCTTGATTATCACACCATATAGGAACCATGTTAGTGAACTCCTATTCAGTTAACAAATGTTGTAACCATAGTACTTTACAAGTTACACGAGTCATTGTTCTATATTTAGATTCTGCACCAGATCTGGCCTCTACAATTTGTTTCTTACTTTTTCATGAGACAAGATTTCCTCCAAAGAAAACACAATAACCAGTAGTGGAGTGTTTATCAGAGGCCCCCCTGCCAATCCGCATCTTAAAAACCCTTTATACGTAAATGACCATGATCCCGAAAGACTAAACCTCTCCCAGGTACACCCTTGAGATTCTTTAAAATACGCACCACCACATCCTAGTGTGAGGTCCGAGTAGTAGGTACTAGATAAGAACTAACTTACTACACTGACAGGAAACACAATATCCAGATGGGTGACAGGATGATCATAAATCTTTCCCACCAATCTTTGATATCCAGATGGGTGCAGAGCCAAGCAAGCCAGTTTCTTCAAGTAGGTTCAAGACATACTTCCTTTGGGAGAGAAATGCCCTTGCTAAATTGAGCAACCTCAATATCCAAAATATATTTTAAGCAACCTAAATCCTGTCTCAAACTTTTGCATTAAGAAAGACTTGAGATCATTGATGCCCTGTGCATCATCTCCTGTAATTACAATGTCATCGACATAGACGAGCAATAAAATTCTCCTGGCACGACTTTCACGATGAAACATATAATGATTATTAGTCTACCTTAATAAGCCAAACTTAAGTACAACCTCCGAAAATTTACCGAATCACGCCCGAGGTGATTGTGAGACCACCATATAGAGATTTCTTTAGCTTGCAAACCTGCTCTGACTGTCTATGAGAAATAAAGCCAGGTGGTTGGTTCATATAAACCACTTCACTAGAGCATTTTTCACATCAAGCTGATGTAAAGGCCAAGGATAAAAGCTTACCGTAGAAATGAGCAATTGAACACAAGACATTTTAACAACTGGAGAAAAAATTTCAAAATAGTCAATTCCATGAACTTGGGCATATCTTTTGGCAACCAAGCATGCTTTGAGGCGAGCTAAATAACCATCAGGATTAGGGGACGTATCACAAGATCTCATGTGCCATTTTTATCTAAAGCCACCATTTCTTATTCCATTGCAGTTTTCAAACCAGGATTAGATAACACCTCTTTCATGTTTTGGGAATGAAGTGAGTAGAATTAGTAGAAAGACAATAATGAGGTTTAGCAGAAATACCAGTGTAAGAGATAGCAACAGAAAGAGGATGGTGCGTACAAGACCGTGTATCTTTGCGAGCAGCAATCTGTTTATCTAGATCAGACAACTCAGGAGATGAGGATATTTTTGCTGGATCATCAGAAGAAGGTAAAGGATCGGAAGCTGTAGCAGTGGGAAGAGCTATATTTGTCTGAGGCCGACGATTGGACACATAGCGAACAACTGGCACTGGTCTAGTCTGAAGAACAGCTGGAGAAATAGTATGAACAATGTAAATAAGTATTTTTGCGTTCAAGTCAGACTATGAATGATGCTGAGAAGAGAAAGGTGTATTTTCAAAAAAGGTAGCATCAAACTAACAAATATCTTTTAAAATCTAGGGAATAATAACGGTAACCCTTGAGTATGAGAATAACCAAGAAATAAACATTTAATAGCTTTAGGATCTAATTTATACAAACCAGACCGACAATCTCGAAAAACAAGCACAACCTAAGATTTTCGAAGACAAACTCTACTTTGGCTCTTAGTGTTGTTTCCAAAGGCACCAATCGGGAGAGGAAAACTTTTTCTTCTAAACCCAATCGCAAGCAGGGACTGTAGCCCAAGAGACAGACGAGAAGCAAGGCCAAGCTCAATTAACTCTAAAAAGCTCCTTTAACACATCCAGGTGGTGGGTCAAAGCAGAGAACAAGACCTGAGAAGGAAATGAAGTAGTGTAGGAAATATCACCACAAAAAAAAGATGAAGGCATGCGGTTGGGATAATCGATTTTTTGGTCACTGTACTAGGCTCCGATTTTCATTGTAGTTACCAAATTTTTTTTATTACAATTGCATAACTATACTCTAAAATAATACCAAATGATCATTACATATGATTTCAGTCCAAAAAACAGACGGAAGTGCCGAGTGTGCATATCACTCCGTTTTTTTGCTGATTTGGACGAAAGTGCTTTGCCATGATTTAACCTTGTGTCTCCCTAATTTTTTTTTGCTTATTATAATTATTATTATTGTTATTATTATTTTGAAATTATTATTATTATTATTATTTTGAAATTATTATTATTATTATTTAAAAATTATTATTAATATTATTTAAAAATTACTATCACTATTATTGTTATTATTATTATTGTTTTGAAATTATTATAATTAATTAAAAATTATTATTTTATTACTATTATTATTATTTAAAAATTATTATTATTATTATTATTAATATTATTTAAAAATTATTATTACTATTATTATTCTGAAATTATTAATATATTAATTATTATTATTTAAAAATTTCTATTATTATTATTATTTTGAAATTATTATTATTATTTAAAAATTATTATTATTATTACTATTAGTATTGTTTTGAAATTATTATTATCATTAATATTTTATTATTATTATCATTATTATTTTGAAATTATTATTATTATTTTGAACCAACTAAATCTATGCAGAGACAATGAGCATGTGCTTGGCACATGATGTATACATGGCAAAGCACTTTCGTTCACATCAGCCAAAAAAAACGGAGTGATATATACACTCGGCACTTTCGTCCGGTTTTTGGACGAAAATCATTAGTAATGACCATTTGGTAATTATTTTAGAGTATAGTTACGCGATTGTAACAAAAAAAGTTTCGGTAACCTCAATGAAAACCGGGTCCCTAGTACAATGACCAAAAGTCAATTATCCCGCATGCGGTTAATTAAATAGCATGTTAAGACTGCATCTGCTCAAAACAACTGATAATATCAAATAGTGAAGCCCTGTTAGCCTCCATAAGATGATGATTTTTCGGTTCTGCAACACCATTTTATTGTAATGTAAGTGTGACGCCCCCAAATCTGGGTTCCCTAACCACAGGTTTGGTGCTCACGATCTATCAAATATATCACATCTAACTACTCATTCATTAATGAAAACATCGTGCATAATATTCCTTAATACAACTTATAGCAATATCCCAGGTTAACTAACCTTGACATAATTTACATACCCTTATATAACCAAAAAGTTTACATAAATAATTACATAATAAAACATAACCATTAAAAGTTGACACTAACTACTTCTGAACCTTGCCTTTGCCTTTGTCCCTGTTAGAACCTTCTGCTACTTCGGTATTAGCTGAAATATTTTATTTAAGCAAGGGTGAGCAACGAGTTTGCCCAGCAAGTTAAAATATACAATAGATGATATATATATATATATATATATATATATATATCATGAATAGAAGGGTCTAGCTTCTTTGGAACTTCAACAATAATCAAAAGATTTCGAAGTAGCTGAATAATAATTCAATCTCAATAATAAAACTTTCTCCCATTTCATACTGAATAACATATCAAAGATGAAAGAGTAAAATTCTTTCAAAGATTCAATAATATTCAATTGAATAATAAGAATTAACAATACTGCAACATTACTCAATAAAGTGGGATATACCCAGATTTCATGCTGAGTGATCACAAAAGGATCATGAACTACTAGAGGAATCATTTAGTTATTAAAACTAAACTACCACAAGAATATAAATTAGTTATAAAAACTAAACTATACTCTTCTGCAAGTACCTGGAGCGGCCAACTCCTTTGTACCCTATATTATGCATAATACTCAATAATAGCGCATAGGTCGATTTACGACATTAAAATTTGTTCATCTCAGTCTTACATCACGAGTCCGTACCACAACAATATGGTTTGGATTACTTTCAAAGAAATACTATGATTTCAATAATTAATAACAATACTAATCTAGCCGAAACCAATGGCATAGATCTTCCAATAACAATTCAGTTCATAATAAATAGAACATTTCAAGCTTTAACAAATATTAGTCTTGCTAAAACAATTAGCTGAGACATGATTTATAAATAGTTCAAATAATAGAACAAGAATCAATTGCACTACATGCGAATTACAATAATCATTATAGATGTGAATAACTATCAATAATTATTCACTACCATGCTTGAAAAATAGTAACTCAAGTTGAGTTAGGAAACTTGTCTGATTCGTTGACTACTGCTACGCAATTTAAGTTAACTTCTTTTGTAATACCTATCATTAATAAGATTGATCTTTTAATCAGCATATCATACTTTGTATCATAGTACAATTACTTTATCAATCAATTATCTAACACTTAATCACATAATTAAATATTAAATAACTCCTTACAATATTAGTATTATTATCATCCTTTGCTAATTCTTTAATCTATATATCATATACATTATGATTTAACACTTACTTTTTCATTTCATAAGTTATTCTTTAACATCTAATAAGTCACATACTAATCTAGCAACCTGGATGCTAAATCTAACAATCAAATTACCAATTCAGCAGACTGGATTCCAAATCCAACAACCTGAATTCCAAATTCATCAACTAGATTACAATCCAGCGAGCTGGATTCAATATATTTTCAATTCAGTAAACTTGTTTTCAATCCAGCAAGTTGGATTCATCAGATTTTTCAATCCAGCAAGCTGGATTCCATATCCTTTTCACGAAAATACCAAATCAACTTATTATTTTTCTATCCTTTGTCCAAACACATATACATATATTTCATACATAAAAAGTATTTTTCCATAATTTTCCAACTTCCTTTAGTATTTTTCAAAAAAATATTTTTAGTTAATTCCTTAAGAAATTAGCTACCTCGTGCTTAACTCCGGAAATTTCCATCTCTTGACATAATCTTATACGTATTAACGTGAGCCTCCAGTTTAAATTTCGTGGCCATCGGAGTTATAGAACTCCGGTTATAGCGATTTTCGTCGGAAAATCACAAAAAATGAAATGGTCATAACTTGGTCATTTTAAGTCGGAATGCGCTCATTTTTGGACAGGAGGTACTTAATACCATATATTTTCATGTCCCAAAAGGCCGGAATTTTTCTGGCAAATTAAGTGGCCGAAATTGCCCTTTTAAAATTTTGGGCAGAAGTGTTTTGGCGTTTTGCAGTTTTGGAGTCCTTTGGTAAAACTAGTCCATACGGAAATCTACAACTCTTTTTTTAGTGATTCCACTTGGAGATGTTAGAAAACTTATAGATCTAACTCTAGGACTTGACCACACTCAAAAATTCGAAATATAATAGGAGATATGGTCATTTGAATTTCATGTTTCGTTTTTACAAAAATCTGACTTTCCATCCTTTGTGGTTTCAAAGAAAACTTCTATGCCCTCACATAATAACCAACATACCTCATCATACTACCTACTCATACTTCATATACCCATGAATCTACCATCATACATGATCTATTTCATCAATCAAGCATCAAACACAAAGTTAAACACCATAAAGGCTAATAAAAATTAGGTTCTCTACATTTTGAAAAATCTAGTTTCTATCTCATACTTTAGATTTAACTTTTGATCCTCAAAAAGGTTAGATCTAAACATGAAACACTTATATACACCTAGATCTAAGGTTTTAAACCTCAAGATCAAAACTTCAAATTATATAAAAAATCAAATCAAACTAAAAAGAAATTATACTATATAAGTAGAAATTTGGTTATACCTTAGCCTTTCCTTCTTCTCTTTCTTCCTAAACCTTGATTAGGAACTATGAAGCTTTCTAAAACTCTCCCTCTCTCCTCTCTCTCTCTATAGCCGAAATTCCTTAGGCTTTCTCTTTCTCTTCTCTAGTCTCTCTCTTTCTTTCTTAGCTTTTGCTAGATAATAAGATGAAAAGAAAAAGATATGACTTAGATTTTGATTTGTTGGAAAAGTAAGTATAGATATAAGATATGTAAGTATATTATTTGCCCAATACTTCTCCCCTTCTCTCTCTTAGTCATCTCCTAGATGTTTCTTACACTTAATGCTTAATGTGTTGGTTGAATGGAACTTGGACACTTGTTATAAGTTGTCCACTTACTAAAGTAAGTCATCATTATATTCTTCCCCCCTTTCTCTCCTCTCTAAATTTCGGCCAAGTGGCCTTTCTATTGCCCAAAGTTGTTTTCATTTTATGCTTTAATTAACTTACTTAATGTCCAATATGTCCCCTCCCACTTGGGCTAAAGGTTGGGCCACTTCTTTAATTCTTTGGGCTAGAAATTTTAATTCTATGGACTTGCAAATCAATATAGTTCTATACTTAGTAATTTTTATTCATTCCCCAATATTTAATTAGGGTTCCATTACACCCATTAGCAAGTTAATTTTTTACTCATATATTTTTAATTTCATAACCCAATTAGACTTGCTATTCTTTAGGTTATAAGATTAATTAATTGAGATGCATCAAGTAAATCTCTTAGGATTAGTATATGTTTTTAAATACTATCATTCTCTTAAATTATAACACATTAGGTTATTTAATTATCATACCTAATAAATGTATTAGGTTACATAACTTTATTCGTCATCTCTTTACAAAATAAATGTATACACATTATATAATACATATTTACTCAATCACGTACATAACTCACATATGTCATAACATATCCCTCTAGTGTATTAACTTGATAGCCCTAATTGACTTAATAAGTTATAAACACTCACATAATCATCAATACAATTACTTAAGGATTGTAAATCCTTTTAATTTAATAATCAAGGCTAACATTCAAGTCATGTTAATTTCTTACATAACTTTCATTACTCTTCCTTGAAAATGATTAAGTATACTTCTTAGTTAATAAATTAACTATCTAGCTTCATTATCATATACATTTATATGATTCAAGTACTTTCTTTTCATTCTTTTTCAAAAAAAAAAAAATTATTCGAAAAATTTTAATTATGTGAAATTCTGGGTTCTCACAGTAAGACTATGAATAATGCCCAACTAAGTCGTAAGAGTAGAGATGAAAAGTATTCTAAAGCATTGTCACTGCGTAATAAAAGAATTGTGCAACCAAATTGAGTTTGTTTCTCAATGACTAAATTAGAAAAAACAGAAAATAACTCAGAACTATTTTTCATCAAGTAAAGCCAAGTAACTAGAATAATCATCCACAAATGTAACAAAGTACTGAAATCCAAGATTGGACACAATGGGATAAGGATCCCAAACATCATAATGTTCCAAATCAAATGGGTTTGTAGACCGTTTATCGACTCTAGAGGAATAAGATAAACGGTAGTGTTTCCCAAACTAACAAGACTCGCAATCTAAACTAGACAGAGTTTAAACTAGGCATTAATTTCTTCAGACTGACTAGAAGAGAATGATGTCTTAACTAATAGTGAATTTGAAGAGGAGAAGCAACACCAGAACAAGCAAGGGGGCGAGGAATAGCCTGGTCGAACAAATACCACAACACGACCTCTACCAATCGTCTTCTTCGTCATAAGATCATGAAAAACACAAGAATCAGGATAAAAAGTTACAGAACTATTATACACATTCATTAATATGCTGATAAAGATGATTGAAAGGAAGGCCAAAGACAAATATACGGTAGAAAGCAAAGGTAGAAAAGGACTAATGGTGGAAGTCCCCGTTCTTTTTACAGTAATTGTAGAGCTATCGGCTAAAGTTACCCCAAGAATGGAAGAGGTAAGTTGAAAACTAGATATGATGTGGGACAAGGATGGAGGAAAGAATATAGGGGATTTAAAGAAGATAATTAGCTAAAAAGCCACAAGTACAAGGCTTAAAGTTTAATAATATCAATAATATAATGATGGATTATAACTATTTATATAGGAATAAGAAAAATCCTAATACATGGAGGCTAAGTAAAATATTAAGCAACCTAATTAAATAAGCAAATAGAATCCTAGTAACTATTTGCTACCTTAAATAATTAATACTTTAGATTCTAGAATAATCTACGAATACATTTAAATATATATCGTAATCTTATCTACTAAATAAACTAATAACGTTGAAATCATCCATAAATAATAATATATAAGAATAACCCAATAATATTAAACTTCTTTTACTTCCATCCTCATCAAGAAAGAGTTCTAGATGCACCTGTCAAATGATCGGATAACCAGAGTTAATGACCCAAGGGAAGGATGCAGTAAGACGAGTACTGTCATTACGTGTTTGAGCAAGAGCTACAGTGGAATTTGATAGTGACTGCTGAGAAACTTGAGTTTGGGTGAAGGCAGCATATTCATCAGGTGTCATATTAACCGTCTTTTCATCCGAAGGAGGACCTGTAGATACTTCAGGTTCGGAACTAACAACATTAGCAAATCGAGGTTGTGTTTGAAGATGCCTACAAAATTGTGGAATGGCCTAGGTCTCCACAATAAAAAACAAATTATGTACAGTGTGTTGCTATCAGAAGATTGATTCGGCTGATTCTAATTTCGTCCTCCACCATAGTTGTTATGGTGTCACGACAAGTCATGGCGGTAAGCGACTGCCAGGCGACCTCCATGACGCCTGTATGGCGATAGGTCGTTTACAATGTGCAATTTATATATTATTTATTTTACTTGACAAGTATATTGGCAATAAAATTTTATATACATTAAAACTCAAAATATAATACTATGGAATATATTGTATGTATAAGTATGTATGTAGTATGTATCAATATATATTGTATGTATGTACAAGTATATATCAGTTTATAACCATTAACCGCATCAAGCATATAAATTGAATCACTATAAACCACATGAAGTAGATAAATTGTATGTTTGATGTATGTAACATCAGTTGTGGTATTACTATCTAACATCAATATGTCTAAAATGTAATGACTGTCAAGTAGATAAATGTTACGTATCAATGGATAAAATATAAAGAGTACATATATAAAATATAAATAAATACATATTTAAATATGGGTATGCATCCATGGCAACCGGTTGCTAGGGAACTATTCCATCAATCCAAAAAAAACATGCCACTACAAGTTGTAGTGATTGGGACAATTAAAAAGGGACACGTCGCTACAACTTATACCGGTTATGACAACTTTAACATATTAATATTAATATTTTGTAATATTATTATTACTAATATTAATACTTTGTAATATTAGTATTAATAATATTAATATTTAGCAATATTATTAATAATAATATTAATATTTTGTAATATTAGTATTAATAATATTTATATTAATAATAATAATATTTTGTAATACTATTAATACTAATATTAATATTTTGTAATATTAGTATTAATAATATTAATATTAATATTAATATTAATAATAGTAATAACCATTATTAATATTAATAATATTACTAACTAATATTAATCCAACTATGTAGTTCTAATAATTTACTCCCTCTGTACCTAATAGAACCTAATACATGAGTAAATTAGCTGCGGAAGGAGTAAATTATTGTAACTACATAGTTGGATTAATATTAGTTAGTAATATTAATATTTATATTAATAAGAATAATAGTAATACTAGTATTAATATTCATATTAGTTATTACTTTTATTAATATAAATATTATTAATACTAATATTACAAAATATTAATATTAGTATTAATAATATTACAAAATATTAATATTAATCTTTTAAAGTTGTCCTAGCCGCTACAAGTTGGAGTGGTATGCCCCCTTTTTTAGGTTGTTGGAATAGTTCCCTAGCAACTGGTTGCCATGGATGCATACCTTTATATATATATATATATATATATATATATATATATATATATATATATATATATATATATATATATATAGCAGCAGCCAAGCAGTAAACATACTTCGCACACAAATCGCACTACGCACTGAACATGTGACTACCCGAAAAATCGGATTATTTAGAATTTAAGTTTAAAGAATTAGGTATTAATAAAATGAAATTTATTAATAATATTCTGTGCTATGTATTTATTAATCGTTCTAGGACCTAGGATTATAAAATGGGAGGATTCTGACTACGAACTAGACTAAATGTGTAAGAATTTTCAAGTCGAAAATAAAAAAAATTCGGGAATAAAAATATTTTCGAGAAAAAGACGAAATAGAAACTATTCACCCGACGAAACCTAAGAGTTAGGGTTTGAACAACCTAAGCCTTTTTGAGAGATCGGTATGTCGAAAGCACATTCCGTCGAAAGATTTGACAATAATATGTAGTGAAAAGTTAAGTTAGCCGATAAAAGTTTTTTTCGAAAAACGTGCAGAAGTCGGATGAAATAAAAACTACTTTTCATTCGTTTAACTACGTTAAGGGAAAACGTGAAAGGAAATGCTTATCATCAAAAAGTGTTTCAGTTTTTCAAAATTTCGAAGAATGCGTAAAAGTTATTTGGTAGAGGAAAGAGAATATCCAAAAATATTTAGATTTCGAGAATCGCTGTTTTTTGAACTGTCAGACAAATTCCGCAAGACGGAACCACGAAACTTCTAAGAGAAGCTTCGTGAATAGTAAGAAGGTTAAGGAGGTGGGAATAGTAATTTTGGGGGCGAAATGACTATTTTGCCCCTAGCATTGGTTTTCTATATAAACAAGTCTTAAGCTCGTTTGTTTGGTTAGAAAAATCACCAACCCTTAAGAGAGGGAGAAAAGTCAGATGAGGAGGGAAAGGAAGAGGAAAAGCTAGCCCGAGTGCAAACTTTGTCCAACGGAAGAAGATTAAAGAAGAAAGGTAATCATAAAACCTAGTTTAATCTAAATTTTCTTTTAAGTTTTCTATGTCAATATACGTAGCTTAATGAAAATAGAAGTAAAAGATGTTAAGAATGATTTTCATATGGTTGAAATCATGAGGAAACGAAGGAATACGAATTTGAAATCATAGTTTTTAGTGTCTTATGCTAGGATAAGATACAATATTTAAGAAAATGATACACACTCGTTACTGTATCTGAAATAGTCACAGTATTGCACGGTATTTTACATTCAACAGATCATATTTTACAATATTATGTGTTAACAATACGTTTTTAACTTGGCAGCGGACTTGCTAAGACCTAAAACAACACACTAAAGCATCTCTCTCTTTGTTTTTCCTTTTTAAAGCAAAAGAGGTGTTCACTCAGTTCAGTATTCACTTAGTTTAGTCTTGTGGAAGTATGTAAGTTAGAGAGTTCTAGAGAGAGGAGCTCTCAAGATGTAGGGAGTAGGGTGAGAATGGTATGAGAGAAATGAAGAGAAAGGTGTATTTTGGGGCCATTATGGGGTACCCCCATGTGCCTCTCGCATGTGCTTGCATCGGGCCTATGTTACATATTTATATTTTGTGACATACAAATTTCACCAGTGTTGAAAAGCTGTTTTGCAACCCAGAATGTTCCCTAGCCGTCAATTGCTCGCCAAAATCGCAATATCGGCAACATCTCTGACCCTCTGCCGGAAGTATAGGCATCCCCATCTATGAAGCGAAGCATATTGATCCGTCGACCTTCGGTATAACACTTGTGAATTCTCCAGTCTTGTTGATTTGTTCCGTTTTTGCTATTGTCTGTCCCGATGGTCTTTCGGACCGGAACGTATTTTTCTCTACAGCTGAATATAAAATCTTTGAACCCTGGGATTGGAATATTTGGACTCTAAGGTCTCAAGATTTTTTTTTATAAACGAAGAAATTTTATTAATAGAGGAGAAATGCTACAATAATTAGCATTCTAAAAGATCAAAAAACAAGAAAACACTTAAAAAACTGCAGCCCTCCAATCTCTTCATAAATCAGTAACAACTATACTTCTAAAAGCCCCTATAGCAGAAGCCCAAAGAGACGCAAGAAAAATAACACTATCATTCAATAGCTTTAAGGATAAGAAACTTTCTCTAAACAAACTAGCATTACGCTCATTCCAAATTCCCCACATGATAGAAAAGAAGACAAACTTCCATAAAATTTTGGCATCCTTCTTACTTCCAAATCCTTTAAAACGAATTAATAACATATCTTCTACTGTAGCAGGACACCCACTCCTCTTCTTGCACTTTAAAGAGAGAGTTCCATAATCTCCAAGCAATAGGACAATGCAAAAATAAATGAGCAAGTGTCTCGTTACTTTGCCTGCACATAAAACAAATGTCCGGATATAGAACTTTGTAAGACATGCGACCTTGATAAAGATCATTAGTATTTAATCTTTGTAAAACCACAGATCACACAAAAGCCTTGACTTTGGAAGGGACTTTGACTTTCCAAATGTACGAAGCTAATGGAATTGGATGAGGACAATAGACTGAGTCAAAAAAGAGGAGTATCTCTTGCAAGAAAAAGAACCAATTGGATCTAAAGTTTTGATACATTTATCAGAAGTGGTACATAGATGAATCGAATCAATGTTAAATAAGATTCCATCTCATTAGATTCCAAATCCGTGAGATTCTTGAAGAAATGAAAATTTTAAGAAAGTGAGTTCCTATCACGCTTTATGAAGTTAGAAATGGGAGCATCATGAAGTGAAGAAATACGATAAACACAATTCAAAACAAGAGAAAAATTGTTATCTCCCAACCAATAATATTCCCAAAATTGAATTCGATGACCATCTTCAACTCCATATCTCAAATGTCGAGTAAAGGAAGTATAACCTTGGGAGATGAATTTTCAAGGACTTGCATAAGTAACATAAATCCCGGATTAGTTTCTAGGGCCTTGGTGTGTCTTTTTTGTATGTGTTGTTCCTTTGACTGTCTGCTTGCTTGTTCTACTTCTGCATCTTAGAACTAATTGAAATTTTGCTCTTTGAAATGTGTGGACCCTAGAGCCTCACTCTTCCTCACTCGGTTTTTGTTTTCTTCGGTTTGGTTGTTTCGGCTCGATCCTCTAACCAGACTTTCGGATGACGATACTGTCCAAAGTTTGGCTAAAGTGTGGGAGAGTTGGTGCCTTAGGAATGCTGGATCCTAGGGGCTTCTCTCTCCACACTTAGCAACATGTGTAGCATGTTATAAGGGTAACTTTAAACTGTTGATTTTATCTGAGGAATTCTCTCACTAGTTTTATTACGATTTTTTTATCTAGGCTGTTTAGTATGTAACAGTGTTTCCCGGTGTTGGTTGACAGTGGTTTGCATCATGGCCAGAGTTTGACATTGGCGTTGATGAGCAAGATCTCATTAGAAGTTTTGGTGGGAAGATCAGAGTAGTCTGCCGTGAATGGTGAGCTTGGACGAACCTATTAGCAAAATGACAACTATACCCTTAACTATTACCACATAGGAAATTTGGGATCTCTTTCCGTCGAATATTTGAATGCCAAACATAACAAGGGTGGATAATGGGGTTTGGTAAAATCGTAGACTGATTGACAAAATCGTCACAACGCCACAAACAAAATGGTTTATTTTTACATTTTACTCTTTGTTACATAAAACGTGTTTTGTGACATTTGGACAGTTCGTCTGTTATGCTTATAGGTCCATAACACCCATATTAATCCAAAATAGTTTCTTTATACCTTGTTTTTTTTCTTTCTTTGTATAGATAAATATTTCATCCATATTTGTTACCGACACAAATTTATATATGGAGTAACTTAAAATGAAAATATATATGAACATCAAATAAATATTTTTAGCTATATATTAGCATTATAAATATGGGGAATGATCCACAACACGCGCTGGTTATGGAACAATTACCAACCAACTCATGTTGCACTATTCAAAATAATAAGCAACGACCGCAAGAAGTTATTGCAAATTTCGCAACTAATTCTTGTGGATAGCTTTTTACCTGAAAAAAATAAATCAAAACATACATTCTCTCTCCTAAAACAAACTTTTCGCTTTCTTCAATCATCAAACTTCAAAACTCAATAAATTTTTCATTACAAATCCTAAGGTGTCAGTCCATATATCGTTGAAAAGCTCTCGAAACAATATTCAAAATAAGATGCGTTGTTGATATATTTTGATGTAGTTAAAATGACCAAAATTGAAGTCAAAGTAGTGGGAAGGTGAAACAGAGCTGAGAGGTAATTCTTGTGGTCACGAGGCCCTTTTAGTAATTGGTCAGGGTATTGCATACCCTATACACTTACACAAATAAGGGGCTTTTAACGCTTGTAATTTGAGATACACCATGTTAGGCTTTGGCTGTAATTTTGTCATTTTAACTACACCAAAACATATCAACGTGAGTTTTTTAGTTTAATCAAAGAAACAGAAAATTATTTTAGGAGAGAATGATGTTTTGTTGTTTCTTTTCGTAAAAAGTTATCCGCAAGAAATAGTTGTGGTATTCGTAATAATTTCTTACGGATACTTTAAGTAATACTTTAATTACGGCCAATCAAATCCGGGATGGACGTTGTGAAATGAGCTGGCCCTAAAGTGTTTGAGACAACTTGAGCCCTAGATCGTCCCCCTATAAACATATATGTATATATACATATGCTGATAGTTTTTACTAGTAGATTATGTATATGGGAATAGGGAGTATGTGTATTAGGTACACATAAGCTTCTGTATGCTTCACCTAATATGACATATTATTGATTGATAAAATGGTGAAATGTGAAAACTACCATTAATGAAAATGGTGAAATGTAAGACTGCCATTAATAAAATCTCTTAAAATAGTAGGACACATAGAAGTCTATGTCCAAGACACATACTCTCGTTTTCCTAATATTTATGTAGAGATAAAGGTTTAGAAATAGATATAAAGAAAAAATAGCAGGATTTTGGAGATTGTTGCGTCAGGACTAGTGAACATGAAAGGAAAAGTACAATTGTTTTGAAATCCTCTCTTTAACTTTCCCACCAAAAAAAGGAACTGACATAAAGAATAAATGATGTTTTAAAGTGATATTTTCTTGCAAACTAAAAGGATGACAAAAGCGTTAAATTATACTCCCTCCGTCCCCAAAAAGATGACTTAAGTGGTAAAAAATCTTGTCCTCAAAAGGATGACAAAAGTATTACATAAATTTTTACTTGGACAAGATTACCCTCGACTTACTACCATATTTTACTTACCTCAATAGTCAACCAGTCACATCACTAATTCTATTTCTACCCAAAACCCAATTAAATATATTAACCCATACAAATATCAACTCATCACACTACTCGTGGACAAGGGTAGATTGGGAAAAAATATATACTCTCTCTTAAATTTTTCACTACCTTAATTTATGTGAAAATTGTACTTCCGTCATCCTTTTGGGGACGGAGGGAGTAAAATACTAGGAAATAGGGATTCTCCATTTTCCATCGAACTTCCATTTTACCATGCAGTGATTCTCAATTCTCAACAAACATCAGGGATTCCCTCTTCATTTATGACTTTTGTGTTTTTAATTTTTATTTATTATGTTGTTTACGACTCCATGTTTGTAAAACCATGAAACTTATGTTGTTTGTATGATGTTTATTGCTTTTAGCTTTTGCTGATGTTTATTGTTTTTGTATATGTATATACAAAATAATTAAATATGTGCCCAGTCCCCCTACTACCGAATCCACTTTTTTAGATTTGGTGAGTCTTCGATATCCCTGTATGACGAATATCCCTGGATAAGCTTTTGTCCCTTTGCAATTATTTCCATAATTTTTTTGTCAAGGGATCTTTTTTAATGTGTTATTTGTTGCTGACAGGCTTGCATAGGTTCTAAAGTGATTGCTAGCGAAACTTTATCTGCTATTAGAAAGGATGTTCTTGCAAAATGCTATGGTAAGATCTGAATCCCTTTCGAAATTTTGGTTTGCCCCATGTCCGCGCCTTCCCCTATATTTGAAATAAATTATGATCATATCCAAATTATGATGCTTAAATATCAAAATTCTTGTGATTATGTTCATATCCACTTTGGAAAATCCTGTAGTGAAATTCTTTGTTATGGAGTATAAAAAGTTAGGATGCTTACGGAGGGAGTAAAATTCTTTCTTTTTTTTTGTAATTATTCATGTAGGTGGGGACATCACAAGGAAAAAGAAATTGCTTAGGAAACAGGTATTTTTATTCACATGCCCAATTCGAATGTTGAATTTCTTAAATAAGTATTTACTTTACTGATATTGGAAGGTTCATTTAAAATTGCTGAACTTCAATATTCTACAAGTAATAACAGTGGTTCTTGTTCTAAAAGCATGGCCTCCTCTCTCTTTTCAGCCTTTTTCACCCTATGTGGAACAGAAGGAAATGAAACTAAAGTCAACAATCACAAGTACTTTAAATAGTTCTACCTCTTCAATGACCACTCTAATATGTAAGTGCGAGATAGAAACACCATGAAAGGCATCAACAACAGATGATAAAATACATTCTCCATAAAAACACAAAGTAAGATACTGCTCTCTAAACATCATTAAGTTCTGTTCATTCATTAAGTTCTGTTCATTCCAAATAACAGAACTAAAAAAAATCCACTCTTCAAAAGAACATGGGCTTCCTTGCTCCTTCCAAACCCCTGAAATCTGATTATCAACATATCACTCACAGGCACGGGGTACAAGCAGTCCTGAAACAGCAGCATTGTTTTCCCCACTAGCTCCAATTAACCTATCAGTTCCAAAAATGGTGGGAAGGAGTCTCTGTTTGCACATAACATACACATACGGAGATAATACCCTGTAAGATCCACGTGATCATTTTTATGAAACTTATGAAGAATCGAACCAAACAAAAACCTTATATTTTTAAAGGACTGTAGCCTTCTAAATACAGATCATAAGTGGAACTGTAACGGAATACTATATCAAGTCAAAAAGCAATAGAAGATTTGCAAAAATAAGCTTCAGACTTCAGAGGGATCACACTTCCACACGTCAATCAGGAGAAGGGGAAAGACTAATAAATTAGAGCAAATAAAGCAACATCATCATTTCATGTGCTTCCTGGTAATTCAGATTGTGAAAGAAATGAAATTCCCAAGATAAAAAACTCCATCATGCCAAAGGGAACAAACAACATTACTGCTATCGAGAGAAGATACCTGGAAACCAAATAAACAAATAAATAAAACATAAGAAAAGCAAGAAAAGACTGACAAAATAAAGTATCAACCCTCGGTTATTCTCAATTCTCTGTCCATCCAAAATCCCATGCGTCATAAAGTGGTAAAAAGAATGTGAACCTAGGGAGGGAAAATTTGAAGGGGCCGTGTGAGTTGCCTAGATCCTGAAATTAGTATCCTACCCATTAATTGGCATACCAATTTTTATCCCAATGCCTTGTCAAAGAAAGTGAGACTGCAATGGAAATCTCCAAAGTCATATCCCCAAGACAAACATTCTTCGAGACTAGATTCCATAATCCAACCCCCATCCCCTTCCCCCCTCCCCCCTCCTGCTTACACCTACACACCATCCCACCTACACACTGTCCACTCGCTAACAGCTACAAACACAATACCCAAAGGAAATCACCCATCCAATGCTCTCGAGTATCCACAACACTCACAAGAGTAAAGAGGAATACAAGATAGTCAAGCCACAAGTAAACTAAGGGTTCATAGGATCCTTTCCACCTGTCATGTCTCCTAAAGACTCCACAATCGAGTCCTAAATGATGGTAGACTGACCCAACTCTTGATGCTGATGAGCAAGGTAAAATATTTTTTTGATGGTCCGCCATCGGTAGCAAGTACTCTTGGAGGTACAATTTCTCCACCTATTTCTGCACTGTATCACCAGATGTTCATAACCATTAAACTTCCCCTTCAGGATAGAAATGTTTTTATGTTTATGAATCAGTATTTGAGCCTATTTTTATTTATCATATCATGGATAAGACGAATCTTTTATTTAAGTTAGGAGACATAGAAACGGTAGATGGAAACAGTTTGTGCGATATATATATATATATATATATATATATATATATATATATATATATATATATATATATATATGGGACTGATCCCATAGCTCACTTTGTAAGAATATGGTTATCCTTACAACAGATCTCAGTCGTTTATCTGCGGATCGAAAGGTAAAGAGAACCTCTCATCCGCAGTTTAATATGTAGGTGCCCACAGTTTAATTCTGCGGATTGGATGATTATTCAAAATACCCATTGTCCATCCGCAGTTTAATTCTCCGGACGCTAGGTATGAGAGTTGTTAATCCCCTTGAAGACGACGCCGTTTTTTGTCATACGGCCCGTCCGCAGAACAAAACTGCGGACGCCGAGTCTATTAATGATACAATCCAAATGTTGTCGTTTTTGGTCAACAATCAGTCTGCAAAACTAAATTGCGGACTCTGAGTCTATTAATGATATTATCCAAACGACGTCGTTTTTGGTGAACCATCAATCCGTAGAACTAAACTGCAGAGTCCGAGTGTAATATTCAATATTGATTGGATTGGACGGCTTTCTTCCTTCCTCACAGATCTAGACTACCTCTGTGATTTTGAGAGTTTAACAACCAGATCAAGTAGCAGTACCAGCATTTCTTCCTTGCATCTTTGCTAAATCTAAGTCATGCAAGTCTTTTATATTCGTCATATATCCCCATATATATATGCATGTATTCTTCGTTGTTTAATACACTCCAAGTAGTTGTATACAAAGGCTTGTTGGCTACAAACATTTGTTGTATACATCCATATTTGTTGTATACATCAATGAATGATTTTTGGTAGTTTTTATTATTGTTTGCTTAAATTTATTGTGTTTCAATATATTGGTTTGATTTAGGGTTCTTTTGTTTTCTGTATTGTAGGGTTGATATATAATTTGTTTTATTGTTTTAGTTTGAAAAAATGGATTTCATTCCCAAACCGATCGATAATACACTGTTGTGGGATCAAGCTAACCACATTTCTACACTTGTATGGAATAATCCCTATTTTATGCTTTCCTTTAGAACTGATGAGAGTCGACGCTCTTTGAATATGTGGATTTTAAATGATGCCCAAAAACAATTATTACAGCAATGGGGTTTTGGGGTATTCGCAAACACCAATGTTTGTAATCAATTAGATGCTTCATTGATAGAAGTATTGTGAAGCGTTGGCAGAGTGAGACAAACACATGTCACTTCCCCACGGGTGAGATGCCAATTACCTTAAAAGAAATTTTTTTTCATTTTAGGAATGTCAGTTGTTGGTACACCTATTACATGTACATTAATTAAAAATCCAATACAACTCATAGAACAAAGTGAATTTACAAGATACATAGTGAAGAGAGATAAGGTTTATCACCGTGGGGGGATTATTTTGTCATAGTTGGGTACTAGATTTTGCCAACTTCCAAAAGATGTAAACATAGAAATGGTGGTTACCTAGACCAAAACTTATGTATTGTTCGTTATTGGGAAGATATTATATCTTACATCAAACCGTGATGTGGTGCATGGGAGATATCTTCTATTTTTCGAAGATGTTGATCTAAGTGTCTTCCTATGCATGGGGAGCGGCGGTTTTGGCGTGCTTATATAAATGTTTATACAAAGCCACCCGAATCGACGCAAAGAACATTTGTTTTACCCTTCTTCAGGAATCTTATTACCCGCACTTATAGTTATAGTCATATTGTCATTTCATAAACTATATTTAACATGCTAATTTATCACACAGGTTTGAGCTTACAAACGTCTCTCTATCGGTAATCCTAATTATGCAAAGGGCCTCGAGTGGTTGTCTCGTGCAAAAGCGTGGACCTACCGAAGAAATAAAAACAGAACACAAGACAATAGAAAACTATACCCCCATCACAATCAATTTTTCTATAGAGGCGAATTTGATTTGATGACGACTGCAATGATACAATGGATGTCGTATGCGAGGTTTGATCGTTTCGTGGCACAGAAAAATCAAGCACAACTTGGTATGGTGGGGCCTCACGTATTCCCCTATTGTGGCTAGATGATGTAGAATTTAAAATGTCAGATCAGGTATTGAGACAAGTTGAGGAATTACAAGATATTCCCGAGGCCCCTATAAAAATAATCGAACTGAGGCAGAAGCTGGAAGAGATCCGTGCAATCAATTATATTGAGGAGCGGGGAGATTATATTTCCACGTGGTACGTATGGCAATATATTCTTCTGGACTTTATGGTGGCAACTACACAGTCCATTACTTTGATTGATTATTTGAAGTGGTGTCGTACCAGAATTTTGGCCACATTTTTTCCGTCACGATCAAGCATTTCATCAACACATCTAGTGGCTTCTTTAGAAGATGAAACATCCAACACAAAACCCATAAATCATTTGCACAAATGAATGAACCAATTGGTTTGTGTCTCAGCATAATCTGTGACCGAGGTCAGAACATATGGGGCGACACCGTTGGTTTTATTAGCATCTTGAGACCATCGCTTGTGTATCAATTCTTCGGGAATTTGAACAAAGTTATTTGAAGTTAGTAGCTTGAGAATGTGACGGCATATAGTACTAGCATGTTCAAACATTTTGCTATTACATTTTGTCATCTTGATATTTATATAGCGCACAATTGTGAAATAGCTACGACATGGTTCAGGAATCCCGACTTTGAACACCAAGTAGTTTTTTGAATCAGGAGTTGACATCTTATGTACCTTTTTAGAAGTTAACTTGTGCGATTTTGTCAGTTCAATTTGAAAATGCCGAAACATTTCTTTGGTATATATTTTAGCTGCATGCATCTCTTACGGATCTCCAAGGACAAATTTTATTGCTCGATTGACTGTAATATAATCAACTTGTTTCTCTCTTATGTACTATTTCTCAATAGCTTTTTGGGACTTTAAATCAAAATCTTTAATCCCCGTACTACTATCTACATATTTGTCAAAAAAACTGTTCATACTTTCACTCCTGGAAGTGGTAGTCATTCCCGCTACAAAGAATTTTTTGAATACACCCCAATCAATTTTTCCTTTAATCCATACAAAGATTTCAACCATTCGTTATTATGCAGACCGTAGTTTTTTATCAACAATTTTCATTTGTTCTCAAATTCTTGAATACTCAAAGACTTAAAAGACAGTAGTTAAACTTTGACTTAAAAAGTCGAATATAAAGAATAGACATGACCAAGTTTTTCAGGATATTTTTCACTAATGTGTCACGTACAAAATGCATGGTGTGTATTATGAAAAACCCTAGCAATCGCATTCGACATAGCACAATCTTAATCAGTGACCATGGTTATGGGATGTTTGAAATTCATTTCTTCAAGCCACTACTCAAACAACCATACAAATGTATCCTCATTCTCTTCGCTCAATAGTGCACACCCATACAATATAGAATGGTAATGATGATTTACACTCGTGAAAGGAGCAAATGACATGGAATATTTGTTTGTTCTGTATGTGGTATCAAAAGTAACGTCACCAAAATTTTGATACGCACGTATTGACCGATGATCTGCCCACATAATATATCTTATACGATTATCCACATCTGGTTTGACACTAAAATAAAATTTACTCGGACACTCATGCTGCAACTTTCTCAACTAATCTTGCAGCCTGTGGATCATTTAAATCCATCGTATCACGTCTAATATCTCTAATTATATTTCCCATATCCGTTTCAAAGAACACAATATTGCTCATACCTCCCAATGAGCTAAGAACATTCATTATCCTACTTGGACCAAGCCCAACATTATTAAGGGTTTCAATCAAATCCCTAGCAACTCTTGAAATATTATTGTGTTTGAATTTGTGAAACTTTACTTGAGGACACAAATTCATGATTGTGATTCAGTTCAAGAGTAGACACAAACCAATTATCTTTACTCTTATCATGCACAACATAAAATTTTACTCTACATTTTGTTCTATCAATAAAGTTCCTCATCTTTCCCTTAGTATTATTATCTTCATTATCAGTGACTCTCATTTTTCTTAACAACTATATATCCAGCTTTACGACACTGATACAATCTAGAACATAAATATTTAGAATTCACATGTTTTCTGGTAGTTTTTATTCGTACTTCAAATCCAACACGTTTCGTATATTTTCTATAAAAAAATTCTATTTCTTCTAACGTATCAAAAAATTGACCAACATAAGGAATGATATCTTTAACTAGACTTGTTACATCATTATTATCATGCAATTCTTCCTCGGTACTTGAAATTGAATGAAATGATTCTTCAGCAAACAAACTCATAGCAAAACAAATGAATCACTTGTAAAAATTAAATCAGATTATTGATTTTTGTTGATGTTTGTCTCCTGGTATGCTTGCTAGTAAGTTATGCTCTCTCAATCGTATGAGAAAGGAAGAAATAAAAGTGATCTGGTATGCTCAGTACTTGTTTTGTTCTTTCAAGTTGATTGAACCTTTTATTTGAAAAGAGACGAGAAAAGGGAATCAATTGGGGTAACTAGATTTGGTCCACCGTCCATCCGCACTTTAGTTCTACGGACTTTTACAGTTTTCACTTTAGTTCTGCGGATTAGGCCTCAAACCAAAAAAGTTAGATTTAAAGATATCAATCTTCCAGTATGTTGTTTGTGCATATTCTTATTGCAGATTCATGTTATCTGGGATGTTGAGAAATATGCATGGCTAAACAAATGAAATCTAACAATGGGGTGAATTGTTTTCTCATAGAATGAAGCATAAGAGACAATATACTGTGGTATATATCCTTACAATTGTTTAGCCATGCATGTTTCTCACCAGCCCAGATCACATGAATCAGTAAGAATATTAATATGGAAGAAGAAATGGAAAATTTGATAGCTTTAAATCGAACTCTTCTAGCTCCAGATCTCTACTGTCAAAATGAGATGAGATCCAAAAGTCATGTTATGAAGAACCCAGATAAAGCGTAGTACTTGACTTTTTATATTACACTTAGAGTCTGCAATTTAGTTCTGCAGACTGATTGGTGACCAAAAACGACACCGTTTGGATTATATCATTAATAGACTCGGCGTCCGTAGTTTAGTTTTGCGGATCGGCCGTAGGATCAAAAACGGCGTCGTCTTCAAGGGGATTAACAACTCCCATACCTAGCGTCTGTTGTATTAAATTGCAGATGGACGAGGGGTATTTTGGAGAATAATCCAATCCGGAATATTAAACTCCAGGCACTTACATATTAAATTGCGGGTGAGAGGTCTTCCTTACCGTTCGATCTCCGAATAAACGACTGAGATATACTGTAAGGATAACTTTATTCTTACAATGTTGACTATGTATCAGTCTCTATATATATAAGGGGTTGTTAATCCAAATAGTTGTTAGAGTTACTATTCCAGTAATCAGATCTTACAGTCCACTACTGGCACAGATTGGTTGAGATGAATAGTCTATTGCTAGTAGGAGTGGCGGCCGGGAATAACATAACTTAGTAGCGACAGGAGCAATTACGTTAATGCCCCAAATTTAATAATTTTTAAATTTGCCTCTACTCCTAACAGTACTGCTAAAAAATTAGATTCTTAGTGTGTTTGTCGCTAGTCCTACTAACAGCATAGCTCAAAAATCTATGTAGTTAATAATTGACAAATATTAAATATTTTAAAAATATTATAATTATCATTATTATTATAAATGTAAAAGGATAATATTATATTATGTAGTTAATAATTGACAAAAAATTAAATATTTTAAAAATATTGTAAGTATCATTATTGTGACGCCCCCAAATCCGAGTCCCTTTGAACCACGGATCCAGTCCGCCACGATACTACTATCATCAAATTATTTATATCATTTATTCACAACTTAATGAATATAACTTTGCTTATTACAAATTAAAAAATAAATTCTTTCCATTTTCAGGATCTGTACAATGACCCCAAACTTTTATAAGTTTCAAATCTTGGTCATTTACCATTCCTGTCTTACATCATATTCGATGTTATATAAATATGCGGAATAATTTTAACTTTTTCAATCTCCTTTAAAAATAAATCTTTTATTGATGTCTTAATTTGAATCAATTACATATCCTTGAATCAAATTATGTTATGATTCATTTTATTCGAATTATTGTATAAATTTTTACATCTCGATTCGAATTCCTCTATGTATCACATAATACAACTTTACAACTTAACATGTACTACACATCATAAAATACTATCATGTACATCTCTTAGAACCTAAACATGGTTCAAGAGCATATATTTAAATAAAAAGATCAATCTCCTTCGACACTATTGGACTTTATCAATCAAGTAACACGTAATCTTTACCGTGAGTCCTTAACCTGCAAAAGTGGTTATTTGCAAGGGTGAGCTCGACAGCGCAGCAATTCTAACAGTTTTCATGCAGCACATAGCATATAATAGCATACTCAGCTCATGCATTCATAATCCATTAATATTTACTACGCATGTTAGTTCTCATATAACAGGCATATAGGTTTACTTCACAAGCATATCATCAAAGATCAACTTTCAATTTCATACGTATCTCATATGCATTTCATATATATACATCAACATTCGCATAGCATAATATAGCTCAACTAACAGTTATCGAATTCATATATCAAATAGGAACTGAAAGACTTGCCTGATTCGTAGTTTATCAACTACGACTTAACTGCTTATAGTTATTTGCGCTTCGTGTATTCCTACACAGTTATATAATCATGGATTCATATCCATCAGTCATACATTTCATACATTCTTAATATAATAATAATGTTCATTGTTTCCTAACTAGGTTTGTAAAACCTTCATTTCGTTTTCTCATCATATTTTTAGAATAGCTAGGTATGTATAGGTATACCTTAACCGCCCGTACTTGACATCAACGTTCATATATATATCTATTACACACTTGACTCGCTATGTGTTTGTTACACATTTAAAACTCATAGATGAATGTTTCACAGTCCTTACATTTTGCAAACCTAATAAAATTTAACAACTCTGTGTTTTATATAACCATTACATGCTCTTATACTTAAAACATTTATGTCAAGTATTATAGCTTTAGACATTCATACACATGCTTTAAGGTTCAGATCAAAGTTAAAATAATCAGGCATCACTGCCCTGTGGCGCAGCTGCGCTGTAATTTGGCCTAGGATGGGCGCAGCTGCGCCATCCCCTGGCCAGACCAAAGTTGAGTATTTATTTTCTGGTTTCATCGGGGTTCTTAGCATGCATGACTGTTAACACATAACTTATCCATATGTTAAGAGGTCCTAGCCCAAGTTTGGTGCCTCTTGTATTTACCTTAAGTTGTTTTACAATTTATAGCTTTATTGCCATTTATTTCACGGCTAAGTTCACGCAACAAGGGTCTAACTATATGACCACTAATGAGGTTAAACAACTTTCAATACACATGCTTACATGTAATCATATGTCTAGTATGGTTTATCACTTGGAATCTTATTTTAAGACATGCATAGTTCATATTACGTCTATCTAGTAGTGTGCACATACCCATCATGCCTAGAGGCATAAAAGTCCTATTATGTTTGCACATAAGATCAGAACACAAGTTCTTAATGTTCGTCCATCTTAGTTTTAAAACTTCTAAATTTTATTCTCAAAATCAATGTCATACTAAACTAGTCATGCAAGGCAACTTTACCTTTACATGTCATACTCATTTGTACATGTTTCTCTCTACATTTGCAAGGTCAAAATATAACCATTTCATGTTTTAAACCTTAGTTTACAAAAGATAATGGAGTTTGCCTTTGAATCTTACATCATGCGTAATTAGACCTCATATATATGCTATCAAGGTCATAATTAAAGGTACACAATTTCGTCAAAGTTTGTTTTCAAAATCTTTAAGTTTCTTTTCAAAATACATACTAAGTCATGCTAATACTTTCTATTATGAGTAAGGTAATCTTATATGTCATGTTTATTATCATGCATATTTAGTTTTTATTACTTAGAATAACATATTTCATCGTCGGGAGCACTATACTTGCGTATGTGCTCACTCGACGCCCTCCGATTGTCTCTAAATACGTAACAGTCACAACGATGACTGTTTTGACCCCTTCTAACGACCTCAAATTGAAAATCTTAAAGAACAAAAGTTGTAGGTCTATTCGTCCTCGTTCCGGATCATCTTGAATCACCTCAATCGAAGTTCGTATGAAACAGTTATGTCTAATTTACTACAGCCGGTCAAAGCAGTCCACCAGACACTGATGTCCGGCGCAGCTGCGCCCTAAATGGCCTTGGGGGCAGCGCAGCTGCGCCCCAGGTCGCAGAAAGTCTCTACAGACTCTGTTCTTCGCGATTTTACAGACCCATACTCCTTCCGATTTTCATAACATGAGTTATACTCATCCAAATTAGTCCATTTTCGATTCTATGGGTTTGTAACTCATAAAACTACAACATACTAAATACCCATCAATTAACATAAACATTAACTAACCCAAATATTAATTCTAACTCATGTTCATACTAAATGTTCATGTTTTGACAAATATAGCGAATTCGTTCACTACAAATTCGTTTTTCAACCAAATTGGTCCGTTTAACTTCCGTTTTTTTCGCATATGACTATATTATCAGTATATAGCAACAATTCATGGATTATAACAACTCTTAGCCATCAATTTTGTGACTCAAAAGCTACTTTTTCTTGACATCTGAGAAATTGAAACTTAGGAATCAAAAGCATATAAGTTAGCATTATTACCTCTTGAATGCTTGGAATTGGCTAACTATAGCTTCCCTCACCTCTGATTGCTCTCAATTATACAATCCTTCCACAACCAATTTTCTCAGATAACTCAACCAACATAAATGAGAAGGGTTCCTATTTATAGGGAAATCATTGTACATACAATGATTTTGCCCAAAGATTTAAACTATGAGGAAGAAGAAGAAGCAAATGGGCAATAAAGGGTTGGTTACCTGCTCCTTCCTCTCCATTCTTCTCTTCATCATCACACTATCTAGCCATTGTTGAGTTTAAGCAATAGAGGAGTAGGATAGGCCAATGGCCTATTCACGTGAGAAGGAAAATGACTGAGAAATTGGGACAATGATTTTGGGACGTTATTAACACTCTGCATTTGCAAAACCATTACTTAGCATACTTAGGTTTATTTGATATTTGTCCCCAAATGAGCATATACACTCACTCATACATTACACATAGAATTTATATAATCTATGTGCATTGGTTTATTCCAAATAATATTTTAATTGGGCTAATTATAAAATAGTTGGATATTTTCAATCCATTATTTTTCATAAAATTTATCATCTCAAATATACCCAATTATCATAATGATAATTAATATCAATTATTTATGAGCTCACCATTTATTTTCTTTTAATACTTCCCATTAAATCTCCCTTTGATTTAACTTCCCTAGTTATGTCACACTTATGAACTTAGTAATTAATAGTCCACAAGCTTATAATAATATAATCTCACAAAATAATATTATTCTTAACATTACATCTCTAACCAATATTTAAATATACTGGTCCCCTTCTTTTATTAGACACTTATTATCCATAACAAACCTCATCTATCAAATCTTTTCGTATATTATTAAAATTTCTTTTTTAATTTACATATTCATTCCATTTTCTTTATGTTAACACATATTAATTCACCATCTTATGTAAGTGAATTAACTCTTTCTATTCAATTTAATATCATGCCACTACCACGCACAGCTCTATAATGTTATATTCTATAATATAACTTGATTAATCAACATTCATTCTAGGTTAATAAACTTTCATAATAAATATTTATTCCATTCACGCTTGGCTATCATAATCCATTCATGGACAACTTAATCAACATTTATGATCTTTATATGAGTCCCTAGGGTTCATTTCTAGAAATTTAATTTTCACAAATTTACTCAGAACATCCTACAGACCGGCGCAGCTGCGCTGGTCATAGGCTTGGAAATGGTGCAGCTGTGCAATACCAAGTTCAGATATAACAAGTTTCTGTTTTAGCAGAAATATGATCTACACTCCTAAATACTTCACATATACGTCATAAATGGTAACTCATCTAAAATCAACCTATTCTTTGATTCCATCTCATGGGTTACTATTTTCTTTAATAATTTAATTATCAAACTTCGAGTTTTAAAACTCTATTTTTCCTTAATAGTTTAACCAACTATGAAATCTCCTTTACAGGTTTCTTACCACAAAACTCAAATATAAAGCACCCACTATAATCACATATTCACTATTTACTTAAGTGATTCTTAAACCCCTTCAAATTATATTATTCCATAATATAACTTCCACTGTAATATAAATTAACCAATATTTCTACTTGTTAGTTAATTCTCATAATTAACTAATTTATGCTTTACTATCTCAATCTATCCATGGATAGCTTAAGCACTAACTAAAACTCATATTACATCATACTAGTTACTAGTATATATTGTAGCGCCCCCAAATCCGGGTATCTTCCAACCCGACAGATGGTGCTATACTGTACAACATTTATACATTCATCCAATTGAATAGTCTCAAAGAACGAATATAACTTCTATTTATTAAAGTAATATTTACAATTTCCCAGGTTCTATACTCATTACAAAGGTTATTTGTCATAATATCAGTTACATTACAACAATAGACCTATACTATTACAAGACAGCTTAACAATCTGCCTTAGCTTTTCCTTTATCCCTTTTTGATCCTTCGGGACGTTCAGTCTTAGCTGCATTCATATGGTTCAAGCAAGAGTGAGCATGGCTAGCTCAGCAAGTATAACAGTTCAATAACAACATGCTTGACACATACGAATTGTATATCTTCAATAACTGAACAATAGTTATGAAGTACTATTGATAATTCAAAATAGCATTTCATCTTTTCTTTCAAAAATGTTTTACAATAACAACAATATTTAGTAAAACATCCACTCTGGTCAAAGACCTTGAGTATTCATTCTTTATTGAAAAAGGACAACCCGGAACGAATTTCGTAAGCCCGATATTACTTACGAGCACTTCTAGGTGATCAGCCTATTGTACTCTATGTTGATCAACACTACATCCATTAAACGTATGTACGTTTAATCATTTGGCAACCTCACGTTCCTGTCGTTTTACCGACAAAACATTTGTTTAACATTTCAGTCTTCTTTTGAAAACCATATCAAGTAGTTGACAAAAGACAGCAACATTTGATAATACAAGAGTAGATTATCAAGTTTAGCCAAAAAGATTGGCTTTAACCTCAACATACCTCAATCCATGCGAAAGAATACATGAATCTTAAACTTGTTCAGATTGAACTGAAACAAGAGTTAGAATGCCTTTAGCGTCTGCTACCGTATATTAACTTTATGTTTAAGTCTTTCAAGTCCCTACAGTACATGATCACATAATGCCTTACATCAGGTCACATATAATCAAGTATGTATACGACTATATCTTACCTTTCTTCTCAATCTAATTGTGTATTAGATTCAGTTACTATTCGTTCCAGTTTATCATTACCATTACATTTATCCTTGACTAGGCTATCTTAACCTTTACATTACATTCCTTAAGGTTTAACAAAGTTTAAACAATGTTACATTACCTTTCTTAAGTTTGTGTTTATTTCCATTTCCTTCTTTGTACTTAGAACATTCTTGATCATCCTTGTTCTGAGACTGGCGCTGCGGCGCCGGTCCTATACTTACATCTCGCGCTGCGGCGCGAGCCCTATTCTGGCATGTCTCGGACTTGGCGCTGGGGCGCGAGTCCTTATGTAATGGGCCGCGCTGCGGCGCCACTCTCCAGAAGGTCTTGCACTGTGCATGGCGCTAGGGCGCCGGACATTTGCCTGGGGTTGGCGCCGCGGCGCCAACTCTGTGCACCAGAAAAAAAATTGCAGTTTTAAAATTTTGCGAACTTCCCGGACGCATAACTTCTTCGTTATAAGTCCGAATTGACTCGTTCAAAAGCCTACGGTTCACAAATTACATAATCTACATGATCATCCAAGAATTTTATCTATTTGACTTTGTTTGCTAAAAATTCCCCTATTTGTTCATTTTTTAACGAAAACGATAAACGTTCGTGAACGTTCAACGCTCGTTTCTTCGTTCTAAGTCGGAATCCGGTCATTTTCGAGTCCGCAACTCTTAAATGCCAAATATGACTTAACTCCATTGTAAAGAAATAATTCTGTGATCAAACACAAAATTTGACTTTCATTCCGAGAATTTTACGAATTCGACGATTGTCGTCCAATCGTGCAATTTCCGGCAAATCTTCCTTCTTATGATTTGTTCAACATTACAAGTGAAGTCTATTCTTCATGTGAACATCTCAACATACTTATGTTCATTGTTGGATTTTAACTTATTCTTCATGAGCTTATAACTTGTCAATTTATAAACTACTTAAGATTTCATTGTTAAGGACTTATGACAATTTAAGCTTCTTAAACATCATTTCTTATATGTTCTCAACATATAACTCAACTTAGGTATACATGATACACATGATCATATAAATTCCTTTATCTTCATAGCAATTCTTTTAATAACCTCCTTATAAGTTCATATTATTTTCTCATAAGTTATAACTTATGTTAGCTTAAATGACTTATTGCCAACTTAATTGGCTTAAGTTCATTACTTACTCATTTATGTTTCTTAATCCAACTTTTCTTATCAACCTATCATGGTAGAGATAGAAGATAATTGGAGAAGAAATCTTACTTTTGTTGTCTTGGTAAGGTAGCTTGCTTCTTCTTCTTACTTATGGAATGACTTATTGCTAGCTTATTCTCTCTAACACTTAAGCACTTTGGATTATTTGAACAACCAACAAAATGACTTGCAAGCTCTTCTATTTATAGACTTTCCAAAGTTAGGGTATTTTAGTCTTTAAAACATCCCACCTCCTTACTATTCATTACTTGGCTAGCACAACTTTAATCCTACACTTGGTCATTAATTAAAAGTCTTGGTCAATACTCCTACTTGATCATCACACTTGATCACCACCTCACTTGGTCACCACACATTCTTGGTCACCACTTATCTTGGTCATCACACATTTACCATATTAATATGGTTTTGCCCCATGGGTCAACCAATTCATTTTAATCTAGCTTGGGCTTGGATTTATAAATCCTTTGGGCTTTGCATTAATAACCCTCATTGGTTTATTAATTTATGTTTGGGCCTTAACCCTTTAATTCACTTGGCTTTATACAAAATCCTAGCCAATTCTTTCAAGTCCATTAACATTACTTTAATACATATACTTATAGTTTATGCATTATTCTTGTATTCTAATTCCTATAGAATTTGTATACCGTTTTTCATCCTTCATACAAACTCGTATAATACTTCGTATTATACTCATTTCCATTTCTTTGTACAATACATAGGTATCATACCATTATTACAAATTCATTACTATTTCGCCTTCCTTAACGTTTATAAATTAAGTCCACAAGCGAAATATCGTTTTTCCATAACTAGATTTTTATTACATAATTCATCTCACCTTATTATTCCATCGTTACGTATTTATCGGAAATCCAAAATTATATCCCGAGCAAATACCGATGAATAGTGTTTTTTCGGAACATTTCTCGGAAAACTTTTATTTTCGTCTTGAAAATTCAAACACTTTAATTCATCCACGTAGCTCAAATACTACGACATTCCAACGTCACTAGGTTATATAACGACAACCATCTTGATAACATATAGGATAAGATTTTATTATAAAATCATTTTACAATAAGATCCGAATTTCTCGGTCGTTACATTCTTCCCCCTTATAAAGATTCTGTCCCCAGAATCTCGTCTTACTTTAATCAAATAGATGTGGAAAATTTTTCTTCATCTTTTCTTCTAGTTCCCACGTTGCTTCTTCAGCATCGTGGTTTCTCCATAATACCTTCACTGATGGTATTACCTTGTTCCTCAGAACTTGTTCCTTTCTATCAATGATTTGCATCGGCAACTCTTCATACGTTAAGTCTTTCTCGATATGAATTGGCTCATACTCGATTACATGCTTATAGTCCGGCTTATATGGACGTAATACAGATACGTGAAACACGTTATGTATCCGCTCTAGGGCTGGAGGTAATGCTATCATATAAGCTACCTCTCCCACTCGTTTTAACACCTCAAAAGGTCCTATAAACCTTGGACTTAACTTTCCTTTCTTTCCAAAGCGTATCTTTCCTTTCCAGGGAGATACCTTTAGAAATACATACGAACCCACCTCAAACTCTCGACTTTGTTTATGTGAGTCCGCATACTTTTTCTGTCTATCCTGAGCCGTGACAAGACGCATCCGAATTAACTTTACCACCTCCGCTGTTTGCTGCACCAATTCTGGTCCTAGCATACGGCGTTCTCCCACCTCATCCCAACACAAAGGTGTTCTGCATTTTCTCCCATACAGAGCTTCATAAGGCGGCATACCTATGCTTGCATGATAACTATTGTTATACGCAAACTCTACTAGTAGTAGATGATCATCCCAACTACCCTTGAAATCCATGACGCAAGACCTCAACATGTCTTCTAACGTCTGAATTGTTCTCTCGCTCTGCCCATCAGTCTGAGGATGATAAGCCGTGCTTAACTTCAGCTGTGTTCCCAACTGCTCTTGCAAACTCCTCCAAAAGTTCGATGTGAATCGTGGATCACGATCTGACACAATCGATACCGGTACTCCATGTCTGGAAATGATTTCCTTAACATAAAGTTTAGCTAATTGGTCTAAGTTATACTTGACCCTTATTGGCAAAAAGTAAGCCGACTTCGTCAACCGGTCCACTATTACCCAGATCGAATCGTACCCTTTTGCGTTGTCGGAAGTCCCACCACGAAGTCCATCGTGATATGCTCCCACTTCCATTCTGGAATCTCCAATGACTGTAATAAGCCACTGGGTCGTTGATGTTCGGCCTTAACTTTTTGACAAGTCAAGCACCTACTCACATACTCTGCTATTTCTCTCTTCATGTTCGGCCACCAAAAACTTTGTCGAAGGTCTTGATACATCTTAGTGCTACCAGGATGTATCGAGTACCTCGAATTATGGGCTTCTTGTAACACTTGCTCCTTTAATTCCGTCTCATTCGGAACCCAAATTCTTCCCTCAAATCTTAATAATCCTTCATTATCAAGACTATACTTAGCATCTTCCTTCTCGGATAACCGCTTCTTCATTTGATTACACTTGTCTGTTGTGAGTTGTACTTCCTTGACTCTTTCTACGATGGTAGACTGCATCTCCGTCGCAAACAGTCTCTGATCCGCCTCAATTGGCAACTTTACCTCTAATTCCATCCTAGCCATCTCTGTTATTAACTCATTTTGAGCCGTTAACATAGACAACTTTTCCCGACCCTTCCTACTTAAGGCGTCGGCAACTACATTGGCTTTTCCAGGGTTATACATGATTTCACAATAATAATCCTTTATCAACTCTAGTCATCTCCTCTGTCTCATATTCAACTCCTGAGTGAAGATATACTTTAGACTTTTATGGTCCGTATATATCTCATATTTTTCTCCATAAAGATAATGTCTCCATATCTTTAGGGCAAATACTACTGCGGCCAGTTCCAGATCATGAGTAGGATAAATTTTCTCATAATCCTTCAACTGCCGTGACGCATACGCAATGACTTTGCCATGTTGCATAAGCACACAACCAAGTCCTCTATGCGAAGCATCACTGTATACTACGAAATTTCCTGTGTCATCAGGCAACGACAAAACAAGCGCTTCACTTAATCTTTTCTTCAGTTCTTGAAAACTGCCTTCACATGTATTCGTCCATACATATTTCACCGTCTTCATTGTCAAATTAGTCAACGGGGTAGCTATCTTCGAAAAATCTTGGATAAATCTTCGATAGTATCCTGCTAACCCTAGGAAACTCCGCACCTCAGTCGGCGTTTTCGGCTGTTCCCAATTCATCACTGCTTCCACCTTCGCTGGATCTACTGAAATCCCCTCTTGGTCAATGACATGACCTAAAAACTGCACCTTTTCCAGCCAAAATTCACATTTGGTGAATTTCGCATATAGCTTCTCCTTCCTTAGTGTTTCCAACACTAATCTTAAGTGTTCAGCATGATCTTCTGGCGTCTTAGAATAGACTAGAATATCATCGATAAACACTACGACGAACTTGTCCAAATATGGTTTGAACACTCTGTTCATCATATCCATAAATGCAGCTGGTGCATTCGTCAATCCAAATGACATCACCAGAAACTCGTAATGACCGTAACGAGTCTTAAATGCCGTCTTTGGTACATCTTCCTTCCTAACTTTCAACTGATGATACCCCGTCCTCAAATCTATTTTAGAAAAATACTTTGCCCCTTTTAATTGATCAAAGAGATCATCGATCCTGGGCAATGGGTATATATTCTTTATCGTTAACTTGTTCAACTCCCGATAGTTAATACAAAGCCTTAACGATCCGTCTTTCTTCTTGACAAACAACACTGGTGCCCCTCACGGAGAAACACTTGGTTGAATGTATTTTCTATCCAATAGTTCTTGTAACTGAACCATTAGTTCTTTCATTTCCACAGGCGCCATACGATACGGTGCCCTTGAGACTGGTGCCGCTCCTGGCACAACGTCTATCACAAATTCGATCTCCCTATCCGGCGATAACCCCGGTAACTCACTTGGAAATACATCCATGATTTTTCTTTGGATTTGGGCAGTTAGGCGAAATGTGCCCTTCCTGTCCACCATTATAACATATTGCCTTTCCTTTGAGACAGACTCCTAAGTGAGTCTTCCCGCAGGTTTTGCAGGCCTCCATCCTTCTCTTAGAATCCCCTTGTTTTACTCCGGTATTCCCAGAGTTAAAGCCCTTCCTCTTTTGACCGTTGCTACTTCCACTGGCTCCCTCGGTCTTGGATCCTCCATCACCCTTGCCCTTGTTTTTCTTATCTTTGTGGTACTGGCTAAGAGCCTCATTCCCACCTTCAGCAATGATTGTCTTTTCTAGTATGGTTCCAAAAGAAGTACTTTGGAACACTGAGATTCGGCTATAGAGCCAGGGTTTTAAGCCCTGCTCAAATCTTCTAGCCTTTCTCACTTCAGTGTCCACTTGATGTGGAGCAAATCGTGCCAGTTCATTAAACTTGGCAGCATACTGGGGAACTGTCATATCCCCTTGTTTCAATTCAAGAAACCTCATTTCCATCCTTCCTTGCATACTCGTGGGAAAATAGTTCTCGAAGAAAATCTCCTTAAACCTCTCCCACGTTAGATTTCCTATATCGGCCCTAGCCTGGTTTGCCTCCTACCAGAAGTTGACCTCTCCTTTCATCAAATAGGTTGCAAAGGCAACCTTTTGACCCTCCTCAACATTTGCTATTACAAATGCTTTCTCGATTTCTTTTACCCAAGTCTGGGCTTCTATAGGGTCCGTAGTTCCTTTGAACTCCGGCGGACCTACACTTTTAAAATCCTTAAAAGTAGTAGCTCGTACTACTCCAGGAATCACAGGTATATTAGCCCCTGTTCTATTAAATGCAGCCGTTAAAAGATTAACGAACTCCTGCATTGGATTAACCGGACCACCCTCCGGTTGGTTAACATTAGCGTCTTGATTTCGTTGTCTCCTTCTTGGCGGCATTTTGCTGTTAAGAAAACAACACATCATTATTACTTTATTCTTGTTGGTTTGTTATTATTTATAATAAAACAATAAATCATACTCATTACTCAATATTTTTCAAGAAAAGACTTATATTGATTCATAACTTGTAGTATAACACTACATTGTTTACATTACTCGGCCTTAGCTGATTACATTACCATCCCGTAATTACTTCAAAAATTAGGATTTACAAGACTACCTTTTGTTTATACAAAAGAGAGTTTTACGTCACTACTAGATATATAATATTTACATATCTAAGCTACTCCAACTATTGCTAGATTACATCTGCCGTAAGGCATTCTCAAAGTCTGCTCTGGCCAAACCGGCAACAACATCTCTACTGATGGTATGACGGGTCTGTCCTGCTTCTATCTGATATCCCGCTAACTGCTGCTGGAAATCTACATGAGAACTCCTATGTATATAGGACATCCTCTCCAACTTCTGCTGTTTAGTCTTTAGCTCCTGCTTGAGCTCAAAGACTTCTTCTTTCAAATCTCGGACCTTATCCATAGCTAGGACTCTATCATCGTGCTCCTCTTCCCACATTCCTTCCATACTAGCCTTGTCCTCCCGGACAGCTTGGAGTTCCTCTTTCAACTCCTTAACCTCTTGGCAGTAATGGATATTTCTATCCAATACTAACATAAACAATGCCTTCATTGATTCTCCCGTAGACAATTCCTCTGTAGGTGGAACCTGATCAAAGGACATCACGTCCACCTTCTCCTCTATCATGCCATCAAATATAGACATATAGTCTAAATCGTCTGAGTCTCCGGACTCAATTGTCACCACTTCTGGTTCTACGGCTACAGGATTTGGTAGTATCTCTACCCGATTAACCGAATCCTCGCTCACTACATGTATATCTCTATACATATCATTTTCTCCTGACATCTACAATAAAACAATATAGTTTTATTAGTACACGTCAGTGGAATAATAGAAACACATAACATAATATAATGCATTTTTATAGAGTTACTTTCCATCTTTTACTTCTTTATTCTTTCTTAAGGTTATGACTTAAGGTTCTATTTTCCCCCTTAAGTTTTATAACCTAGGCTCTGATACCAACTTGTAGCGCCCCCAAATCCGGGTATCTTCCAACCCGACAGATGGTGCTATACTGTACAACATTTATACATTCATCCAATTGAATAGTCTCAAAGAACGAATATAACTTCTATTTATTAAAGTAATATTTACAATTTCCCAGGTTCTATACCCATTACAAAGGTTATTTGTCATAATATCAGTTACATTACAACAATAGACCTATACTATTACAAGACAGCTTAACAATCTGCCTTAGCTTTTCCTTTATCCCTTTTTGATCCTTCGGGACGTTCAGTCTTAGCTGCATTCATATGGTTCAAGCAAGAGTGAGCATGGCTAGCTCAGCAAGTATAACAGTTCAATAACAACATGCTTGACACATACGAATTGTATATCTTCAATAACTGAACAATAGTTATGAAGTACTATTGATAATTCAAAATAGCATTTCATCTTTTCTTTCAAAAATGTTTTACAATAACAACAATATTTAGTAAAACATCCACTCTGGTCAAAGACCTTGAGTATTCATTCTTTATTGAAAAAGGACAACCCGGAACGAATTTCGTAAGCCCGATATTACTTACGAGCACTTCTAGGTGATCAGCCTATTGTACTCTATGTTGATCAACACTACATCCATTAAACGTATGTACGTTTAATCATTTGGCAACCTCACGTGCCTGTCGTTTTACCGACAAAACATTTGTTTAACATTTCAGTCTTCTTTTGAAAACCATATCAAGTAGTTGACAAAAGACAGCAACATTTGATAATACAAGAGTAGATTATCAAGTTTAGCCAAAAAGATTGGCTTTAACCTCAACATACCTCAATCCATGCGAAAGAATACATGAATCTTAAACTTGTTCAGATTGAACTGAAACAAGAGTTAGAATGCCTTTAGCGTCTGCTACCGTATATTAACTTTATGTTTAAGTCTTTCAAGTCCCTACAGTACATGATCACATAATGCCTTACATCAGGTCACATATAATCAAGTATGTATACGACTATATCTTACCTTTCTTCTCAATCTAATTGTGTATTAGATTCAGTTACTATTCGTTCCAGTTTATCATTACCATTACATTTATCCTTGACTAGGCTATCTTAACCTTTACATTACATTCCTTAAGGTTTAACAAAGTTTAAACAATGTTACATTACCTTTCTTAAGTTTGTGTTTATTTTCATTTCCTTCTTTGTACTTAGAACATTCTTGATCATCCTTGTTCTGAGACTGGCGTTGCGGCGCCGGTCCTATACTTACATCTCGCGCTGCGGCGCGAGCCCTATTCTGGCATGTCTCGGACTTGGCGCTGGGGCGCGAGTCCTTATGTAATGGGCCGCGCTGCGGCGCCACTCTCCAGAAGGTCTTGCACTGTGCATGGCGCTAGGGCGCCGGACATTTGCCTGGGGTTGGCGCTGCGGCGCCAACTCTGTGCACCAGAAAAAAAATTGCAGTTTTGAAATTTTGCGAACTTCCCGGACGCATAACTTCTTCGTTATAAGTCCGAATTGGCTCGTTCAAAAGCCTACGGTTCACAAATTACATAATCTACATGATCATCCAAGAATTTTATCTATTTGACTTTGTTTGCTAAAAATTCCCCTATTGGTTCATTTTTTAACGAAAACGATAAACGTTCGTGAACGTTCAACGCTCGTTTCTTCGTTCTAAGTCGGAATCCGGTCATTTTCGAGTCCGCAACTCTTAAATGCCAACTATGACTTAACTCCATTGTAAAGCAATAATTCCGTGATCAAACACAAAATTTGACTTTCATTCCGAGAATTTTACGAATTCGACGATTGTCGTCCAATCGTGCAATTTCCGGCGAATCTTCCTTCTTATGATTTGTTCAACATTACAAGTGAAGTCTATTCTTCATGTGAACATCTCAACATACTTATGTTCATTGTTGGATTTTAACTTATTCTTCATGAGCTTATAACTTGTCAATTTATGAACTACTTAAGATTTCATTGTTAAGGACTTATGACAATCAACATATAACTCAACTTAGGTATACATGATACACATGATCATATAAATTCCTTTATCTTCATATCAATTCTCTTAATAACCTCCTTATAAGTTCATATTATTTTCTCACAAGTTATAACTTATGTTAGCTTAAATGACTTATTGCCAACTTAATTGGCTTAAGTTCATTACTTACTCATTTATGTTTCTTAATCCAACTTTTCTTATCAACCTATCATGGTAGAGATAGAAGATAATTGGAGAAGAAATCTTACTTTTGTTGTCTTGGTAAGGTAGCTTGCTTCTTCTTCTTACTTATGGAATGACTTATTGCTAGCTTATTCTCTCTAACACTTAAGCACTTTGGATTATTTGAACAACCAACAAAATGACTTGCAAGCTCTTCTATTTATAGACTTTTCAAAGTTAGGGTATTTTAGTCTTTAAAACATCCCACCTCCTTACTATTCATTACTTGGCTAGCACAACTTTAATCCTACACTTGGTCATTAATTAAAAGTTTTGGTCAATACTCCTACTTGATCATCACACTTGATCACCACCTCACTTGGTCACCACACATTCTTGGTCACCACTTATCTTGGTCATCACACATTTACCATATTAATATGGTTTTGCCCCATGGGTCAACCAATTCATTTTAATCTAGCTTGGGCTTGGATTTATAAATCCTTTGGGCTTTGCATTAATAACCCTCATTGGTTTATTAATTTATGTTTGGGCCTTAACCCTTTAATTCACTTGGCTTTATACAAAATCCTAGCCAATCCTTTCAAGTCCATTAGCATTACTTTAATACATATACTTATAGTTTAAGCATTATTCTTGTATTCTAATTCCTATAGAATTTGTATACCGTTTTTCATCCTTCATACAAACTCGTATAATACTTCGTATTATACTCATTTTTATTTCTTTGTACAATACATATGTATCATACCATTATTACATATTCATTACTATTTCGCCTTCCTTAACGTTTATAAAATAAGTCCACAAGCGAAATATCGTTTTTTCCATAACTAGATTTTTATTACATAATTCATCTCACCTTATTATTCCATCATTACGTATTTCTCGGAAATCCAAAATTATATCCCAAGCAAATACCGATGAATAGTGTTTTTCCGGAACATTTCTCGGAAAACTTTTATTTTCGTCTTGAAAATTCAAACACTTTAATTCATCCACGTAGCTCTCAAATACTACGACATTCCAACGTTACTAGGTTATATAACGACAACCATCTTGATAACATATAGGATAAGATTTTATTATAAAATCATTTTACAATAAGATCCGAATTTTCTCGGTCGTTACATATATATTTAAGAAAATGGTGATTATCCATCAAAGATATTTAATGTCACCAACTCACTATGATAAAATAATTCTATAAATTATTTAATGTCGATAGATAAATCTTATCCATCTTCTTACTAATTCATCTCTACCATTTATAAATATATAATAATGATATATATTTATTAAACACAACAACACTTATTACATATCTCATATTACCCTATGTAACACAATACTACATACCTCGTAACACAATTATATATTCTTGTTCGAACCCATCTCATGCTTTAAGAATTTTATTTACTAAATTCTTATTTTAATAATTTTTGAAAATTCGGGTTCTTACAATTATTATTATAAATGAATAAGGATAATATTAACGTAACTCCTATTAGCGACAAGAATTAAAAAATTATTAAATTTGGACTATTAACGTAATTGCTTATGTCACTACTAAGTTATTCCCTACTGCTACTCCTAGCGGCATGCTATTAATCCTAGCCAATCAGTGACGTTAGCTTCAGCAGTGGACAGTGTAAGATCTGATTGTTGGAATAGTAACTCTAGCAATCATTTGTCTAGCAATCATATATATATATATATATATATATATATATATATATATATATATATATATTTCCTTCAACCAAATTTAGGAATGATCCTTAACCCAAAAATTTAGGAAAGAAACTATTTTTTCATCCTTTGTTTGATTTCAAAATCTTTCCATCTACATTCTTACTATTATAATTATCTATTTTATAATTATCTCTTATTCTCATATATTTTTAAATTTAATTATTGTTCTTTGCAATACATATCCTTACTAACAATAATATTTAATAGATAATAATTTCTTATTAAACAATTATAACTCTTTGAGTTTAAATAAGATTTTACTATTGCATAAATAAATATATAAACAAATGAATCATTAATTTAAAGATGAATACTATCATTTATATTATATGAATAGATGAATTATTATTTTGAATTTTTTAAATTTATTTAATTTTTCATTAGTTATACATTATTAGTTAAATAATACTTCATTTGTTCCAAAATATAAAACCATTATTGACTTTTTGAAGTCAATTTAAAACATTTTCAAACTCTAAATTGATATGATTTCCTTTAATTTTAGTGTGATGAATAATTTAAACTATCTAAAAAGTAGTACTAATTGTAATATTTATTTTTTTATAATTTTTAATGAATCAAATTTTGACTTTTAAAAGTTGATCTAATATTTTAGAATGGAGGGAGTATATTTAGAAGAAATTAATTAATTTTTAAATAAAATCATTAGACAATACTAATCTATTAGTACTATGATTAATATATTAGTATAGTACAATACAAAACAGTATAAATAATACAATCACTTCATAACGAAACTCATGCTTCGAATGGGATCATAAACTAGTTATAACATAGTTACAATCTATAGTAATTGGATAATATATTGTTTCTTTGTTCAAAACATTTTAGACCAATTGGTACATATTCTTGCGTGTTGCTGTATAATTGTTATACTGTTGTTCTTCCTGTCAGGCTGAGGGAAAGAAAAGAATGAAGGCAATTGGTAAAGTTGATGTACCTCAAGAAGCATTTATGGCTGTGTTGAAACTTGAAAAGGAGGTATTGTGATTTATGAGCAATATCATTTTGTAACAACAAGAACACAAATGATAAAGACCACAGAAATGATATGCACTGAAAGATGGAAGTAACAAGTTTACTTTGCATTATCAGTTCGCTTTTTCTATTTTTAGTAAAGCAGGCAATTTTATGCAGAAAACTGCAAAATTTAGAATCTGAAACAATGCCAGAAAATCATTGTGTTTGCTTTCACATATTCAGATGTACGGTTAATTGGTTTATATTGGGAATCGTTATTTTCACAAGTAAATACTTCTAATATTTTCACAAAATCTTTCTCGCATTAGTGTGGGAGTCCCTCGCTATTTTATTTGAGGACTGTGGACATACCAATTTTACTCGTGGAAATATCACTTCCTCGTAATAGTTCAGAAATCAATATGTTTATGGGCTGATTTAGACGGCACAGAATAATTATCGTGTTCTGGTTTACTTGGAAGTTATCATCTGTGCTTGCCCGCATATGGAGTGTTCTACGGTCTACTGGAGATCATTTTTAAACTCAAAAGAAAATATTAAAAATGATCAAACAATTTTTTATTTTTATAATAAGTAATATTTTTTTAGATAGTTTATGATATTCATAATTACATGAAGTGAAAGATCCCTTTCAATTATCAAGGGCTAATTAAAAGAAAAATAACTTTAGTTAATTTGGTACAATAATTTTGAAAAGAGACTCGTATTTTAGAAGTTGTCATCCGTAAGTTTGAATTTTGCGCCATGTCGAGGATGACGGTAATATTAGAGGGTTCATGAATCTTTAGCTCCATTTTGCCTTTTCCTATTGTAGTGGTATGGTTAACTGGATTCATCTACTAATAAATTATGGGATCCTTTGCAAATTACAATACGACAAACATTGGGTTAAACCGTCGCAGCAATTTTGGGTGCTGAAACCTCAGTGCTACATATTGGGCAAATCTGCAAAAGCAAAATAAATTGTACAAATCGGGAAGCACAGCAAACAAAGAAAGTTTTGAACCCATAAAGCAAGCTTGGTAAAGTTGATATCAGTTTTTAGAAGTTTAATTTCTTTTCTACTTTCATCAAGCAAAAGATATTTGTTAAAAACAAGTACTACTTCCGTTATAAATTATAAGATTAATATTAATTTTTATAAAGTTGATTTTAAAAAAAATTAAACTTAAAATAATGTAAATTTATTTAGTTTATGTTGATACAATTTATATATATCATAAATTACCTAAAAATATTACTAATTATAAGATTTATTGTTTTCAAAACGTAAATGAATTATGTCAATTTTGAGTCTAAAAATGTCTGAAATTGATGTTATTGACATTTTGAAAATCAATATTAATCTTTATATATATATATATATATATATATATATATATATATATATATATATATATATAGAGAGAGAGAGAGAGAGAGAGAGAGAGTTGATATTTTCACAAGCTAATTTGATATTTTCACAAGTGGTTCCATTTTTAATTAAACCAGCCCTTTGTACGCTAAACTAATTATAGGATTTAGTTCTTATGTCCAAATTATCCCCACTTACTAAATAACTAAACATCTAACTACTTAACTTTATTTGATTAGTAGCGTTACTCAATTTGAGGACAATTTTTATTTATTTAATTATTATGATAGTAATAATATTAATAATAATTAGAAAATAGTTAGAAAATAAATGAGAAAAATTATTTACACATAAAAACTAGGATATAAGGCTTTCTTCTCCTACCAGGAAAAAACAATTATTTTTAGAACTTCTATTATCATATCATATTACTAAATTAAGATTTTTATGAAACAAATTATACTTAAAATGTGTAAATTTTATATATAACTGTGTAAAAATTAATCTTATAAGACTGTAAAAATTAATTTAAATTTGACATTGGAACTAATCATTTGAATTAATCTTATAAAAATTGATGTAATAAGATAAAATAGAAGTTTCAAATTGTTTATTTGTTCGGAGTCTTCGGACACAAGACATGCAAGTTGTTATCATCTTATGATCCATCGGGCAGCCTAATATACATTTTATATATATGGAAAAAGACTTATATATAAAGATTACACATTTATAAAAATCTTAAGTTAATTTGTTTCATAAAAATCTTAATTTAAGTATAATTTGTTTACACATTATACTTGAACAAATCTTAATATAGTATGATATGATGATAGAAATTCTGAAAATATATTTAGTAATATGATATGATAAAGTTTACATAGCATTATATATAAAATTTACACTTTTTAAATTTATACAATCTTATATACAATTTTACACCGTCTTATATAAAAAGTTTACACAGTATTATATATATAAAGTTTACACATTTTAAATTTACACAGTCTTATATACAAATTTACACAGTCTTATATAAAAAGTTTACACATTTTAAGTATAATTTGTTTCATAAAAATCTTAATTTAGTAATATGACATGATAATAGAAATTTTGAATATAATTTTTTTTCCTGATGAGAGAAAGCCTTAGATCTTAATTTTTATGTGTAAATAATTTTTCTCACTTATTTCCTAACTATTTTCTAATTATTATTAATATTATTACTATCATAATAATTAAATAAATGAAAGTTGTCTTCAAATTGTATAGCGCTACTAATCAAATAAAGTTAAGCAGCTATATGTTTATTTATTTATCAAGTGGAGGTAATTTGGACATAAGAATTAAATTCTATAGGTAGTTTATTGCACAAAGCGTTGGTTTAGTTAAAAATAGGACCCACTTGTGGAAATATCAAATTAGGTTGTGGAAATATTAATTTCCTATATATATATATATATATATATATATATATATATATATATATATATATATATATATATTAAAAATAGAGAAAATATTATGAGTAAATATTAACTTAATATTTTACAAAAAAAAAATTCTTTATAAGAGTAATTTAGATACTTGGTCATACAAACAATTATAACTTAAATATCATGTTTAGAATTTTATTTAGAGGTTTCTACCCAACCTCTCAACTTTGAACTCTAAATAACTATACATTGAAACTATTAGGAAAAATAAATGCTAGGAGTAAATAATAATTAATATTAGCAAATATATTAGGTATATTATAATTAAAATATATTAATAATTAAACTTTAATTACTAATTTTATTTCATACAGGAGATCTTTAGTTAATTAATATAGTAAACTCAATTATTACTTATATATTAGTGATTAAAATTTAATTAATTAATTTTAGATTAAAATTTAATTAATTAATTTTAGGACTAAAAATCATAATGATAACTCATTGTTGTACTACAATTCTATTCCTAAATAGTTATATATTAAAAATATATAAACATATACTCCCTCCGTCCCAAATTATCTGCTTTTCTAGAGTTTCACACACATACTAATATGTGTGATAAATATACTAAAATACCCTTATGTGCTGACTTTTTTGTTTTATGCGCATGAATCCTTATTGGTGGGAATATGAAAAAATGCTTAAAAAATAGGAGAGACATGAATGAGAGTAATGACTATCATTAATTAGGGTAAATGGGTAAACTTGAAAAACAAAGGGAAAAAATACATTGAAATCTTGAAAAAGCAGATATTGTGGGACAAATTTTTTTTGTTAAAACAGCAGATAATTTGGGATGGAGTGAGTATTATTTTATTATGTCATCAAGAAGGATCCCTTTACATATATGAATATAATTGTCTGAATATAAATCCAACTTAATTATTTTATTACTCATTATAGTACAATTAAGTATATGTTCTTACTCTTTAACTCCTTTAAAACATACTCAAGAAAAACCAATTAAAGTGTATGATACCTTTTTGATTTGTAGCCACTTGCTTATGCAATCCAGATGGTATGAGTGATCACAAGGAAGCGCCACCAACATTTCTCCCTCTTCGTAATCCACTTGGCAGATTACGCACCTGTTGAGTTCAACAGCATATATAGACATTTATTATTATTAAGTAATTATTATCAATGGTCTCCATATTTGACTTGTTTTATTTATTTCATTTTATTCTTTTAACTGAGGTATATATTTACAGTCATTTATTTTTCAAAACTGTATTGTTGTGATCTCAAAGCCTTTTTTTGTATAATTTAAAATTATGTTGCATGAGATTGAATTATGTATATTAATTTAATATAAAAATATTAAACTATTCTTTTTAAGGTATGAGAGGGCAATAGAATCAAATATTACTTCCATTTAAGTTACCAAATGACTTTAAACTTAAAATATATGTCATCAATTATCATGGACTAATTAAGCCAAAGACTATAAAAAAGAAGTATTTAATGATATTAACATGTATTATTATTATAATCAATCATAAACGTATAATATGATCCGAATTTTAAAACTTTATAGGGTTAGGATTCCTTTCATTTTTTTCTCCGCCCCGGCCTAATTTTATATATATATATATATATATATATATATATATATATATATATAGGGTCAGGATTAAGTAAGGGATCCCTTACTTTCTTAAAATGAGGGACTTTTTTTTTTGTTTTTTGTTTTTGCTTTTTTTTAAAACAACTAAAAAAAAAGTTTAATATTTTATGGAACTGAAATTTTTTCATAATACAGTGTTTTGGGTGTGATTTGGGTACGTATAACAAAATATGTATGTACACTCTGGGCAGACTGTACCACCACCTTTTGGTATAGGTATTTAAAACACGCTCAAAATATTGTATTATGGAAAAATTTCAGTTCCATTAAATATTAAACTTTTTTTTAGTTGATTTAAAAAAAACAAAAAAAAAAGTCCAACATTTTAAGAAAGTAAGGGATCCCTTACTTGATCATTTATATATATATATATATATATATATATATATATATATATATATATATATATATATATACAGTCCCCTTCAGTTGAGGGATCCCTCAAATAGTGTTATTTGAGGGATAGTACGTTCAACCGTTGGATCTGTTTTAATAACTTTATGTGGCTGAGATTTTACATCTTATGTGTTGCATTGGATAACCGTTGCATTGGATGTGTTGGATTATTTGTAAAATCTCAGCCACATAAAGTTATTAAAACAGATCCAACGGTTGAACGCACTATCCCTCAAATAACATTATTTGAGGGATCCCTCAACTGAAGGGGACTGTATATATATATATACATAATTATTTTTAAAATTGGCCTTTGTATATTACAATTATTTACCTATTTAGGTTATTCATTAAAAATCACAACATTTTTAATACAAGGAGCTAATAAAATGATAAAAATATTGTATGTCGTTTGATTTTAGATTAAAAATAATTCTACAACAGTAATATAAAAACACTTGAAAGAATTTAATTTGAAAAAAAAAAGAGAAGAAATAATTCTAGTAAACGGAGCGGCCAGTTATGAGGTATTTATTTTCGGGGCAGGTCTATAAGGAGAAGAAAAACATTTCCAGACCAACCCGGCCTGCCGAATGCCAAGCCCAGAAAGCTATACTCACCGATTTATAGGCGTTTGCGAGTTAACCGATTGGCATTCAAACAGACGCAAACATGAAGAGATTTCCTCAGCCGGGAGCCCTTTGCTTTCTTCCCCAATAATCTCTCCTAGATCAACCAATTCCTGCACCCATTATTAAATTAAATATATTAGTCAAAGAAAAATCTTATACTCCCCCATATTACAAAAATGAATCTTATTGGACTTTGATCAAATACTAAACTTTTAATTGTAATGTGAATTTATTTTTATTTTCAAAAAACAATTTTGTAATTAGTGTTAAGTGTTAAATAGTTTATAATATTAACTATTGCATTCATCGAAATCAAATAAATTCAAATTAATTTTGAACTTTAAATTAACTAAAAACGAATTAATTGAACTGAAGAGAATATTTAATTTATCTGCTCACCTCATATGAAAGCTCGTCAGGATCAATATCATCTTCCTCCATCTCCTGGATTATAGTGCAAAATTTGTTATCTATCTCAAGTTCTCAATTGGTCTCCAATAGACACTCCAAACCCTCGGACTTAAAAATAAAAAGTTTGATATTTAATGTAAAAGTAGGTGAAAAAGAATGTATATTTAAATTGAGATCCACAAACATTATAGTAATGATTTATTTATTTTAGTCATTATTTTGAGGACATTTTCTTTTTTCTTTTCTTTTTATTTGTTATTATCTTTTTAACAATTCAACCTCTGTTCTTCTAACGGAGGTTAGTAATTTAGAAATGAATTCTTCGTGATCATTTACAAAGCTTTCTTGCCCTTATACCCTCAAAATAATAAATTGATATACTTTTTTCAAATTATAATATTATTATTGATTTTTAAAAATCAATTGAAATATTTTTAAATTTAAAATTAATATAACTGTATAACAATTACGAGACAAGAAAATTTGTAATTAATTAAAAATAAATTTTTAAATAATTTATAATAATAGTCATTATATTGACTAAATTTAAATAAATATATGTAACATTTCTGATTTAAGGTTAATACAATTAAATTGAATTGTTAATGCATAGATACGTAGAAATGATTACTTAATTTGGGACATCCCAAATTTAAAATAAAGAATAAATTGCATTGCATTAGTGAAAGTAATCTTAAATAAATTCTTTTGTTGGTTTATAATTTAGTGGGGGAGTGGGCCATGGACAGAAAACCTGATCAATGCTGTTGTTTTCTTCTGTTTCTAGAAACTCCACTTCAGCTGCAAACAAACGACCGTTTTAATATTAAAGTTATGTATGTTATAAAATTATTATAATTATAATTTACTCCATAAAATTAGAATCTTAGAATCCGTCCCTGATCAGTTCCATTACATTAAGCTCTACAATTAATTTTTTTGCAATTTGGACTATATACATTAAGTTCTATATACAATTGTGAGTATATATTACCTTCAGTCTGACTCTCGAAAAATTCTTGAAAATTGCCACCATCATTTACATCAGAAGAAAAACTTTCATTCCCATCACTTTCACTTTCGGACGATGCAAACCATAACGTAGCTCTCTCCTAAGTTGCAGTACAAAAGCACACAAATGTATCAATAATTACAACTTTTAAGACAATATGTCCAAAATATATACTTCCTCCATCTCACGAAATATAAAAACTGTCTTAAAAAATATACAATTTAAAAGGCAAAATATACAATTTAAAAGGCAAAATATATATGATGAAGCGGGTGGAGAAAATGATGGCTTTTTTAGTCTAGTATTATGATCCGTAATACCCAAAAAAAAATAAAAAAAATTTAATAATAATATAATAAAATATAGCATTTAAAATCATGTTTAAAATATTTTAATTGAATTTTGTCTTTTATTTGGGTCAAAAATTGTATTTAATTAATGTGGACTATAATAATTAAATGATTATTTAATTTGGACCTTAAAATTAATTGGACTTAATTTATAATTGTATAATATTAAATCTTATTGATAGTAGAGGAGTTAATAATATATATTATTAATAAATAACCAAAACCTAATTACCTTCTTGTATCTGATACGAACTAATTGAGGAGAAAAGGACAAAGCGGCTGTGGACGGAGAACTAATTAGGAGGTACTCGAGAGTCACGAACAAGAAGGTGTATTTGACAGGTATGATTAGAACATGGGAATAACCATCTATAATGCATATTTATTAGAAACTATTATAATAATATATAATACCTACAATATAAGCCTAATAGATATAAGAATGACGAATAAAAGTTATCATCAATAGATATAGTAATTGTAGGAGATATCATTAACCAAGTTTTTTTTTAATTAATAAATTGGTTATAATCATTACTGCACCAAGGGTATCATACGTGTAACATCAGTAGGTATTTTGTGAAAACTATTTAGATTGGGGTATAGTCAATACTAAATGTTTTATTAATAATGAGAAATTTGGCTGCTTTTGAAATTGTTGGGAATTGGTGATCTGTTAGGTTCAATCTGTATGTATTAATATAACAATATATAGATGTAATCCTAGTGTAATCTCTTAGCATGATCCTCGTTAGCACAAATTAATGTTAATGGTATTTTATATATTATAATAGAAAATTTTGAATTAATGAATAAATGTATTTTTTAGAAAAAATTATTAAAATAATAATAATAATTCACTAATCCTATTTATTTATCATTTTGTTTAATTAGTTCGAGCGAAGGGAGCCTAAACGAGTTATATTAGAATAAATTTCGAGTATTACATTACTTAATCCAGATACGGATTTCGTACTCTTTCAACGACACTCTTGTTAAATTTGATTTGTTCGTTTTGTCCCTTATTTCGAATTTCATTATTCTTTCACATAATTGTTCTTGTGAAATTCATATAATAGTTTCATTTTGGAGTTGATATATATGACTCGTATTTGTACTCTTTGAATTAAGTTATCATGTTTAGTATTTATTTTTTATAATTGTAGAGCGATACATGTTGCTACCTTCTTTTTGAGACATTATGACTATAATTTGATTTGGTTCAACATGTACATATAGAATCCTTTTGTTGATATTGTGTCGCATATGTTGTGATATGGTATCCTTGTTAGAATATACCGTAGGGTATACCTGAGCTATAACCACATGTGGGGGCACCACAGGCATGTCCTCTTGGCACCGAGGCATGACACCTTCCATGGCGGTGTGATCAGTCCACGGCGTCTCCGTTTTGTGCTCCGGTGGGAGTTGGCCATTTGGTGTTTTGTTGTGGGAGGCGTATGGGTCGACCCTAGTTTTCTGTTCTGCGGATTGGTGATGTTTGTGCCAAACACACCTTCCGATTTGTATACATTTGGATTCACGGTCCAATATGTGTGACTTGCCTGTGTGACATTATTTGATTTGCCTGTGTGGCATTATTTGACTTGCCTGTGTGGCAAGGTATATTCTGTTTTATTTTTGAGCTCGGTATGAAATAACACCCAACCATTTGATTCAACCTATCATTTCGTTGTGTTAGTTTTGTTCGTACAGTTCAGTTCATTTAATTGTGTTAGTTATTTCGTTTCATAATTCTTTTATTCTATATCCGTACTGAGCATTTGGCTCATGCTGTGTTTTTCTTCCGACAGGTAATCAGGGGGATCAAGGGCAAGTGTGATGAGAGCTCCCTTCATTCCAATGGTTTAGAGTTATTTTGTTTAGGATTGATATGTCAGTTTATTTAAAATTGTAATAATTACCTTCGACTATGGTTTGAGCCATTGTGATATTTAATCATTATGAGGCCATTCTTTTATGACATAAATCTTTCATTTCAGTTTTGTTGTGTTTGAGTAACCTCTCTTTCTATTTCGGAAAGGGGGTGTTACAGAGTTGGTATCAAAGCTTATGTTCTTTCTTGTAGAAAACCTATTTAGGTTTGACATGTGAGTTATGGGTAGACTTCTGGGTTAGGTTTTTGTTCTGTTTGACTTTCTGTTCAGCTATCATATCCGCTATATTCAAATTTGTCTCTAATTTGTTTGTTTATATTCGTGATCTCTTTCTTAGATGGCTCGTATATCTGCTAGAGTTGCTGGGAGGCGAGGCAATAATAGGGGAAGGGGTGAGGATCAGCCCAATAAGCAACCTAATGATCAGATAAATGCTCAATTGGCTACCTTGGTGAATCAAGCGGTGAATCAGGCTTTACCTCAGTTGGTGGCACAGGTTATACAGGCAATGCAACAGCCGCCACAAGAAATTCCTAAGCAAAGGAATCCGGAAAATAATGGTCAGCAAGCAAATGTTAAGGAAGGGAATATAGATGGTCTCGATCAACAGGGGATTGCAATGTTTGTATGGTTGGAAAGGTTTCAGAAGTAGAAACCACAATCATTTAGTTCAGCTCCAACTCCAATTGATGCAGAGAATTGGATTGCCAATTTAGAGAAGATTTTTGATGTATTGGGGTGTTCGGATAATCAGAAAGTGTTACTTGCTGCTTACAAGCTGGAAGGGGATTCACAGAGGTGGTGGAAAGCGACAAAAGTAACAAAAGGTGATGGTTATGCCGAGGCACTTAGCTGGGCAAAGTTTTGTGAGGTCTTTTATCAGCAGTACTTTCCAGCTGCTGATAAAGAGGCCTATGCCAGAGAATATTTGTCCATCCGACAGAAAGATGATGAGTCCATCACGAATTTTATGACGAGGTTCACCAAGTTGGTAGGATTTACGGGAACCTCAGCAGGGACCACAACAGAACAGGCAGAGAAATTCAAGTGGAGGATCCATTACAGGTATCGACATCATCTCATTAACACCAAGTTTACAGATGTGTCAGTAGTGGCCAATGCTGCCAAGAATATTGAGATAGAGAGACAGGACTTTCGGTCTTCTAAATCGGAAGGGAGTCGAAAGAGGGACAGAGATGACTAGCAGGGTCAAACTTCGGGTCAACATGGAAAGAATCAGGGTGGTCAGTGGAACAGGAACCGTGGTGGCCAGCAGGGGCAGTGGCGTAGCCAGAATCAAAATAGGGGTTATCAACAGATGCCTCAGCAAGGGCAGAATCGTCAGCTGCAGCTACCTTGGAATGGTCAGAATTGTCAGCAGTGGCAGAATCGTCAACAGGGGCAGAATCAGGGTCATTATCCGGGACCAGCTGGTGGGGGTAACCCAAATCTCATTCCGATAGCTCCTTGTGCTACTTGTGGGGCTAATCATCCAGAGAGGCAGTGCCACAGACTCACAGGTGCATGCTTCTTATGTGGACAAATGGGTCATATTGCTAGGGATTGTACCGGTCCATGTGGAAATGGTGGAGGCGGTGATAATGGTGGCAATGGAGGTCAGCGTCAGGGCGGTCGAGTGTTTGCCTTGACATATAACCAGGCGGCAGGTGCACCAGGTACTATTTCTGGTACTCTTTTAGTTGGCAATCGTGAGGTGTCTATTTTGTTTGGTACGGGTTCTACTCATTCCGTTCTTGCTCAGTCTTTTGTTCGGCACCTTGGTGTGCCATCTCAATCTTTAGATTATGTTATGTCTATTGCTACCCCGATGGGTACTTAGGTTGTTATTTCTGATTTGTATCGAGGGTGTGCGATCAGTTTTGGAGATAAGATTCGTAGGGCTAATCTCCTTCCGATGAGTATGCACGATTTCGATGTCATTCTTGGGATGGACTGGTTGGATAAGCATCAGGCTACTATCGACTGTCAGGCGAAGAAGGTTATATTTGGAGATGTAAAGTCTCTAGAGTTCGTGTTTCAGGGCACACAGCCGAGTAGAGTGGTAAAATTAATTTCAGCTTTGAAGGCTGGAAAGTTGGTGGCAAAGGGTTGTGAGGGGTATTTGGCGTTTGTGAAAGATACCTCTAAGGGTGAGTCTCGTATTGAAGATGTTCCAATTGTTCGTGACTTTCCCGATGTGTTTCCTGAGGAGTTGTCAGGGTTACCACCACAGCGGGAAGTAGAGTTTTCTATTGAGCTTGTTCCAGGTACGGAGCCTATCTCTAAGGCACCGTATCGGATGGCACCGTTAGAGTTACAAGAGTTGAAGGAGCAGTTACAGGAGCTGTTAGATCGTGGTGTGATTCGGCTGAGTGTTTCGCCGTGGGGTGCTCCGGTCTTGTTTGTGAAGCAGAAAGATGGGTCTGTGAGGCTGTGTATAGACTACAGGGAGTTGAACAAGATTACCATCAGGAATCGGTATCCATTGCCGAGGATTGATGACTTGTTTGACCAACTTCAGGGGGCAAAGTATTTTTTGAAGATAGACTTGAAATTGGGTTATCAGCAATTGAGAGTGAGGGATTAGGATATCCCTAAGACAACTTTTCGCACTCGCTATGGGCATTACGAGTTTTTGGTGATGCCATTCGGGTTGACAAACGCTCCGGCGGTGTTTATGAATTTAATGAATCGGGTGTTCAGGGAGTACTTGGACCAGTTTGTCATTGTCTTTATTGATGACATTTTGGTTTACTCCAAGTCTAAGGAAGAGCATGAGGAGCATCTTCGCACAGTGTTGGGGATTTTACAGAAAGAGAAACTGTATGCTAAATTCTCTAAATGCGAGTTTTGGTTGGAGCAGGTCGTATTTTTGGGACACGTTGTTTCTGCTGAAGGCGTTAAGGTGGATCCTGCGAAGGTTGAGGCTATCATTAAATGGCCAAGACCTACTACGGTGATAGAGATTAGGAGTTTCTTGGGTTTGGCAGGGTATTATAGGCGGTTTGTGGAAGGGTTTTCCTTGCTTGCCTTACCATTGACTCAGTTGATGAGAAAGGGCACAAAGTTTGTGTGGAATGAGGAGAGTGAGAAAAGTTTTGAGGAGTTGAAGAAACGGGCTTGTGACAACTCCTATACTTGTATTGCCGTCGGGGACTAGAGGTTACCAGATTTATAGTGATGCTTCTAAGAAGGGTTTGGGGTGTGTTTTGATACAACAAGGTAAGGTTATTGCTTATGCTTCTAGGCAGCTTAAATCTTACGAGGTGAATTACCCTACACATGATTTGGAGTTGGCAGCAGTGATTTTTGCCCTAAAGATTTGGAGGCATTATTTGTATGGAGAGACTTGTGATATCTTCACCGATCACAAAAGTCTTAAATACATCTTCACTCAGAAGGAGCTCAATATGAGGCAGAGGCGTTGGTTGGAGCTTCTAAAGGATTATGACGCAAGAATTCAGTATCACTCGGGGAAGGCAAATGTAGTTGCAGATGCTCTTAGCCGAAAGAGTTCTGGGAGTGTAGCAGCCTTTATTACACAACCTCAGCTTATTTCGGATATGGAATGGCTCAAGTTAGAGTTGTATGTACGAGGTTTAGATGGGCATTTGGCGGGTATGAGAGTGGAGCCCTCTCTTATCTCGCGAGTCAAAGAAGCCCAAAAGGAAGATGGGGAGTCGTGGAGTATGACGCAGAATCTAAAGGAGGGCAAGCAGCCCGAGTTTCGTATTGATGACCATGATGTGATTTGGTTGGGTGAGCGGTTGTGTGTACCATCGGATCCAATCATTCGGGAGGCTGTGTTGGCTGAGGCTCATAGTTCACCATTTTCTATTCATCCAGGTTCTACAAAGATGTATTGGGATTTGAAGAAGAATTTTTGGTGGAATGGGATGAAACGAGACGTGGCTGAATATGTTGGGAAGTGTAAGACCCCGAATTTTATGAAATAAAAGTATTCAATTTTTCTTATAATTACTATTCAGTAAATAGTTAAATTGATAAAAGTTTAAAGTTATGGGTGAAATATGAATTTTTTTTCAAAATAAGCAAATGGTTATAAAATAATCATTGTTGTCGGGGAATATTCGTTTGGTCGTGGAATATTCTTTCTGTCGGGGAATATTCGTACGACGGCGCAACTCTTTGTGGGCCTCATAACGAATAACTGTCGGGTGAAGAAAATGACAAATTTGAGTTTTTACAAATAACGACGTAGTTGTTACCGTTAACACTGTTGGAATACCTGGTGGTTAAAATACAGTAATACGCGTTATTGCACAGTAGCACACGGTATTGCACAGTATTTTTAAAATTATTGATTCTTACGTAAGAAGGCACTACTCAATAATTGTTACAGTAATTACTGTTCAATATTTTATTTTATTGATTCAATAATTGCTACGTTGAAATTTTATATTATTGTTGTTTCAATAATTGTTGCTGCACAGTATTTTCCTTTATCAGATCAATAATTCATATTATTTGAATAGTATTATTAGATAGCATTATTGGCAATGTCTAGAAAGTTCTGTCTAAGGAGAGGTTTGGTCATCTAATTGCGCGCTAGTAAGGAGAAATCCTTATTGGAAAGCCCCCTCTTTCCTGAGAACGGCCTGGTTGTCATAAATGTGATTCTGTAATATTATTTGTGAATAATTAATTATTGATTCATATGATAAGGAAATATTTATATTATGTGGATATAAATGAGGGATATATTTTTGTGGTTAAAAATGAAGGAGTTAATGTTGAGGTTTTTACCAGTATTTTTATCGGAATGGAGGTATTAAAAATCAGGGTTTTTGAGATATTTTACGGGGGTTATAATTTTTAATCCGACCGTTGGATCGTGGTAATTTTTGGATATGTTATACATATATAAGTTGAGTATATGTCCATAAATTTTGAACCGTTAAAAATGAACGTATGATTTATTATGAATTTTACGAGATGACTGGTTCAGAAATTGTTGAATTTTCGGAGTTTATCATTTTGGTAGAAAATTCTAGAATTGGTGGGCCCCACTTGTGGTTGGTGAAGAAATGTGCTGAATTATATTTCAAATGTGGTGGGTGGGAATAGTAGCAGGTAAAGCCATCAGGTTACAGGTCAAACCTACCAAAATTTTTCTATAAATAGAGGGCTAAGTTAGAATTGAAAATCACACCAGAAACATAAGCTTTCTCTCTTTCTCTCTCTATACTATGAAGCATATTTTGTGAGTATTTAGATACTTTGAGAGTTGCTATTCAGTGCAAGTTTTCTTCGGCTTTACATTCCGGTCAGAAGTACTGCTGTTTTGAGGTAAGGGATTGTAAGGGATAGTAAGGGATTGTAAGGGATAGTAAGGGATAGTAAGGGATATTAAGGGATTTTAAGGGTTGTTATGATTTTCAGTTTCGTAATTTTTCTGATCTTCAAAAATTCTGGAAAAATTTGAAATGATATTTTGATGAGTTTTCTTGATTGTGTCCAAAAATGGTGATTTTTGGATGTATAGATTGAGAGTTATGAATTTTATGAGAAAAGACTATTTTAAAAGTAACAGCTTATAATTCCTTGTGGTTAACTCCAAAATTGATGAAATTTTTTTTGGGAGTACATGTATATGATAGAAGTATACTCTGTAAATTTCAGAGTTTTTAGGCAAAAGTACAATTTTTGATAAATGTCTAAATATTCGGCTATTTTGGCCATATGAAAAATAGTAAATGACTTTTAAAAATTCTGAGAAAAATATATGTTCACTATGGGACTATATTATGCTAAATCCCAGAAAAAAAAAATATTTTTGGAATTGATTTGGTATTTTTTTATAAAAATGGTCTAGTTATGAGTAAATGAATTAAATATGTTTTGTGAGGAAAGAAAATTGGAAAATAGGATTTTATGGCTTGAGAATCCTATATGAGGTATATGCAGATTTTTGATGAGGGTTTTGGCTATTGATGATGAAATCTTAAGAGTTGACATTTTATGATGATTAAATGCATTAATTAGTAAAGTGTAAACAATTTAAATAAATTGTTTATAAGCTTAAGAAATGTTATTCTTTCAATATCATTATACCGAAATATTGGTATAGATTTTATTGTTGAATTTCTACCTTTTTGAGTCGAGGTTACTATTCATGAGTTACTATTCACGATAAAATTGGTTTCTTTTTCTAACCAAATTATAGTTGATTTATGAATATTGCTCTTGAAATTAAATCCATGTTTTGAGCATATTATTTTTATAATCATATATAACATTTTTATAACCTTGATGTTGAAATTCTCTTTCGCTTGAGTGTAAAGATGGGTAAATTATTGGTATGATCATGACCATTGAATTTGTAATTGAATATCTTTAGCTTAAGTGCAAAGGTGAAATGATCAACATGGTTATAATTATTGTTTATATAAATTCTTAAATGATTATATATTCTTTGAGGTATTAATATATTTGGCATGTAGTGCAAATATGAATTGTTGAGGAATATCTTTGGCCTGTAGTGCAAAGATGAATTGTAGATGAATATCTTTGGCCCGTAGTGCAAAGATGACCTGTTGTTGAATATCTTTGGCCAGTAATGCAAAGATGAACGGTTGAGGAATATCTTTGGCCTGTAGTGCAAAGATGAATTGTAGATGAATATCTTTGGCCTGTAGTGCAAAGATGGTCTGTTGATGAATATCTTTGGCCCGTAGTGCAAAGATAAACTGTTGTTGAATATCTTTGGTCGTAGTGCAAAGATGGATTTATTAGTATGATTATGAACATGAACTGTGATTTGGTATAACCATGATCTTTGATGTTTCAGGTAAAGACATGTGATGAAAATATTCTTCGTCCTGGGTGCGAAGAAAAATTTAGAATCACAATTATGATTATGAGTTATTCATATGATTGTGGAAAGGAACTGTTGATTGATGTTACAGGGATAAAACATTGTTGATGGATTTTTAACATGGAGAAGATAATAGACTTTATAGTCTATTTGACTCTTCTAATGGATTGCTCGTTCCGCTGCAACTATGGTTGAAATTTTTATCATTTACCATATGTTCTAAATCTCTGATTTATTATTGATGAAGGCTACTGATAATTTAATTATCTTTAGTCATGATATTCTTTACTGGGCTAGTTGTGCTCACCCTTTTGCTTCACAATTCCTTTCAGGTAATAAGAGTGTAGCTGGGTCGAGCGAGGGTAACGGGAAAATAGAACAGTGGTCTCTAGCTGTGGATGTTCTCCCGAAGCAGTATAGAAAAGTTCATTTAGTAGTTATATTTGGTGAATCCAATAGGGTAAGGTGTACCCAACGTTGGAAGGGTGGTTTGCCACTATCATACAAGATGTCTAACGGCATACAACCTTGTGTCATCATAAGACAGGGATGTGCTCATCCACTTGCTGAGTATATATACGAACACTACCTATATAATCTTGGTGTTTGTTTAAAGTATAATTCTCAATTAGAGACAGTAGAGATAATGATATGTCAAGAGAAGACTCACCATTGGGAAGAATATGATAGTAATCTTCTCGTTTTTCTTTGGGGTCTATTGGGTCAACCAAGGATAATTCTGTGGCCATATGATATCTATCATAACCTAGACGCGTGGCCTCCCATGTACGAAGGTTTCTTTGAGCACTTCCCAAAGATTCTAATTTCTAAAACAGTTTTTGACTATACCTTTATGTAAGGTGTTATTGTGAGGTGATGTCCACGGTTGGAACATGAGTCACATTTGGTATATATTTGTATCCAAACTCACAGCATATGTGTTGTTGTATTTTGTACGACAATTGTTGTAATAAAGTTGTAGTTGTTTTCTGTACCATGTATTTGACGACTCAGAATGGGTTGGGTGGAATGAACCTATTTTGGGGTTGTCACAGTTGGTATCAGAGCTTAGGGATATGATCTCTGGCGGAGATCGGGGAATACAACTAGGAGGGGAGAGATGAGTAAATCCTTCGCTAGTGTGTCCTACCTAAGCTTATTTGTTGGTCAGTCATAATATCGGGATATTATGTGATTTGTTAATTTTTTCAATTAACCCTTGTTTTGAAACTGTATTCTAGAATGATATCTGAAATACAGGAGATGATCAGTGGAGAAATCGTGATGACAGGGAAGATGGAATCTGAAATGAAAGCAAGGTATTCTCAACTCTTTGAAATACCAGGTACGTAAATTTCGGGGACGAAATTTCATAAGGAGGGGAGATTGTAAGACCCCGAATTTTATGAAATAAAAGTATTCAATTTTTCTTATAATTACTATTCAGTAAATAGTTAAATTGATAAAAGTTTAAAGTTATGGGTGAAATATGAATTTTTTTTCAAAATAAGCAAATGGTTATAAAATAATCATTGTTGTCGGGGAATATTCGTTTGGTCGTGGAATATTCTTTCTGTCGGGGAATATTCGTACGACGGCGCAACTCTTTGTGGGCCTCATAACGAATAACTGTCGGGTGAAGAAAATGACAAATTTGAGTTTTTACAAATAACGACGTAGTTGTTACCGTTAACACTGTTGGAATACCCGGTGGTTAAAATACAGTAATACGCGTTATTGCACAGTAGCACACGGTATTGCACAGTATTTTTAAAATTATTGATTCTTACGTAAGAAGGCACTACTCAATAATTGTTACAGTAATTACTGTTCAATATTTTATTTTATTGATTCAATAATTGCTACGTTGAAATTTTATATTATTGTTGTTTCAATAATTGTTGCTGCACAGTATTTTCCTTTATCAGATCAATAATTCATATTATTTGAATAGTATTATTAGATAGCATTATTGGCAATGTCTAGAAAGTTCTGTCTAAGGAGAGGTTTGGTCATCTAATTGCGCGCTAGTAAGGAGAAATCCTTATTGGAAAGCCCCCTCTTTCCTGAGAACGGCCTGGTTGTCATAAATGTGATTCTGTAATATTATTTGTGAATAATTAATTATTGATTCATATGATAAGGAAATATTTATATTATGTAGATATAAATGAGGGATATATTTTTGTGGTTAAAAATGAAGGAGTTAATGTTGAGGTTTTTACCAGTATTTTTATCGGAATGGAGGTATTAAAAATCAGGGTTTTTGAGATATTTTGCGGGGGTTATAATTTTTAATCCGACCGTTGGATCGTGGTAATTTTTGGATATGTTATACATATATAAGTTGAGTATATGTCCATAAATTTTGAACCGTTAAAAATGAACGTATGATTTATTATGAATTTTACGAGATGACTGGTTCAGAAATTGTTGAATTTTCGGAGTTTATCATTTTGGTAGAAAATTCTAGAATTGGTGGGCCCCACTTGTGGTTGGTGAAGAAATGTGCTGAATTATATTTCAAATGTGGTGGGTGGGAATAGTAGCAGGTAAAGCCATCAGGTTGCAGGTCAAACCTACCAAAATTTTCCTATAAATAGAGGGCTAAGTTAGAATTGAAAATCACACCAGAAACATAAGCTTTCTCTCTTTCTCTCTCTATACTATGAAGCATATTTTGTGAGTATTTAGATACTTTGAGAGTTGCTATTCAGTGCAAGTTTTCTTCGGCTTTACATTCCGGTCAGAAGTACTGCTGTTTTGAGGTAAGGGATTGTAAGGGATAGTAAGGGATTGTAAGGGATAGTAAGGGATAGTAAGGGATAGTAAGGGATATTAAGGGATTTTAAGGGTTGTTATGATTTTCAGTTTCGTAATTTTTCTGATCTTCAAAAATTCTGGAAAAATTTGAAATGATATTTTGATGAGTTTTCTTGATTGTGTCCAAAAATGGTGATTTTTGGATGTATAGATTGAGAGTTATGAATTTTATGAGAAAAGACTATTTTAAAAGTAACAGCTTATAATTCCTTGTGGTTAACTCCAAAATTGATGAAATTTTTTTTGGGAGTACATGTATATGATAGAAGTATACTCTGTAAATTTCAGAGTTTTTAGGCAAAAGTACAATTTTTGATAAATGTCTAAATATTCGGCTATTTTGGCCATATGAAAAATAGTAAATGACTTTTAAAAATTCTGAGAAAAATATATGTTCACTATGGGACTATATTATGCTAAATCCCAGAAAAAAAAAATATTTTTGGAATTGATTTGGTATTTTTTATAAAAATGGTCTAGTTATGAGTAAATGAATTAAATATGTTTTGTGAGGAAAGAAAATTAGAAAATAGGATTTTATGGCTTGAGAATCCTATATGAGGTATATGCAGATTTTTGATGAGGGTTTTGGCTATTGATGATGAAATCTTAAGAGTTGACATTTTATGATGATTAAATGCATTAATTAGTAAAGTGTAAACAATTTAAATAAATTGTTTATAAGCTTAAGAAATGTTATTCTTTCAATATCATTATACCGAAATATTGGTATAGATTTTATTGTTGAATTTCTACCTTTTTGAGTCGAGGTTACTATTCATGAGTTACTATTCACGACAAAATTGGTTTCTTTTTCTAACCAAATTATAGTTGATTTATGAATATTGCTCTTGAAATTAAATCCATGTTTTGACCATATTATTTTTATAATCATATATAACATTTTTATAACCTTGATGTTGAAATTCTCTTTCGCTTGAGTGTAAAGATGGGTAAATTATTGGTATGATCATGACTATGGGTTCTCTTTGGCCAGTAGTGCAAAGTTGAATTGTTGACTGGTATGATCATGACCATTGAATTTGTAATTGAATATCTTTAGCTTAAGTGCAAAGGTGAAATGATCAACATGGTTATAATTATTGTTTATATAAATTCTTAAATGATTATATATTCTTTGAGGTATTAATATATTTGGCATGTAGTGCAAATATGAATTGTTGAGGAATATCTTTGGCCTGTAGTGCAAAGATGAATTGTAGATGAATATCTTTGGCCCGTAGTGCAAAGATGACCTGTTGTTGAATATCTTTGGCCAGTAATGCAAAGATGAACGGTTGAGGAATATCTTTGGCCTGTAGTGCAAAGATGAATTGTAGATGAATATCTTTGGCCTGTAGTGCAAAGATGGTCTGTTGATGAATATCTTTGGCCCGTAGTGCAAAGATAAACTGTTGTTGAATATCTTTGGTCGTAGTGCAAAGATGGATTTATTAGTATGATTATGAACAGGAACTGTGATTTGGTATAACCATGATCTTTGATGTTTCAGGTAAAGACATGTGATGAAAATATTCTTCGTCCTGGGTGCGAAGAAAAATTTAGAATCACAATTATGATTATGAGTTATTCATATGATTGTGGAAAGGAACTGTTGATTGATGTTACAGGGATAAAACATTGTTGATGGATTTTTAACATGGAGAAGATAATAGACTTTATAGTCTATTTGACTCTTCTAATGGATTGCTCGTTCCGCTGCAACTATGGTTGAAATTTTTATCATTTACCATATGTTCTAAATCTCTGATTTATTATTGATGAAGGCTACTGATAATTTAATTATCTCTAGTCATGATATTCTTTACTGGGCTAGTTGTGCTCACCCTTTTGCTTCACAATTCCTTTCAGGTAATAAGAGTGTAGCTGGGTCGAGCGAGGGTAACGGGAAAATAGAACAGTGGTCTCTAGCTGTGGATGTTCTCCCGAAGCAGTATAGAAAAGTTCATTTAGTAGTTATATTTGGTGAATCCAATAGGGTAAGGTGTACCCAACGTTGGAAGGGTGGTTTGCCACTATCATACAAGATGTCTAACGGCATACAACCTCGTGTCATCATAAGACAGGGATGTGCTCATCCACTTGCTGAGTATATATACGAACACTACCTATATAATCTTGGTGTTTGTTTAAAGTATAATTCTCAATTAGAGACAGTAGAGATAATGATATGTCAAGAGAAGACTCACCATTGGGAAGAATATGATAGTAATCTTCTCGTTTTTCTTTGGGGTCTATTGGGTCAACCAAGGATAATTCTGTGGCCATATGATATCTATCATAACCTAGACGCGTGGCCTCCCATGTACGAAGGTTTCCTTGAGCACTTCCCAAAGATTCTAATTTCTAAAACAGTTTTTGACTATACCTTTATGTAAGGTGTTATTGTGAGGTGATGTCCACGGTTGGAACATGAGTCACATTTGGTATATATTTGTATCCAAACTCACAGCATATGTGTTGTTGTATTTTGTACGACAATTGTTGTAATAAAGTTGTAGTTGTTTTCTGTACCATGTATTTGACGACTCAGAATGGGTTGGGTGGAATGAACCTATTTTGGGGTCGTTACAGGAAGTGTCTCACTTGTCAACAAGTGAAGATAGAACATCAACGAGCTAGTGGTTTGCTGCAACAGTTAGACATTCCAGTGTGAAAGTGGGAAGATATCACGATGGATTTTGTAACTGGTTTGCCGAAGACTTTCAGGAAGAATGATGCCATTTGGGTAGTGGTGGACCGGCTAACTAAATTGGCACACTTTTTGGCGATCCATGAGGGTTACTCAGTGGATAGGTTGGCACATATCTTTCAGCAGGAGATTGTTAAACTTCATGGTACTCCGGTGTTTATTGTTTCAGATCGGGACCCACGATTTACTTCATGGTTTTGGAAAGGGTTTCAACGAGCTTGGGGCACTCGTCTCAACTTTAGTACTTCTTTCCATCCGCAAACTGATGGGCAATCCGAACGGACTATTCAGACATTAGAGGACATGTTAAGGTCTTGTGCACTTGAATGGTCGGGTAATTGGGATGATTACTTGAGCCTAGTTGAGTTTGCTTATAATAACAGTTGGCATGCAAGTATTGGGATGACTCCTTTGAGGCATTGTATGATAGAAAGTGTCAGGCACCAACTTGTTGGGATGAGGTTGGCGAAAGGGTTATAGAAGGGCTTGAGTTAGTTCAAATCACTACGGAGAAGGTAGCGGTAGCTAAGGAGAAATTGAAGTCGGCTCAATCACGGCAGAAGTGTTATGTTGATAAGCATAGGAGGACTTTAGAGTTTGAACATGGTGAGCATGTGTTTCTAAAAGTTTTTCCTTGGAAGGGAATTCGATGATTTGGGTTGAAAGGGAAACTTAGTTCGCGTTATATTGGTCCATTTGAGATCTGGAGAGGGTTGGTGAGGTTGTATATAGGTTAGCTTTGCCTCCACAGTTAGCTCATGTGCACAACGTGTTCCATGTGTCGGTGTTGAGGAGTTATCATTATCATCCATTGCACGTGGTGCAATATCCATTCGATAAGATTCAGGAGGATCTTACTTGTGAGGAGCAAGCTGAGGCGATTTTGGATCGTCAAGAGCGGATTATGAGAAGGAAGACAATTCCGTTTGTTAAAGTTTTGTGGAAGAATCATTCGGAGCGGAAAGCTACTTGGGAGATGCAAGAGTCTATTCGAGCGGAGTATCCGCATCTTTTTTATAATTAGGTACTTTCCATTCTTTTGATTCTGGGGACGGAATCCTTTTTGAGGGGAAGGTGATGTAATACCCAAAAAAATAAAAATAAATAAATAATAATAATATAATAAAATATAGCATTTAAAATCATGTTTAAAATATTTTAATTGGATTTTGTCTTTTGTTTGGGTCAAAAATTGTATTTAATTAATGTGAACTATAATAATTAAATGATTATTTAATTTGGACCTTAAAATTAATTGGATCTAATTTATAATTATGTGATATTAAATCCTATTGATAGTAGAAGAGTTAATAACATATATTAATAAATAATCAAAACCTAATTACCTTCTTGCATCTGATACAAGCTAATTGAGGAGAAAAGGACAAAGCGACTGTGGACAGAAAACTAATTAGGAGGTACTCGGGAGTCACGAACAAGAAGGTGTATTTGACAGGTATGATTAGAACATGGGAATAACCATCTATAATGCATATTTATTAGAAACTATTATAATAATATATAATACCTAAAATATATGCCTAATAGGTATAAGAATGACAAATAAAAGTTATCATGAATAGATATAGTAATTGTAGGAGATATCATTAACCAAGTTTTTTTTAATTAATAAATTGGATATAATCATTACTGCACCAAGGGTATCATACGTGTAACATCAGTATGTATTTTGTGAAAACTATTTAGATTGGTGTAAAGTCAATACTAAATGTTTTATTAATAATGAGAAATTTGGCTGCTTTTGAAATTCAAAAAGTCTAGGGAGACCGGGATTTTCCGACCGAGGTAGTGACTGGTCGAATTTTTTTTTTTGCTTTGTACTACAAAATAATTAATGTGATTTATTGGAACTGAAATTTTTATAAATTGCAGTGATTTAGGTGTCTTTTTAGATACACGTAACAAACAGGGTTATACAGTCTGTTTGTTACGTGTATCCAAAAAGACACCTAAATCACTGCATTTTGTAAAAATTTCAGTTCCAATAAATCACATTAATTATTTTGTAGTACAAAGCAAAAAAAAAAAAAAAAAAAAATTCCGGCCGGTCACTACCCCGGTCGGAAAATCCCGATCAGCCTAGAAGAGCTCTTTGAAATTGGTCGGAATTGATGATGTGTTAGGTTCAATATGTATGTATTAATATAACAATATATAGATGTAATCCTAGTGTAATCTCTTAGCATGATCCTCGTTAGCACAAATTAATGTTAATGGTATTTTATATATTATAATAGAAAATTTTGAATTAATGAATAAATGTTTTTTAAAAAAAACTTATTAAAATAATAATAATAATTCACTAATCGTATTTATTTATCATTTTGTTTAATTAGTTCGAGCGAAGGGAGCCTAAACGAGTTATATTAGAATAAATTTCGAGTATTACATTACTTAATCCAGGTACGGATTCTGTACTCTTTCAGCGACACTCTTGTTAAATTTGATTTGTTCGTTTTGTCCCTTATTTCGAATTTCATTATTCTTTCACATAATTGTTCTTGTAAAATTCATATAATAATTTCATTTTGGAGTTGATATATATGACTCGTATTTGTACTCTTTGAATTAAGTTATCATGTTCAGTATTTATTTTTGATAATTGTAGAGCGGTACATGTTGTTACCTTCTTTTTGAGACATTGTGACTATAATTTGATTTGGTTCAACATGTACATATAGAACCCTTTTGTTGATATTGTGTCGCATGTGTTGTGACATGGTATCCGTGTTAGAATATACCGTAGGGTATACCTGAGCTATAACCACATGTGGGGGTACCACAGGCATGTCCTCTTGGCACCGAGGCATGACACCTTCCATGGCGGTGTGATCAGTCCACGGCGTCTCCGTTTTGTGCTCCGGTGGGAGTTGGCCATTTGGTGTTTTGTTGTGGGAGGCGTATGGGTCGACCCTAGTTTTCTGTTCTGTTCTGCGGATTGGTGATGTTTGTGCCAAACACACCTTCCGATTTGTATACATTTGGATTCACGGTCCAATATGTGTGACTTGCCTGTGTGACATTATTTAATTTGCCTGTGACATTATTTGACTTGCATGTGTGGCAATGTATATTCTGTTTTGTTTTTGATCTCGGTATGAAATAACATCCAACCATTTGATTCAGCCTATCATTTCGTTGTGTTAGTTTTGTTCGTACAGTTCAGTTCATTTAATTGTGCTAGTTATTTCGTTTCATAATTCTTTTATTCTATATCCGTACTGGGCATTTGACTCATACTGTATTTTTCTTCCGGCAGGTAATCAGGGGAATCAAGGGCAAGTGTGATGAGAGCTCCATTCATTCCAATGGTTTAGAGTTATTTTGTTTAGGATTGATATGTCAGCTTATTTAAAATTGTAATAATTACCTTCGACTATGGTTTGAGTCAGTGTGATATTTATTATAGTTTGTCTTGTGATATTTAATCATTATGAGATCATTCTTTTATGACATAAAGCTTTCATTTCAGTTTTGTTGTGTTTGAGTAACCTCTCTTTTTATTTCGGAAAGGGGGTGTTACATGATCAGTGCGTAGGGTAAAATAATTTTTTCTTCTTCTTAACTTCTCTTTTTTTTTGCGTTTTATTATCCCTTAATTTCTCTCCTATCTTTTCTACCCATTTTCCTCGCCAAGTACAACTTCTAAATACTTTTGAACTCCACACATTAGTGAGAATGCTGGTAATATAAAGTCGATTTTTAGCTCAAAAGCACTTGGGTCCACTAGCTATTTTTAGAAAAAATAGAGAATTTTTAGTGTATTTATATGGGTTCATTATGGAAAAAATAGGAACTTATTTACACTTTTTCTTCTCTTTTTATTTTTTTAATTTATGTGAAAAGTGTATTTAAGATGTCCAATTTGAGACCGTGAGAATATATATATATATATATATATATATATATATATATATATATATATATATATATATACCCCCATAAATTCCGTCTGTCGAAACTAAAGTAAGGGGAGTTTTTTTTTGGGGGTCCGAGATATAACACGTAACGTCATGAATAATTTAGTGAGGTTTGATTGGGGCATCATCCTCGGTCCAAATTTTCTGGACAGTTTTATATTTTTTTTAGTTGAAATAATAAGATTTCTTTGTATATGATACACAACATTTTTTTATATTTTTAAATCAAAATTGTCGGTACATAGGTGTATAGCGACGGTGAAAACCTCACCGTTGCTATATATAAGATCTATAGCGACGGATTTCATGTAGAAATATTATTTTCTGTTGTGAATTTATCAATTTCTTAAATTATAATATTTGCATAATAATAACAAAAAATAAAAAATAGTGATATTTATGAATTTCCCCTCTCGAGCTTGAATAATTTCAAAAAAATAATGAAATATTAAGAAGACGAGAAAGAAAATACGGAAAAAATAATCATTAAATTATAGGAACCTGTTCTTGCAACGCCAGCGCAAGAGCAAAATCTGAATCAACCTGGTCGAGCTGAGTGAAAGGATCAGCTGATCCTCTGGAAATCCTTTTGCTGTGTTCGTTGTCCATTTGTTCTTCAATATTTAATGGTCTCTTTGAACAACAATGGTGTACTGAGATGTAATTAAGGATTGATTGGATTGGGATTTAAGAGAGAGAATAATGAAGAGACGTGAAGTTGGACGTAGCTTTGCTTGAGATGTAAGTGAACCTCCATGCAAAGCAATGCAGAATACCAATTCTCATTAATTCCTTGGAATATTATTACAATATTCTTTTTCAACTTATTATGTTGCCTCAGTTTTAAGTTATTCCTAAGCTACGTTTGAATTGAATGAATGTAATAGATTCTAGTTGGAATGAATTATTTCATACTCTGCCTCTCCCAAAGGATAAAATTTAAAATAAAAATCGTTCAATCCATTACAATCGTAACCAAACACATTTTTTTTTTAATTCTGTTAGATTTTGGGTAACTAAATGGGGCGCCTATGGAGGGTCCAACCCAGTTGGTTTATTAGTCAGCTTATGTGATTGACTAAATCCTTTTACGTAATTGAGAGTTGGAGAGTTAGAGAGATTGTAGGGAAGTGGTTCACCTATTTTTGCCTATAAGACTCACGTCTCCTCTCCCTCTGTACATACTGATTAATCAGTTGGCCCAAAAACCCTAATATTAGTAGCATCTCCCAATACAGAGAAAAACCTAATCGTTACGAATCGTGGATTTGAGCTCCATTGTAACAACCGGGAAAATCGGATTAAATGTAAAATAATTTTATTTGAATAAATAATGAATAAAATTATAATATATGTTATTTATAACGAGTAAGCGTGATGAAGGTTGTTCTATAACCTAAAGGAGGAATAATATCGTAGTATTCTGGCTAAGAGCTATAACTAAGGTGTTTGAATTTCCAAGACGAAAATAAAAGCTTTTCAAGAAATTTTTTGAAAAACACTATTCATCCATTTCTGCTCGGGAATTATTTTTGAACTTCTGAGAAATACGTAACGATAGAATGATAAGAAATGATGGATTATTTAATAATAATTCAATTGAAACAAACGCAGTTTTTCGCTCGCGTACTAAATTTGAGAATGTTAAGGAAAGTGAAGATTTGAATAAATGTTGATCGTTTAATAAGAAAGTTATTATACGAGGTAATGAATACGAGTATGATACAAGGTATTGTACAAGTATATACGAAAGATAATATAACGTATATGAGGAAAGTTATACGAACTAGTATACGAGAAGAAAACGATAATTATACGTTAAAAGCTTAAATCATTTTAATGGACTAGTAGGATATGGTTATGAATTTGGCAAGCCCTAATGAATTTAGGTTAAGGCCAAAAAATAAGAAATGCAAGCCCAATGTTAGGCCTAAATGTAGACACTCGAAATTTTCTGCACACCTGTCACTGACATTACAGGAGGGCAGATCCGTCTTTTAGAGATAACCCTGGAAGACATCTCATATCCAGTCCGAATAATATCGGAAGTTTAGTCTCAACCCCGGAACACATACTGGGAGTATCAGTTCCAACCTCGGAGATAACCCCGAGGTATGCAATTCAAATACCAGAATTTCCACCGGAGAAGATGGATAGTCGAAGATAACCCCGAGATATTCAGTCTCAGTCCCAACACCGGGAATAGCAGTGCTAACATCAGAGATAACCCCGAGGATTGCAGTTGCAGTTCTGGAGATAATCCCGGAAATGCTTGTTTGAAACGCATACAATCAACTCCAACCTCGGCACTCACCCCGAGGCACTCAGTACAAGACCCGGAGATAGCACCGGGAAGACAGGCACACCTCAGAGATGACACTGAGGACATTCAACACTTGCAGCAGTCCAACCTCAAAGACAACCCTGAGCAACATCTACTTTATAGACCCAAACCGGAGATAACCCGAAGAGGGGCAGAATCATCATCTTGCCACCTTAACGCCACATCGCACCGTCTCAACATTTCATACATACATTTCTACACAACAATGTCCTACAAGAACCAAGGAAGTCCAATCCCGAGTGACTATTGCGCAGGGCAACGGATAGAATTTAAAGCTTGAAGACCGGAGGGCATGGTCCCATCTTCCTGACTTCGTACAACCTCTAATCCCATGTCATTGCGTAACTCTCGACAACGGCGGTCCGAAATAGGTCTTATAGACCTCAATCAGATGCCCGTTGCAGTTCTAAAAGTTCGAGCAGACATCACGTTGCATGCATGCACGTACTTCGAGACGGCAGGACCCGCGAAGCCCGCGGCTAGCCACAGGTACATCTGCGGCTCCTCCCTCTATAAATAGAGGGCTTGGGGCGGCCATTTAGAGAAAAAAAAGCGAGGAAGCCCTGTTAAATTTGCTCTGTATACACCCTAAATTGAGTGCTTTCTCATTTTAAACACTTGTGAGCTCACATATAACTACTATTGTACTAGCGGGAGCCGAGTGTTCATCCACTTAAAGCTATAGAAGTCTTATTTGGCAGTCCACTGTAAGCCTTCTTACACACTTTAAAGCCTTTCTCTTCATCTTAGCACACAACATTTTTCACGTTGAGAGTCGTGTTGCGTGTGTATGCCCAAACTTCGGTCTGTGGTTTCATTTCAGTTTGTATATATATATATATATATATATATATATATATATATATATATATATATATATATATATATATATATATATATATATGAACTGTGTGTCGAACTCTGTTCGATGAGCCTAGACTTATGTCTGGAGCGTTTAATTATTTTTGTTTATATATATACTTATATATATGAATTATGTGTCGAACTATGTTCGATGAGCGTGAATTTTATATCCGGTGTGTTTACTACTTTAATATATATATATATATATATATATATATATATGAACTATTGTCGGACTTTGTTCAATGAGCCTGAATTTTATATCCGGTGCGTTTACCTGCTTATATATATATATATTTACGTTTCGTCCCGCCTGAAGTTTACTTCGTGGCGGTTGATTGCTTTTACAGCTTTATTTATATTTCGTCCCGCTTGGAGTTTACTTCGTGGCGGTTGGTTGCTTTCACATTTTTATTTACATTTTTTGATCCCCCATGGAGGTGCTTCGTGGTTGGTGATCATGTTTATATATGTATATTAACAACTTATATATATATATAACTGCTTACTGCTTTCGTACAAATTGTGGCATCATGTGAGCCTAGGAATCATGTGATCACAGATTCAGTCTACTGAATCTAGATTCGGTTCCCGTGATGGACATTTTCAGATGTAAGCAGCCTGTAAATTTATTCACGGTGTTTGGATTTCCTCAGATGGTTTTCAAGCCCACGAGGAGTTCGGCACTGCTTTGTACATTATTTTTCTCGAAGATGCTTCGTATCTCGAAAATAAAAGCAATCAAGCCGAACATTTAATAAAATAGAAGTATCAAATGCCTCAATTACTATTGAGCACAAGGGTTTGAAAAACCTCTTTTTATAAAACATCACTGCTATATCTTGTTTAAAATTGATTTTTTACACAAATTCAAACCCTTTGTATATAGGTGCAAATGAGGCATAGCACTACTTTCAAATAATTGCACATTGACCCCCCCACACACACATTCATATAACAATTTCTTGAAAAGTGACGGTCACCGTGGTAACACGGATGTCGGGGGGTGTCTAACACCTTCCCTCCACATAAGCAAGTCCCCGGACCCTAATGAATCCTGGTTTCACAGACCCGTTTAGCAGTGTCACATCACTTGGTCAATGTGCAAACCTTTTCTCGGTTGTGTTGGTACAACCAGTTAAAAAACTAACTGGCGACTCTTACAGTCAAATCGTCGACATATAAATGTCGGACCTTTTCACAACTTGTTTTTTCAAATAAATCTCACTTAACATGAGAACACCAAAAAACAAGAACAGAAAGGGACAAATAAAAATCTCGACGTCGACAGATGGCGACTCTGCTGGGGACAAAGCCAGTAAGAGGACTTAAGCCGCTATTATAAGCTTTTCAAAATTGTTATATGCTTGTGTGTGGATGTTGTATTTACATTTATGATGAATGTGTACGAATGCATATATTTACTGCACTTTATGCTTTACACTATATCTGCTTGTGATATTAGTGCTTCGAACATGCCATCATTTTTATAAACGGTGAGACACGTTGTATGTGAATGTATGTTGTGTGGTTCCTCCACCAGGAGGCTATCCTGTCGGTGTTTGATTACTGGACTCGTAGGAAGACTAATTTCAATGAGGCTCAGGAAAGGCACCACCCAGATTCGCTCCAGTTGAAAGATCGGATTAACTTCCCGTTGAGTAAATTGCGATGATTTGGGATCCTTTATGCCAAAAAGCCGCGAGAGTAACCTAAGATAGGTCAGCCTCTAATAAACCAAATGCGAAGGAAAGTCTCTTCATACTTTCTCATTTCAAGTTACTCGTAAAGTCAATTACTTGTAATTTTATTCCATATTCATCTCCATGTAATGAGAAATATGAAGAAAAATGTGCATACTTAAATTAACATGCTATCCTGTATTACAAACAACTAACATCTATTTTGCAGAATAAGATTCCTAAAATGGATATATCACATAGCATGTAACCATTTACACATTCCCTTAGACTAAACTATGCAAGTCTTTCATAGGGAAGCAATCGGACCTACTACCCGTTCAAAGACCAAAAAGGCCATGATCCTACAGCCAATCATGTCTTCATCTGACCAATCTAATCCCGTTTCTCATGAAGAATTCAACGGATTAAGTAAATAACTCACAGATTTGGCTGTTTTGCTTAAAGAATTACATCAATCTACGCAGGGTTCAAAAATACCCACACATATAAAATCCTCTACACAAGGAGGAATCCAAGGTTCGGATAAAACAAATCCAGAACTACAATTGCTTACGACGATCAAAAATCCTGAAAACACCCATCTCAAAGGAGATCTAGACACCGGTGACATCAGGAAGAAGGTCCTTCAAATGGAAGAAACCCTTCATTCTATCAAAGGAATTGGAGCACACGGGAGTGTCTCATATGCTAACCTTTGTATATTCCCTGATGTTCATTATCCAGAGAAGTTCAAAACTCTTGACTTCAAAAAGTACGATGGGTTAGGAGATCCTTACACACATTTGAAGGTGTTCATTGGAGAACTTGAATCTTATGCAGAGGACGAGAAGCTCAGAATGCAGCTGTTCCAAAAGAATCTGACTGGAGAAGCCCGTTCGTGGTATACCAGATTAGACAACTCAAAGATCCATAGCTGGGAAGAACTAGCTCATGCCTTCCTTACACAATACAGCTTCTGTAATAACTCAAAATTTTTTTTTGGGTATAATTAAATAATTGATTAAATTAAAACTGAGGAGTCCATTAGGGTTTTGATAACTACTATATTGATTCCTATTTATTTTTTTAAAGAGTGAATGTGTAACTTTAATCCGATTATAATTTGATTAGTTGAATTTTGGAGTAAAATACTTGTACGTATTGCAGTCGAAAAATAAATAAATAAATAAATAAAAATCATAATTAATTAATTAATCCGATGTCGAAATTGAGTGAATCCAAAGCGTGTTTCTTCAGTTTTTTTTCGTCTTCTACAATTTGGAAGAAGGAAGAAGCTTGATGCAATTTTAGATCGTTAAAAGCGAGTTATGAGGAGGAAGACAATCTCATTTGTTAAAGTTTTGTAGCAAAATTATCTGGAGCGCGAAGCTACTTGAGATTGGGGGGTATATTTGAGCGGAGTGTCCGCCTCTGTTTGAAAATTAGATACGTTCCATTCTTTTGATTTCGAGGACGGAATCCTTTTTAAGGGTGAGGTAATGTAATACCCGAAAAAAAGAAGAAGTAATAATAAAAATAATAATAACATTTAAATCTATATTTAAAAATAGTTAATTGGGCTTTCCTTATGTTTGGGTCAGATTCTATTTAATTAATGTGGACCATAATAAGTAAAGGATTGTATTAATTTGGGTTTTTAAATTAATTAGATCTAATTTATAATTGTGTAATTTTAAATCCTAATAAAATTAAGAGAATTAATAAAACATTTTAATTAATAATAAATTAGTTAAACCTAACTACTTCATTATATTTGATACCAACTGAGGAAAGAGAGGAAAGATTGCGGCGGCTGATAAGGAAAGGATATTGAATTGTGAAGGGTACAACGATCATGTAAGTTTATTATTTAATAGTTATACATACATAAGAGTATTGCATGGCTGTGATTATGAAAGAAATAAACTAATAGGATATGTAAATTTGATATTACACCATGGTGTACTTTCAATTTTCTAGAATAAATGTCACATGTTATATTTTGCAAAATCATGGGATTTCATTGGTCTTCATCAAACTGCTAAGAGAAAGTTACAAATGGAAATCAACATTATAGTGGGATTATGTGACACAGGTTAATTAATTTAATTAATGAACGTTAATTGCCATGTTAATAAGCTAATTGATTACATGAGATTGTGTTAATTATATAAGTGAAGGAATTTAAAATTATAAATTTTGATGTTGGGCTGGTATGGATCATGAGTCAAAATTTTATTCTTGTGTGAAGCCTGAATAGAGAAAAGGAAGAGGAATTGGTATATATTTATATAAATATATATAAAAGTCTAGCAAGGACCTTGTTTTTAATATACTAGTAATACTTATACATGATATAGGTATATTTATTGCAAAACCTGCAAGAAAGTAATGGTTATTAGTTTCTTTCATTTCCGTTTATGATGTTAGTGAATAAACTGGATATCCAATTTGGTATAGAATAAACTGGATTGTAATAAGGCATGTAATTAACATAATTAAAGTATTGTTATTGTATTAAAAATTTGCTTAATACACCAACACTTTTTATTTTAGATTAGTTACTGAAAGAATATTTCTACAAATTTACTTATAGTTATTATTATTTTGTTTGATTAGTCCGGACGGAAGGAATTTAGCGAATAATATTTGGAATTAAAATCTAGGTATTACATTACTTACTTCAGGTACGGATTCCATACTCTTTCAGCGATACTCTTGTTAAATTTGATTCGTTCGTTTATTTCTTTATTTTGAATTCTGTTTTGATTTCACATAATTGTTTCCTGTGAAATAAATATATTAATTTCATTTTGGAGTTGATACATATGACTTGTATTTGTACTCTTTGAATTAGGTTATCATGTTTAGTACTATTTATTTTTTATAATTGTAGAGCGGTACATGTTGTTACCTTCTTTTTGAGACCTCGCGACTATAATTTGATTTGGTTCAAGATGTACATACAGAACCTTTTTGTTGGTATTATGTCGCATGTGTTGTGACATGGTATTTTTGTTGGAATATATCGTAGGGTATACCTGAGCTATAACTACCTGTGGGGGTACCACATGCATGTCGTCTTGGCACGAGAGGCATGACACTTTCCGTGCAGTGTGATTAGTCCACGGTGTCTTCGTTTTTGGCTCCGGAGGAAGTGGGTCATTTGGTGTTTTGTTGTGGGAGGCGTATGGGTTAACCCTAATTTTTTGTTCTGCGGATTTGTGATGTTGTGCCAAACACACCTATCCGATTTACATACATTTAGATTCGTGGTCCAATGTGTGAGTGCATGTGTGTCATTATTTTGATTTGCTTGTGTGGCATCATTTAATTTGCATGTGTGACATTATTTTGATTGCCTGTGTGGCATCATTTGATTTGCCTATATGGCATTAGTTTGACTTGCATGTGTGGCAAGATATATTTCTGAGCTCAATCGGTATGAAATAACCCCAGCCATTTGATTCAACCTATTATTTTATTGTATTAGTTTTGTTTGTTTCAGTTCAGTTCAATTCATTGAGTTGGTTACTTCAGTTCATTAATTATTTATTCTTCTATTGGTTTCGTCAATGCTGTTGATTCAGATATATTCCATTCAGATCTTTGGATATTATATTTTCGTCCATATTTACACTTGAGGCTTTGTTCAGTATTTTGTCTCAGTTGTTTTCGTATATCAGTTGTATATCTGTATCCGTACTGGGCAATTGGCTCATGGTGTGTTTTTCTTCCGGCAGGTTTGCATGGGTGATTCAGGGCTAGTGTGATGAGAGAGTTGTCTTTGACCATCTAGGTTGTTTCGATTTTTGGTTTTGGTTATTTTGATTCTAGTTGGAAAATTGTATTTAGTACTTCATTGATGGATATCATTATTAATATTTTTGAAGTTATTAGTGCTCTGTTTACTAATTTTGAGATTTATTGTATTATTTTTTTTAGAGTTTTTTTTGTAATAATTATAATGATCGTTGAATTGAGGATTTAATTTGAGTTAGGTTTTGATTTATGTTAATCTTGTGGATAAATTGAGGTATGTGAATCGGTGGGATAATATGATAAAGTGAAAATTATTAAGTACAGAGGATCTTTTCTAATTTTGAGTTGTTGTAGAGATTCGAGGTAATTAGATTAATCTTTTGGAGTAAATGAATTTTGCAATTATTTCCCAGTAGAATATTGGAGTTATCTTATATGAAATTTTGAGTGATAGTATGTGGAGATCTTGGAATTTGTTGGGTTAAGAATTGCATTAAGAGAATGATTGATTCATTGAATGATTAGATATACAATAAGTGATGAATCTTTAAGAGATTTTGAAAGCTATAGTTTGCTTATTCAGATAGTATGATATATGATTTGGAGTTTTGTATGGTGATGAAGAAATCTTAGTAGTAATATATTTTTGGTGTAATATTATTTGAGAACTAATTTGATTCTAGGTTATGATATTTTGAAACTCTTGAGGACTCAGTGAGAGTTGGTGATATAATTTAAGTTGTTTCGCTTATCTGATGCCCTTAGAGTTTTGCATGAATTTATGTAAAATTAAATAAAAGTAATTTGTTAAATCTTTGTCATGTGTGGAACATAAACATTTTACGAGTTAAAAATAATTTTAAATATTTTGGGTATTTTTTTTTTTTGTGATTTCGAATTATGTTCCGAAGGGTACGTTTACAAGAATTAAACTCAAAGATATTAGCGACGACCTACACCAACATTGGATCATGTGATTTAACACGAAGACCTTACCAAGGCTTGACACGATAGCTGATGAATCTTTTAGAAGTACATGGATAATTGTGTGGACCGATGGACTTACCAGGCTTGATCGTTACAAATGACGGTGCTACATCTTAACTAAAGTTTATGAATAATTATACATTCGATTTAAATAAAAATAAAAATAAAACTTTATGTAGCTTATTTGAATTCCGAGGACGGAATTATTTTAAGGGGAAGGTACTGTAATAACTCAAAAAAAAAATTTGGGTATAATTAAATAATTGATTAAATTAAAACTGAGGAGTCTATTAGGGTTTTGATAACTACTATATTGATTCCTATTTATTTTTTTAAAGAGTGAAGGTGTAACTTTAATCCGATTATAAATTGATTAGTTGAATTTTGGAGTAAAATACTTGTACGTACTGTAGTCGAAAAATAAATAAATAAAAATCATAATTAATTAATTAATCCGATGTCGAAATTGAGTGAATCCAAAGCGTGCTTCTTCAGTTTTTTTTCGTCTTCTACAATTTGGAAGAAGGAAGAGGCTTGAGGGAATTTTAGATGGTTAAAAGCGGGTTATGAGGAGGAAGACAATCTCATTTGTTAAAGTTTTGTAGCAAAATTATCTGGAGCGCGAAGCTACTTGAGATGGGGGAGTATATTTGAGCTGAGTGTCCGCCTCTCTTTGAAAATTAGATACGTTCCATTCTTTTGATTCCGAGGACGAAATCCTTTTTAAGGGTGAGGTAATGTAATACCCGAAAAAATAAAGAAGAAATAATAAAAATAATAATAACATTTAAATCTATATTTAAAAATAGTTAATTGGGCTTTCCTTATGTTTGAGTCAGATTCTATTTAATTAATGTGGACCATAATAAGTAAAGGATTGTATTAATTTGGGCTTTTAAATTAATTGGGTCTAATTTATAATTGTGTAATTTTAAATCCTAATAAAATTAAGAGAATTAATAAAACATATTAATTAATAATAAATAAGTTAAACCTAACTACTTCATTATATTTGATACCAACTGCGGAAAGAGAGGAAAGATTGCGGCGGCTGAGAAGAAAATGATATTGAATTGTGAAGGATACAACGATCATGTAAGTTTATTATTTAATAGTTATACATATATAAGAGTATTGCATGGCTGTGATTATGAAAGAAATAAACTAATAGGATATGTAAATTTGATATTACACCATGGTGTACTCTCAGTTTTCCAGAATAAATATCACATGTTATATTTTGCAAAATCATGGGATTTCATTGGTCTTCATCAAACTGCTAAGAGAAAGTTACAAATGGAAATCAACATTATAGTGGGATTATGTGACACAGGTTAATTAATTTAATTAATGAACGTTAATTGCCATGTTAATAAGCTAATTGATTATGTGAGATTGTGTTAATTATATAAGTGAAGGAATTTAAAATTATAAATTTTGATGTTGGGCTGGTGTGGATCATGAGTCAAAATTTTATTCTTGTGTGAAGCCTGAATAGAGAAAAGGAAGAGGAATTGGTATATATTTATATAAATATATATAAAAGTCTAGCAAGGACCTTGTTTTTAATATACTAGTACAACTTATACATGATATAGGTATATTTATTGCAAAACCTGCAGGAAAGTAATGGTTACGATTTTCTTTCATTTCCGTTTATGATGTTAGTGAATAAACTGGATATCCAATTTGGTATAGAATAAACTGGATTGTAATAAGGCATGTAATTAACATAATTAAAGTATTGTTATTGTATTAAAAATTTGCTTAATACACCAACACTTTTTATTTTAGATTAGTTACTAAAAGAATATTTCTACAAATTTACTTATAGTTATTATTTATGAAACAACCCGAGTCAAATCCCGAGTCTGGAACAAATCTTGGGTCAAATCCCAAGTCCGAATCAAATCAAATCCATCAAAATAATGCCTCAACTACTGGCCCAATAGTATCTTTTTGGGTCAACTTAGCCCACCACAGGCTCTCCCAATAGGTCATGACTTGAAGGTACTATTGGTAGTAACTTATTTCCTTATATGCAGACAAATTTTTTCCCTATCTTTCGATGTGGGACTGTGGTGTTACAAACTCTTCCACTTAAATTTCTGACGTCCCCGTTAGAACCGATCACACACACGGCCCAAAGATCTTTGCCTCTCTAGCCATTGTGGGATAATACCGGCTGGCTTCGTGTCCCCACCTCCGGACCTCCATCTCTCCATTGTGGGATAATACCACCAGCCTTCGTGTCCCCACCTCCGGCAACCCGATCGGATGACCCGACCCGAGCTTTCGAGAGTCAGCTCTGATACCATATGAAACAGCCCGAGTCCGAAACAAATCTTGGGTCAAATCCCAAGTCCGAATCGAATCAAATCCATCAAAATAAGGCCTCAACTACTGGCCCAATAGTATCTTCTTGGGTCAACTTAGCCCACCACAGGCTTTCCCAAAAGGTCATGACTTGAAGGTACTATTGGTAGTAACTTATTTCCTTATATGCAGACAAATTTTTCCCCTATCTTTCGATGTAGGACTGGGGTATTACAGCTTCCAATCTCAGATGGCTCCTGACTGGTACCAGATTATCAAGGTCAAGAAACAGTCCAATGAGTCTTTCAGAGAGTATGCTCAAAGGTGGAGGCGCCTTGCTACTCAAGTTATTCCTTCTATGACAGAGTTAAAAATGGTCATGACCTTCATCGACATACAAGAAGCTCCTTTCTGTGAGAGAGTTTTAGCTGGCATTGGTAAACCATTTTCTAAAATGGTCAAACATGGAGAGATGGCTGAAATGGGGTTGAGGTCAAGAAAGATTCAAGACCTAGCCGCTCTTAAAGCAGTTGCTGAACACATCCAGTCCGGAACTTAAGAAAACAATCCCCGGAGGGTCCATAAAAAGAAAGAGAAAGATGTTTCCTTGATACTACAAGGTCAAAAGGGCAATCAGAATATGCCTATCCAGAGGAAAAATTACACTCCTTTTCAAGCTCAATCTTCAAACCCTCCATTACCTAAAGGTGGAAAAGTTAAACACCCTCGAGTGTTCACACCCCTAGGGGACTCACTCAAGAACATTCTCAATCTTCTGACCACTCAGAAGAAAATTACGCATCTTCTTCCACCAGCCAACCCTAATGGGAAGGGTTTCAACGCTGCTCGAAAATGTGCTTATCATGCCGGGGCACCTAGAAATGATACTCAAGATTGTTGGGCCTTGAAACACAAGATCAAAGATTTAATAGACAACGGTGAGATTATGGTCACCAAACCAGATCAACCTCACGTGCAAGACAACCCTCTTTCTTAACACAATGAGGAAGAGGTCAACATGATTAATTGGAGCAGTGGACAAAGTTCCAATTTTAACGGTGAATCATCCCAGACCATCAAAGACAGTGTTGACAAATGGGATTATGCAAAGTTCCAGTTTATGATAGAACAAAAGATGAAAGCTCTGTGTAAGCAGATTGAGCAATTGGCAGAACTGGTGACCTATCAACATCAAGTCACACACCAATTAGTCAGCCAGGAGCATGGTAGTCTCCTCCCTTTTGTTATGAATACTCCATCGTCGCCTTCAAAAAATGAAACACTGGAAGACAAAGTGACGAAGAGAGCAAATGCTAAAGCCCGTCAGAATTTTGCCAATAGAAGGGAATTTACATACCTGGGCCAACCTATGGAGGAGATACTTTAGATGTTGATCAATGAAAGAAGGATCACTTCCCTTCTACCTCCAATTAATCCCCGTTCAGGATGATTTAATTCTGATGGAGTATGTCAGTATCACTCCCATTCTCGCGATCACAACACAAAAGAATGCTGGGCACTCCGCCACCTTATTCAGAATCTAATTAATAATGGTGTCCTGCAACTGGCAGACGACGATACGATGCTATTTGAGAGTGAAAATACTTGTCCTACTAAATGGGAGGGACTGGTAGCAGTTATATCCGCTGAGGCTAATGGGACTGTCAAACCATTCATAATACAAGTAATTCAACTCAAAGGAGTTGACAATCCTTTGAAAGTGGCTGCTCTAGAGCCAATCAACTTACTATTCAGACCACAATATCCTACTATCAGCTTACAAAAAGTCCCATGGAATTATGGAGAAGCTGAAGGATCCACCTCTCATACAACTGTTGCAGTGTCAAAGGAGAATCCACTGTATCTTTTCCAACGAGTGATGAAGCCCACCATCAAATCAAAGGGGAAAATTCCCATGGAGAAGATTGAAAAATTCCTTCGTACTATGGGTCATATTGAAGCCAAGGTGGTTTTAAGCTTAAGAGAAGCTCCACATCAAATTTCAATACTGAACTTGGTTTTAACTTCTGAAGATTACAGGAAGATCTTACTAAAGGTTTTGGAAGAAGCCCACTTGCCGAAATCAGTGGATGTGGAGAAATTTCAATATTTGGTTGATTACATTTTTAACAAGAATGTGATATCTTTCACTGATAATGACATCCTACCCGAAGGGACTGGTTATTGCAAGCTATTACACATTACGGTTTTATCATCCGGATACATGCTAGCTGGAGTCTTGATAGATGGAGGTTCGTCTCTGAATATCTGTCCTTACGCTACGTTGGTGAAGATGAATGTCAATCTCAACTGGATCTGAAGCAGCCATACGGTTATTAAAGCTTTTGATGGATCCCGTCGGAATTCAGTCGGAGAGATTGAGCTGCCAATTGAGATTGGTCCCTATACATTCTATGTATCTTTTCACGTGCTCAAAATAGTGTAAGATCCCAACTTTTATAAATAAAGATGAATTTTCTAAAAATATCATTTTTGAATATTATGGAGTTAATTTGATATAATCTTATAGTTGTGGGTAATATTTATAAATTTTGCAAAGTACGCAAGTTGTTATATAATATTCGATTGGTCGGGGAATATTCGTTTTAACAGGGAATATTCGTACAACGACACAATCATTGGTGGACCCCACAACGGAATTATTGTCGGATTGAGAAAACGACAAAAATATTTTATTAAAAATAACGGCAGAAGTTTTACCATTGATACTGTTGAACTACTCGGTAGTAAAAGTACAGTAATACGTGTGGTTACATAGTAGCACACGGTATTGATTATTAATGCTTATATGAGAAGTCACTCAGTTTGATTCAATTATTGTCAGTTAATAATATGAATTATTTAGCGATAATGACGTTTTGTTTTATTCGTATTATTAACGTAATAAAACAGAAACATCTTTTTGTATAAAACAGAATACTTTATTAAAGTTATTCTATAAATAGAATATATTATATTTTATTTAAAAATTTTTTCTTTAAATATGGACCGTCAGATTAAAGTAATCAATATGGACCGTTCATGGATTAGTTACTATGCATTCTATTTTTCTATAAATAGCAGCTCATTCCTTCATTATTTCTTACGAATTCACTGAACTCTAGAGAGAGAAACTATAGAGAGAAACTAGAGAAAGATAAGAAGAGTATTCTGCTACTTAACTACTTCCTTATTTAAGCTCTTCTTTAAAACGGTAAGGGGTGTTATTCTTTCTTATTCATGAAGAGAACTGTTGTTATTCCATTTCTTATTATTCTGTTGGAATAACCTGTATACGCGGTCTACCCTATACTTGGTGGCATTCTTCTATTATTCTGTTGGAACATCCTGTCTGTGTGTTTTACACCGGACCTGGTTCCGTTTTTATTATTATTCTGTTGTAACATCCTGTCTGTGTGTTTTACACCGGACCTGGTTCCGTTTTTATTATTATTCTGTTGGAACATCCTGTCTGTGTGTTTTACACCGGACCTGGTTCCGTCTTGTTATTATTCTGTTGGAACATCCTGTCTGTGTGTTTTACACCGGACCTGGTTCCATTATTTATTATTCTGTCGAAATATCTTGTCTGTGCGTTTACGCATGACCTGGTTCCATTATTTATTATTCTGTTGGAATAACCTGTCTGTGCGGTCTATCGCATGCCGGGTGATTTCTTTTGTTATTCCATTATTTATTATACTCAGTTGGTTAAGTTTTGACTTCTATACTCCATGAAATTTGTGGAATATCCTTGATAATTGCAGTTCATCCAGTATCTTTTCATGAAAATATTCTTCTAAGTATTCTTGAATTTTACTCCACAAAGCAGTATCATGTTGACAATTTGGACGTTGTTAATTCTTGGATAAATTAATTCTTGAACTTGTTTTATTGAATTCTTATATCATTGTCATCATCCTCATGTTTATAAAATGTTGAAAGTCATCTGTGACCTGTAGTGCATAGATGGACTTGGTATGATTATGACCAGGGATTATTCCGTATAATCATGACCGTAATGTTACAAATGATGTCGTAAAAGTCCTCATTGGCCCGTAGTGCATTGATGGACAGTTGTTGGCATGATCATGACCATTAATGAATACACGAATATCCTTGGCCGTAGTGCAGGGGTGATTCGATGATGTGGATTATTTTATTAAGTTGAGTCCCAGCGATAACAGTGTTGAAAAACTTTTTAAATCATAAAAGATAGTAGATTTTATTTTCTACTTGACTCTTTTAATGGATTGTTTGTTCCGCTACAGTTAAACTTGATGTCTATTATATTTTATCAGTTTAACATTGTTGAAGGCTAATGATAATTTATTCTGCATTATCTTAGTCATAATATTTCTTACTGGGCTAGTTGAGCTCACCCTTTCTTTCACTGTTCTCTTCAGGAACTGAGAACGTAGCTGGGGCAAGTCGGGGAACGGAGTGATGGTTCGAATGATAGTATTAGTTAGTAGTCCTCACTATTCTATGTAATAGTGTGTTAATAAATGTAATGAGGACTCCTTTTGAGTATGAATACTCTCTAGAAGATAATATTTGTATTCAAACTTGCAGTTTATGTTTTGTCGTATTGTACACGATAATTGTATTAGTAAGTTGTATTTGTATTCAGTACCATGTATCTGGCGACCCAAGATGGGTGATGTATACCTAATTTTGGGGGCGTCACAGTTGGTATCAGAGCTTAGGGATATGATCCCTGGCTAAGATGTGAGAATAGAACTGGGAGGGGAGAGACGGGGAATTCCTTCGCTAGTATGACCTACCTAAGTTTATTTGCATGATATTTAATTGGTCGGTCATAATATAAGGATAATATATGACATATCAATTAACTTTTATTTTGTGGCAGTATCTGAAAATGGCATCTGAGAATGTTGAGAATAGCAATGGAGCACAGGCGACTGTTGATTCACCACATATCAATAATCAGGATACTGTGCATCAGGAAGGTGACAATCCTCATGCAAACAACAATACTGACCAGATGATGAACGATGGAATGTTCAGAAACTTTATGCAGTTCATGCAACAGCAGCCGAGAGCGGCTCCTGTCCAAAATATAGGTGGAAACACTGAAAACTCTCGGACGGTCACCGCTAAACAGTTCAAGGAGCTGGGACCACCAAAGTTTAAGGGAAAGCCAAAACCACTTATAGCGGAAACATGGATAAAGCAGATTATCAAGATATTTGATGTCTTGGGATGCTCCGAGGAGCAAAAAGTTCCCTTTGCCGCCTTTATGTTGCGAGGAGAGGCAGATTACTGGTGGAAATCGATTAAGCGTACTCAACCTGCCGCACTTAAGATGTCTTGGGAGAAGTTCCAAGAGCTGTTCAATGACAAATACTTTCCCGAAAGTGTTCGTCACATGAAGGAGGTGGAGTTCATCAAATTGGAGCAGAATAATATGACCGTGTCGCAGTATGAGGCTAAATTTGCTGAGTTGTCCCGGTTTGCGTCCCACTTGGTGGATAATGAAGAGCGAATGACGCGAATGTTTTTGCGAGGTTTGAAACCTGAGATACGTCAACATCTTATTTCTCATAAATTGCGTTTGTATTCAGATGTTGTGAATAGGGCTCAGTTAGTGGAGCGCGATAACGAGTCAACGCAACCAAAAGAGAGCAGTCGGCAAAATGATAATACCAGTGAGAGCAGTCATCGAAGCGGTGACAACAAGCGTAGAGGGAATCAACATGCCAGAAATGGTAACCACTTTGGTGGTAATCAGGGCCAAAACATTAAGAATGGTCATTTCAAGAAGAGGAGATTTAACAATGATGGAAAGACGTCAGCACCAGCACCCATTGTTAAGGAAGGAGAACGACCACCTATCATATGTTTCAAATGCGGAGGGGAGGGGCACATCAGTCCAAACTGCGCGATGCCATCTAAAGCATGTTATAATTGTGGAAGAGAAGGTCATTTAGCTCGATTTTGTCGTTTACCAAAAACAAGTTCAGCCAAGATGGAGACACCAAAGGCCGTCCCAGAAAAGTCAAAACCGGTAGTGCAAGGGAGAGCGTTTGTTGTGACCTCCCAGAAAGCAAGGAACCCGAATGAGGTCATCACGGGTAAGCTTATCATAAACTCTAACGAAGTCTATACTTTATTTGATACCGGTTCTACCCATTCTTTTATTTCTCCTACTTGCGCTCATCGATTAAATTTGACTCCGGAGAAATTAGACTTTGATTTATCTGTTGAAACTCCATTGGGAGAAACCTTCATTACATCCACGGTTTATAAGTCTTGTTTGGTTCAAGTTGGTACCCACACATTACCTGTCGATCTGATTTCATTAAAAATACTTGCATTTGACGTGATTTTAGGGATTGATTGATTAACTACTCATCATGCAAAAATTGATTGTTTTCGTAAGGTTGTTAGCTTTCATATTCCTAATCGACCTATTATGCGAATTCAAGCAACCAAACCATTAAAATCAATCGCTGTCATCTCAAGCCATAGAGCTATTCGTTTATTGAAAAATGGATGTCAAGCTTTCTTAGCTCATGTCACGGATCTAAACAAAAATACGTCAGTTTTGAATGATATTTCTATTGTTAATAAATTCCCTGACGTATTCCCTGAAGAACTTCCTAGCCTACCCCCAGAGCGTGAAATTGAATTTTGTATCGACCTTGAACCCGGTACAAAACCCATTTCCAAAGCCCCATTCGAATGGCTCCTATTGAACTTCAGGAGTTAAAGATCCAACTGCAGGAATTGTTAGACATTGGCTTTATTCGTCCTACTACTTCTCCTTGGGGTGCTCCTGTGCTATTCGTGAAGAAGAAAGATGGAAGTATGCGACTTTGTATTGATTATCGGGAGTTGAATCATGTCACCATCAAAAAAAGGTACCCATTGCCACGTATTGATGACCTGTTTGACCAGTTGCAAGGAGCACAATTCTTTTCAAAGATCGATCTTCATTCTGGATATCATCAGCTGAAGGTTAGAACTGAGGATATTCCAAAGACGACTTTCAGAACTCGGTACGGGCATTACGAATTCCTAATCATGTCCTTTGGATTGACTAATGCTCCTGCTGCCTTCATGGATATGATGAACCGGGTATTCAAGAAATATTTGGATCACTTTGTGGTCGTCTTTATTGATGACATCCTTATTTATTCCAAAAGCCGTGAAGATCATGAGCAACACATGAGGCTGGTACTCCAAAAGCTTCGTGAATACAAGCTTTATGCCAAGTTTAAGAAATGCGAGTTCTGGTTGGAGGACGTAGCATTTCTTGGGCACGTAGTATCAAGTCATGGAATATCGGTTGACCCGGCAAAGATTGAAGCTAAAAGCTGGGAGCAACCTCAATCAGTGACCGAAGTACGTAGCTTTCTTGGTTTAGCTGGTTATTATCGGAGATTCGTAGAAGGATTTTCTCGAATCGCTACTCCATTAACTCAGCTGACTCGGAAAGATGCAAAGTTTAGTTGGAGCAAAGAATGTGAGAAGAGTTTTCAAGAACTCAAGAGGAGACTCATTTCAGCACCTGTTCTAACAATACCATTTGGTTTGGAGGGATTTGTCATCTACAGTGATGCTTCGAGCAAAGGGTTGGGATGCGTTCTCATGCAACATGGAAAAGTCATAGCCTATGCATCAAGACAACTCAAGGAATATGAGAGGAATTATCTTACTCATGATCTAGAGTTGGCAGCTGTTGTCTTTGCACTTAAAATTTGGAGGCATTACTTGTATGGGGAGAAGGTGGAGATCTTTACGGATCATAAAAGCCTCAAATATTTCTTCACTTAAAAGGAACTCAACATGCGACAACGACGTTGGCTTGGATTGTTGAAAGATTATGATCATACCATTCAATACCATCCTGGAAAAGCGAACGTGGTAGCTGACGCATTGAGTAGAAGATCATATGCAAGTACGAGTGCGATATTGTCAACACAAAGGCCCATTTTGTGCGACTTGCAAAGGATGGAGATAGAGTTAAAGACTCCTGAGACCCATGCGATGATGACGAATATACGAGTAGAACCAACTTTAATCGATAAAGTTAAAGTTGCTCAAGCTACAGACCTGGAGCTGATGCGTATAAGGAAGAAAGTGCAAGAAGGTGCTATGCCGGAAGCAAGAATCGATGAAGAAGGAATACTTCGAGTCAACTCCAGACTTTGTGTTCCTAACAACCCTGATTTAAAGTATGAAATTATGATGGAGGCGCACAACACACCGTTTGCAATCCATCCTGGAAGTACCAAAATGTATCATGATCTTCGTCATACATTTTGGTGGAGCAATATGAAGAGAGAGATAGCACTGTTTATCTCAAGGTGTCTAACTTGTCAACGAGTCAAAGCGGAGCATCAAGTACCAAAAGGTCCATTGCAACCACTTGAAATTCCAGAATGGAAGTGGGAGCACATTACCATGGATTTCGTTACTGGTCTTCCTAGGGTTTCTCAAGGTATTGATGCGATTTGGGTCATTGTTGATAGATTGACCAAGTCTGCTCATTTCTTACCGATACGAGAAACTTATACACTTGAACGTCTTGCTCGTATGTACATAAACGAGATTGTAAGACTGCATGGTATGCCAGTATCCATAGTTTCTGATCGAGACCCAAGATTCACTTCACGATTTTGGGTTAGTTTACAAAAAGCTATGGGCACAGATTTACGATTTAGTTCGGCATATCATCCTTAGACGGACGGACAATCAGAGAGGACTATTCAAACTCTAGAAGATTTATTAAGACTCTGTGTCCTTGACTTCAAGGGAAGTTGGGACAAGTTCTTACCATTGGTGGAGTTTTCCTACAACAACAGTTATCAAGCAAGTATTGACATGGCTCCATTCGAAGCATTGTATGGAAGAAAATGTCGTTCTCCAGTATGCTGGGATGAGATGGGTGAAGCAACGTTGTTGGGACCGGAGTTGGTACGTATGACTACAGAAAAGATTCAAACGATCCGACAACGTATAAAAACCTCACAAGATTGACAAAAGAGTTATGCTGATCTTCATCGAAAGGACGTCAAATTTGATGTAGGAGACCATGTGTTCTTACGTGTTGCTCCATGGAAAGGAGTTACGAGATTTGAAAAGAGAGGAAAGCTCAATCCTCGATTTATCGGTCCATTTTTAATCCTCGATCGAGTAGGAACTGTGGCTTATAGACTCGCTTTACCGCCAAGTATGTCTCGTGTTCATAACGTTTTTCACATATCCATGTTACGCAAATATGTGGAAGACCCGAACCACATTATTGAGTTAGAACCGGACGAAATAGCGGAGGATTTGACGTATGAAGAAGTTCCTGTTCAAATCTTGGATAAGAAGGAACATATTCTACGCTCAAAGGTTATACCTCAAGTCAAAGTTTTGTGGAGAAACCACGATATTGAGGAAATGACTTGGGAGTTAGAATCTGAAATGAAATCAAGGTATCCTTACCTCTTCGACATACCAGGTACGTACCCTAATTTCGAGGGCAAAATTTCATAAGAAGGGGAGGTTGTAAGACTTCAACTTTTATAAATAAAGATGAATTTTCTAAAAATATCATTTTTGAATATTATAAAGTTAATTTGATATAATCTTATAGTTGTGGGTAATATTTATAAATTTTGCAAAGTACGCAAGTTGTTATATAATATTCGATTGGTCGGAGAATATTCGTTTTAACAGGAAATATTCGTACAACGGCACAATCATTGGTGGACCCCACAACGGAATTATTGTCGGATTGAGAAAATGACAAAAATATTTTATTAAAAATAACGGCGGAAGTTTTACCATTGATACTGTTGAACTACTCGGTAGTAAAAGTACAGTAATACGTGTGGTTGCATAGTAGCACACGGTATTGATTATTAATGCTTATATGAGAAGTCACTCAGTTTGATTCAATTATTGTCAGTTAATAATATGAATTATTTAGCGATAATGACGTTTTGTTTTATTCGTATTATTAACGTAATAAAACAGAAACATCTTTTTATATAAAACAGAATACTTTATTAAAGTTATTCTATAAATAGAATATATTATATTTTATTTAAAAATTTTTCTTTAAATATGGACCGTCAGATTAAAGTAATCAATATGGACCGTTCATGGATTAGTTACTATGCATTCTATTTTTCTATAAATAGCAGCTCATTCCTTCATTATTTCTTACGAATTCACTGAACTCTAGAGAGAGAAACTATAGAGAGAAACTAGAGAAAGAGAAGAAGAGTATTCTGCTACTTAACTACTTCCTTATTTAAGCTCTTCTTTAAAACGGTAAGGGGTGTTATTCTTTCTTATTCATGAAGAGAACTGTTGTTATTCCATTTCTTATTATTCTGTTGGAATAACCTGTATACGCGGTCTACCCTATACTTGGTGGCATTCTTCTATTATTCTGTTGGAACATCCTGTCTGTGTGTTTTACACCGGACCTGGTTCCGTTTTTATTATTATTCTGTTGTAACATCCTGTCTGTGTGTTTTACACCGGACCTGGTTCCGTTTTTATTATTATTCTGTTGGAACATCCTGTCTGTGTGTTTTACACCGGACCTGGTTCCGTCTTGTTATTATTCTGTTGGAACATCCTGTCTGTGTGTTTTACACCGGACCTGGTTCCATTATTTATTATTCTGTCGAAATATCTTGTCTGTGCGTTTACGCCTGACCTGGTTCCATTATTTATTATTCTGTTGGAATAACCTGTCTGTGCGGTCTATCGCATGCCGGGTGATTTCTTTTGTTATTCCATTATTTATTATACTCAGTTGGTTAAGTTTTGACTTCTATACTCCATGAAATTTGTGGAATATCCTTGATAATTGCAGTTCATCCAGTATCTTTTCATGAAAATATTCTTCTAAGTATTCTTGAATTTTACTCCACAAAGCAGTATCATGTTGACAATTTGGACGTTGTTAATTCTTGGATAAATTAATTCTTGAACTTGTTTTATTGAATTCTTATATCATTGTCATCATCCTCATGTTTATAAAATGTTGAAAGTCATCTGTGGCCTGTAGTGCATAGATGGACTTGGTATGATTATGACCATGGATTATTCCGTATAATCATGACCGTAATGTTACAAATGATGTGGTAAAAGTCCTCATTGGCCCGTAGTGCATTGATGGATAGTTGTTGGCATGATCATGACCATTAATGAATACACGAATATCCTTGGCCGTAGTGCAGGGGTGATTCGATGATGTGGATTATTTTATTAAGCTGAGTCCCAGCGATAACAGTGTTGAAAAACTTTTTAAATCATAAAAGATAGTAGATTTTATTTTCTACTTGACTCTTTTAATGGATTGTTTGTTCCGCTACAGTTAAACTTGATGTCTATTATATTTTATCAGTTTAACATTGTTGAAGGCTAATGATAATTTATTCTGCATTATCTTAGTCATAATATTTCTTACTGGGCTAGTTGAGCTCACCCTTTCTTTCACTGTTCTCTTCAGGAACTGAGAACGTAGCTGGGGCAAGTCGGGGAACGGAGTGATGGTTCGAATGATAGTATTAGTTAGTAGTCCTCACTATTCTATGTAATAGTGTGTTAATAAATGTAATGAGGACTCCTTTTGAGTATGAATACTCTCTAGAAGATAATATTTGTATTCAAACTTGCAGTTAATGTTTTGTCGTATTGTACACGACAATTGTATTAGTAAGTTGTATTTGTATTCAGTACCATGTATCTGGCGACCCAAGATGGGTGATGTATACCTAATTTTGGGGGCGTCACAAATAGATTCAGGATACAACCTGCTATTGGGAAGACCATGGATTAATATGGCTGGGGCTGTCCCCTCCACTCTTCATCAGCAACTTAAATACATTATCAACAATAGCCTAGTCACGGTCAACGCTGAACCGAAATGTCCTAAACATGGTGGCATACCACTGATCAACTTTAATTCAGATGTTTAGCCGGTCAGTTTCCATACCTTGGAAGTGAGCAACACTCAATACCATTCCATTGGGACGCCATTTCCCGTACCCAAGATTTCTGCCGAAGTGATGGCAGCTACTCAAGAAATGATGTCATTGGGACACCAGCTGGGGCAAGGGTTGGGTAAAAATAATCAGGACATTAAGCATCCGATTCAAATGATCAATCAAACTGGGACAGCCGGACTAGGCTATTCTGCCAGTTCCAGTTACAGGAATCCACATAAGCACAAGCAGATTCCTCCAGCTTTAGCTACACGACGATTATCTCCACCTGTAAATCCAGAGTCCGCACAACCTCTGGTAAAGGTGCCATCCAACATAATGGCTATGTTATTTCCCAAACCGATACCGGTAAAGGAGAAGGAAGTCTTTGTTCCAGATCCTAAGGTGGAAGAAGAGGAACAAAGAATTAAACAAGACATCGTCAGAATGATGTCAGGCATACACATCATTGTCCATGATGAACATACAAACAGATACACCCCAGACGATGATTACCCAAACATAATGGTAATCATTCGGGAGAAGGAGGACGATGACAGCCCCTCCATCATTGCAATCCACCAGGACTTTGCTCTTGCCAATTGAAGCAGCACTCCTTGCATTGGTCATCAAGGGTAAAACGGGCATGACCTCTTTCTTCCCTGTAGATATCATAACTGCTTACTTTGCTGTACAGTATTAGCAGTTATTTTGTCAGTACATGCTAACACTTTGTATGATTAAACAGTTTCACATATTAAATGAAAGCATATTTTGTTTCAGGACACTGAACTTAGATGTGCATGTACTTGCTGATAAGATGCCTCTTCTCCACAAGGATTATAACTTGGATGAAAAGTTAGACTCAAACTTGATGGAAATACAAGAGGACATTGAGGTGCCTCAGGAGATCAAAGAATGGGTTGAAGACAAACCTAAACCCAACCTTGATCAAACCACCTCCTTCTATCTCAGAACCTTAGAAAGCCCTAAGTTAATCCAGATTGGATCAGACCTTACTCCAAACCAGAGGAATGACATGGTTACACTACTAACCCAATTCCAGCATGTGTTTGCATGGTCTCATGAAGACATGGTGGGTTGTCCACTGACATTGTCCTTCATCGCCTCCCCATTAAAGAGGGATTCAAGCCAGTCAAGCAGAAGCTCAGGTGATTGAAACCTGAGTGGAGTTTAAAGGTGAAAGAAGAAAATGTGAAACAATTTCAAGCTGGTATTATCATGTTGTCCACATATCCTGAATGAATATCCAACATTGTTCCCATGCCTAAGCCTGGAGAAAAGGTGCGAGTTTGCGTGGATTATCGGGATTTGAATAAAGCTTGCCTTAAAGATAGCTTTCCCGTGCCATTTATCCACATTCTCATTTACAATACTGCTCAATACGGCATGTACTCCTTTGCTGATTGCTTTGCGAGGTACCATCATATCATGGTTGCTGAGGAAGATCGTGTGAAAACTGCTTTCATCATGCCTTGGGGAACCTTTTGCTATATACGGTTGTCTTTTGGCCTCATCAATGCCGGAGCCACCTATCAGCGAGCTGTGATGGCTCTTTTCCACGACTTAATGCACATAGAGATAGAGATCTACGTGGATGACATCGTTGTCAAGTCCCGAAGGGAGGAAGACCACTTAGACCATCTCAGAAAGCTCTTCAACAGGTTGCGTAAGTACAACTTGAAGTTGAATCCAGCCAAGTGCGCCTTTGGCGTTAAATCAGGCAAGTTGCTAAGATTTCTAATAAGCCACAAAGGGATTGAGCTGGATCCCACCAAAATCCAGGCCATTACGAAAATGCCCATTCCTCAGACAGAGAAGGAAATACGGGGATTTTTAGGAAGAATCAACTTCATTAGCATGTTAATCTCTCAACTCACAGCAACCTGTGATCCCATCTTCAAATTGTTAAGGAAGAACTCTTCCATGAAATGGAATGATGAATGCCAGAAAGTCTTCCTTACAATCAAAGAGCAACTAGTCAAAGCTCCCATTTTGGTACCACCCAGGGATAATGTTCCCCTGTTCATGTACCTGTTCATAAGTGACAATGCCATAGGCTGCATGCTGGGTCAGAAAGACTATAGAGGCCAAGAACGAGCTATCTATTACCTCAGCAAAAGATTCAGCAGCTGTGAACACACGTACACTCTGATTGAGAAGACTTGTTGTGCGTTAGTATGGGCTTCTATGAGGTTATGGCATTACCTCTATGGTCACATAACCCATCTCATATCCCGATTGGATTCTCTCAAGTACGTGTTCTATAAACCCATGCTGAACTGCCGACTGTCCAGATGGCAGTTGATTCTACGACAATTTAACATCATTTACGTGACGCAGAAGTCCATCAAAGGTCAAGGAATTGTAGATCAACTAGCCGCCGCACCTTCAGGGGATTTCAAACCCTTGGAAGCATACTTCCCCGATGAAGGGGTAATGGCAATTCAGCAACACCATCAGTATGATTCATGCCGTACATGAAAAATGTATTTCGATGGACCTGTTAATATGGAAGGTTCTGGATCTGGAGCAGTTCAAGTATCCAGTACGGGGGAACAGTATCCCGTCGCCGTCAAATTGCAGTTTGTCAGCACCAACAACACAGCTGAGTATGAAGGCTGTATCATGGGGCTAAAACTTGCCCATTCAATGGGCATCAGGCAGTTAACTGTCTTTGGGGATTCGGAGTTGGTAGTTAAACAATCCATGGGAATCTATCAAACCAAAGAGCTACATTTACCGCCCTACCATCGGTAAGTTTTACAGATGGCTTCAGAGTTTGAAGAGATCTCTTTTCTACATATTCCTCGTAATAGGAATGACTTCGCAGACGCGCTAGAAACTTTAGCATCCTTGATTCACATACCTGATAAGGAACACATGTCAAGCGTCACATTTGCCCTGCAAAAGGCACCAGCCTATGGGAACTATGTTGGAGAAGTATTAGATGAGCTACCTCCCATCCAGCATCCTTGGTATCAGCACATCAAGGAGTACTTACAAGATGGATCTACACTCGCTGAGGCGAGCCTGACTGAGAAAAGGTGAATCCATCGACTTGCTATGAAATTCTACCTGAGTAGAGATGCACTCTACAAAAGAGATGCAGGATCAGGTCTCCTCAGATGTCTGGACAAGGACCAAGCTCAGAGACTCATGGATGAGGTCCATAGTGGAGTATGTGGCCCACACATGAGCGGCCCCCTACTTGTTAAGAAGATCCTCAGAACAGGACATTACTGGCTCTCTCTCAAGGCTGACTGCAATGACCACGTCAGGAGATGTTATCAGTGCCAAATTCATTGGAATGTTATCCACACCCATCCGAGTGAGCTCCACAATATGAGTTCGCCTTGGCCCTTCTCAATGTAGGGAATGGACGTGATCGGCCCTATCTAGCCCAAAGCCAATAATGGACATTGGTTTATCTTCACCATGATCAACTACTTCACCAAGTGGGTAGAAGTAGCCTCCTTCCCTAGGGTTCCCAAAGAAGTCATCATTGCTTTCATAAAAAATAATGTCATCTGTCGATATAGACAACCAGAGGTAATTGTATCAGACAATGCTAAGAACCTCAACAACAAAATGATGGAGGAGTTATGCAGTAAATTCCATATCAAACACCTTAACTCCGTCATCTACCGTCCAAAGATGAATGGTGCTGTTGAAGCGGCTAACAAAAATATCAAGAAGATCATGCAAAGGATGTCTGCTAATCACAAAGGATGGCCTGACTTATTACTTTTTACTCTGTTAGCCTACAAAACATCAATGCACACTTCAACTGGGGCAACCCCCTACGCATTAACCTATGGGATGGAAGCAGTGCTCCCCATTGAAGTGGAAATGGAATCCCTCAGAGTGTTTGATAGACGCTCAGCTTGATGAAGACTAATGGATACAAGACATGTATCATTAATTGTCTCTAATAGACGAAAGACGAACCGCAGCTATCTTCCATGGTCAATTATATCAACAAAGGATCGCCAGATCCTACAACAAAAAAGTCCGGCTACGGCAGTTTAAACAACATGACTTGGTTTTAAAGAATATCATTAACAATTAAGATCAGTCTAAGGGAATATTCGCTCCTAACTGGGAAGGCCCATTTGTTGTCAAGGAGGTATTGACAGGAGGTGCTCTCAGATTGCAGGAAATGGACGACGATGAATTTTCTCAACTCATCAACTCGGAAACCGTGAAACGGTACTATGTCTGAAGTTACCATCAAGAAAAAATCCTGGTGTTGGATCATCAGATCACCAGTCATTCCGGTTCTTTAACCCTTCACTATATACAACTCTTTTCCACGCTGCGCCCCTTAGGGAAACACACTTTTCAAGCCAGCAGCCTGGTTTTCAGATCGCCAGATCCTTTTCTCTCCACTTGGTTTGTTAACCCTTACTCAACTTCGGTTATCCCATTAAGGATTGAACCTTTCACACTTGAAGTTTGTCCCCAAACATGGGATTAAACTTTTCACACCTGCAATTTATCCTTAACTTAGGATTAAACTTTCTTCCCCCCTGCAGTTTGTCCTCCGCATAGGATCAAACTTTTCGTTGGCTACAAATCGTCCTGAGGGGTGAACTACATCAACCTGATCTCCTTGATACACGAGAGTACGTAGGCAACCATTTTATATGACCCGGTTACAATAAAACAAAAACACTTTTACACCTTTTTCATTACAAAAAAAAAACAACAAAAATACTTCTACACCCTTCTCATTACAAAAGCAAAAACAACAAAAACATTCCTACACCCTTTTTTGCCACAAATAGCGTTGGACCTCTTACACCAGGTTCGAACTAAGTAGACCTGATCTCCTCTTCAATAGGAGTACGTAGGCAGCCATTTATGGTTCGGTCTAACCCCCTACCGAAACACAAACACTTGTCAGCGATACTGGGATCATCCTTCAATCCATTACATTTCATCGGTTTCAGACCAACGGGATGGAACTACCTGACCTCCCCCTAAATAGGAGACTCGGCGACCATCTAAGCTGCGGTTGTACCTCGAAGAGAAATACCAATCTATAAGAGATAGAATTAACTAGGCTCCTCCTAAATAGGAATACTGGTGACCATATATGGTGCGGTCAATCTCAGAGAGGAAAGCCACACTCCTCTCCACATTTCCATACAAAAACCAGTCCCAAGACACCAAAGATGGTAGGGATACACACAGATCAATGATCCATTCTGAACTGTCCAGAGACAACTCAATGTCCATCCATCAAGGAAGAATTCAGAATATATCAAGATCACAAGCCCTGAAGAAACAGGTAAAATATCAAGCAAGTATCCAGACATATCTAAAAGGGAAGTGATCAAAAATATATTTCCCTGCTATATATAATATTGTTTGATATATACAATATGAACTGTACATGACAAAATGGCTAAGCTAGTCTGTGCAGGAAAATACAAGCCCATCTACAAATCAGTGTATATGCGAGCTATCAAACCCAATATGTCATCCCTCTCAGAAGAAGGAGGTAACGCTGTGGTCTCCTGTACAAGGGTATCCACATGAGCTAACAGATCTATAACCATCTGCATGGTGACACTATGTTCATCAATATATGCACTCATCTCTGCGATCATGCCAGTAGTAAGGGACCTCACTGTGATACTATCTGTGACGGCTACATCCCAGGCAGATATGGCGCTATCCCTCTTAACTATCACGGCATCTCTGGCTGATCTGGCTTCATCCCGCTCAACAACAGTGGCATCTCTATGAGCTAATGCCTCGTCTATCTCTAACAGAGCTGCATCTCTCCCATCAAAAGCTATCAACATCAGGGCTCTAGCCTGATCTTTCTCAAAGGTCATCAGATGAAGACTCTGCTCAAAGTACTGTGCTGAATGCTGTATCACAACTGTGCTAGTACTGGGAGAATCTAAAGGAGATGCTGGCAACCCAGTAAATGGCTCCTCCTCGGTGGGAGAATCAATGTCCTCCATAGGCTCTCCACTATCTGAATCAATACCTGACACTGTGGATACTGCCACAATCGATGAAGTCTTTATCTCCATCCAAGCAGAATACTCTGGTGAACAACCCGGATGGCTAATAAAAAAAGCAGCTATATCACGCTGATCCTAACAAGCATACACTCGGGATCAGTCCTCTGTTGATAGATGGCGAGAAGCTAAACGTTAACCTAGAGCCCCATCAAAAGGATGAAAGTTCTGGAACTGGTCAAACTGTGACATCACGGTCAGCGGGTGGTAAGTAGTCATGACCCTCAAACTAGCCAGAGGGAGATAATCCATACCCGGAGCATGAGTAATGAAGCTATAGGGTGAATTGATCCCTGTACACGGCAAGATAGCAAATGGATCTCCGGTCCCAGCTAGGAAAATGGACCAAGATGTAGGATCTGTACACTCTATAGGCTGGAAGGAATATGACATAGCTATCTCATGGGTGAAGCAGTACCCGTGTCGACAGAAAGTGCCAATCGGTCTCAAGTGTGACATAAACCACACGTATAGCATGACCAAACTACCTGTGAATACCCCTGCAGGGTAAGTGCTGCAGAACGTGGCCGACCTCAGCGTCTCCGCCACAATCATCGAATGATGGTACGACCCTCCCTGAGAGCTCTCACTATCATGATAACACCGATATCCAACTCATCCATATATCGTGGCATGTATACATATGCCACTACACACATCAAGAATGCATCCACTCTAGCCAAATGCCACTGGTCCTCTAGTATGGAGAAATCACCAGAATGTTGAGCATAGCTGTCTAATGAGCCAAACCTATCTATCAGGAAACACTGGGATAATACATGGCTAGATGTAATCTCATCCTCTACTACTCTACGCCGTAGCCTGGTGAGGGTCATGAACTACCGGCGCATATCTCCGTTAGCCATGTGAGCGCAAGGTCTGTCTAAGGGCAAATTAGGGTTAGGCTCGGCGCCGTAGTGCCGGCTGAGCTTTGAGAAGTGGCGCCGCAACACGAGCTCGGAGCCTCAGGTACTGTTAGTTGGCGCCGCAGCACCAGAGATAACGAAGGGTTTGGCACCGCAGTGCCAGACCAAAGGGAAGAAGAGAGAGAGACGTGGGTCGCGCCGCAGCGTGAGGGAAAGGTAGGGGCACGGCGCCGCAGCGCCGGTGCATGGTAAGGCCTAGAAATGAGATTTTAAGTGCTCAATTACCGGGGGATGTGCAAGAAAGAAGTAGGAACATATAGTTCACCTAAAATAACACTTAAGCAAGTGAGTTAAACCTTTAGTGAAGGTTGAACGAAAGGATTTAACGAAATTAAAAGATGAAGAATGTAAATGCTAGATTACGTAACCGATGTCTGGGGACCGTAGTCATAATGAACGAACGTGAGGTATTGGTATGGTTATGATTCCTTAGACGTTGAGTAATGAAGGTAATGAATAACATTTTGATGTTATGTCATAAATGAGAGTTAAGTGTAAAGTGTATAGACGCTTTGATTGCAACGTAGTTGCAATGAATGATCGGTTTTAGTGTACAACGAACCGTATGACTTTGACATTAAGAAAAAAGAATGAACATGGGGTTCATGGGTTGGATAACGAATGAAAGCGATTAAAACCTTGAGTAAAGGTTGAATGAGAGGTTTAGGGATGAACAATGTAAACGTCGAATACGTAAACGATTCTCGTGAATCGTATTCACGTTGGACGAACGTTCTAAGTGTACAATGGTTGTATAACTTGGATATTGACGAAAGTAGTAAGTAAGATATGAATTATCGTAAAAAGCCGTAGCAAATGGTTATAAGATTAATGAAAGTCCGAGGGTGAGTCGGATAGAGAATGTTAGATGAAAGGTAAGCGTTAAACACTTTAACCAACGTAAGGGTTGAGTGTACGTGAATATTAAACGAGCAGAACCTACACTCCGTGTATGGTTTAACCGTAAGGTAATAAAAATGTTGTTTAACCGTGAACGGTGAAGAAACTGAGTTAAAGATAATAACGTATAACGTTAAGAGGCCGAGTTAGTAGATATAACTTGGATAACGTTCCGAATCGAATGAACAGGACGTTGTAAGATATGAATAGGTTAATATAAAATGTTTAACGCTATGACCTCATATTATTGACATTGAACGATCGTTCTGAGTATACAAAAGACTGTACGATGGACGATAAAGAATGAATCCTGAGGTATGGCATTTAGTTGCCAGAAAATCGTAAGGAATAAGAATTTGACTTAATGAACATTATAGTTTAATGGTTCGGATAAGTTAAGAGAAGTTGGGTTGTGGTACAATCGTAACTTTGATGGTTGACATATGGGAGTTGGGCTAAACAATTCCTTCAGAGAGCGAAGATATATACGAAACTGGCAACCGATCTAACTCACTGTTTGGGCAGTGTAGATGAGATGGGAACTTGTTTGTTGGTTTTTTTGTGGGAAACTACTCAGAGTACCATATGGACTACTAGCAAAGAAGCGATGTGTGCTGAGTCCTAAAACAGTTATAAGAAAAAGATAAGAATGTAAATCATCAAAGATGATGAACGTTATGAGTAAGACATCTCCGAATGTCATGAAGTCGTAAGTCAGTAATGAAAGTTAGTCGCATAAACTTAAATTACAAAAACGCGAACCTTAAGAAGTAAAGTTAAGTAAACCAATGCGTAAGTCAAGTATATGACTAATTGGTGTACGTGTTATGTTCTTATGTGCTACATAGGAATTGGAATGAGCAGTTCAACGTAAACTATAAGTTGTAGCTATGCGTAAGGTAAGTTTCTTAACTTCATTCATATTCTAAATGAATGCTAGTTTCTTAAACTTCTCAGATGTTGGACTTGAGAAGTTCGGTATGTGTGTGAATTTGTGATATTTGTACAAGGTAGTAGAACGTATGAGGCATTGTGCCACAATGTGAACACTTGGTGTTTCTATGAGATGAACTGTTATGTGATTGAACTGTTCAATACAAGTATGTTCTGTTTATACATGAACCGTTATTGTTAAGTCTGTGCTAATGATTCTAGCCAGACAGGATATGTATGGAAAACAGGTAGAAGAATGAAAGTAGTATAAAGAGTATGTGATGAACATTGTAAGATGATAGGAATCGAGACTATTCCTATTATTCAAGTTGCTTCATAACCTTTATTCGGTTATCGAAGTTCTAAAGAATGTTTAAACTCTTGAAGTTGTTTGTTCAACTGTTATGACTTGCTGGGCAATTGAATGCTCACACTTGCTTTAAATGAAAAATATTTTCAGCGAATGACGTTAGAAAGAACTTAAGGATTCCGTAAAGAAAAAGCTGAGCGGTATCCAGACGAAGTGCCATTCAGTATATGAATGTGCGTGAAGAGCAAGTGAAGACTTGTAATATAGAATGATAGAATTAAACTATAGACTAGTTTAATGAACTGATATGTATCCTTGGTGGTGGATAAAAGTCACTCTTGTACGATGTAAAGAATAATGTAATTATCATTATTTGTAATGAAAGAGATTTTATGGGTTCCAGGACCTTGGATTTGAGAATATATGTTGTTATATTTAACTATATAATGACGTATGATTGGTAAGAAGTGGGACTGTGATGCACGGAGTCCGAGTCTAAAGGTAGACCGGATTTCGGGGCGTTACAGCAGCGCGACACAGTGAAGAAAGAATGGCACCGCAGCGCCGAAGACGGGGCTTGTGTACTGCAAACCCGCGCCGCAGTTCGAGTCCAAGAAGGGAAGCTGGCGCTGTAGCGCCAACCTTAAGGATTGTGTAGTAAGGAGAGTTTGTAAGTAAAGAAAGAAGGTAAACTAATTAGTAATGAACTAAAGCTTGAAGTAACATTGTTTAAGACATTGTTAAACCTTATGTATAATAACTAAAGGTTGAAGATAATTAATCAAACCTAAACGTAATGACAAGGCTAACTATAATGGAAAACCAGAACCAATAGTAACAAATCTAATACATGATTAGATTGAGAAGAAGGGTAAGATTCATTAGGAACCATGTATATTTATTCATGACCTAATGTGTTATGTTATGTGATCATCTACTGTAGAGATCTTAAAGACTTAAAGTGAACGTGTAATAACAGTAGCAGACACTGAAGGCAAGTGTTCTAACCCTTGTCTTAGTTCAATCTGGACAAGCTTTGTGATTCATGTATTCTTACGCATGAATTGATGTATGATAAAGTCGAAGCCAATTCTTTCGGCTAGACTTACGTTATGTTGGATTTCTTTTAATCTATCAAAGTACTGTCAATATTTTACAAAACTATGTTAGTGTGGTTTTCAAATGAAGACTGAGTATGCTAAAATGTTTTGTCGTCAAACGACAGGCACATGAGGTTGCCACAACTTAAATGTACATACGTTTAAAGAATGTAGTGTTGATCAACATAGAGTACTATAGGATGATCACCTAGACGTGCTCGTAAGTAATGCCGGACTTACGAACTTAGTGTCAGGTTATCCTTTTCAAAGAAAGTATAAAATGCTCAAGGTCTTGGACCAAGTTATATGTTTAATGAATGCTATTCATTATGAAACATTTTAAAGGAAAAGAAGTGCTATTTTGAATTATCAATAGTGAAAGTAGTATGCACACAAGCCAATCATGTTTGATGATAAAGCATATACTTTGTAACAATCTTATTCATTTATTAATAAAAAGTATTAATTTATTAAAGGCTTTTAATTATCTACATGATGCTGTTTTATAATATGTGATAAATATATAGTTTTAAGCAATGCTTTTAGAATAATGATGATGATCATTCTAATGAGATCTAAATTCTTAGAAAGCTTAAAACTAAAATAGTTTTTAATCGTTGGATTACCAAATTGGGGATTAGTGAATCCAGATAGATTGGTACATACGTTACTTGCTCATTGGATGAGGATGATTGATCTCATGATCATTTGTATGGAGACACTAAAGCAAATATGTAGGTGCTTATTAGAGAATAAGTTCACTGAACGTGGCTCGCTAAGGAATACCTAATGGAGTTTTACTTGTCTGTCAATAGGAATTCCTGTAGTGATAGTAGTTTAAGTGATCTTTTGACTTGAGATCATCATAGTATCTTATGTATGATGAGTTATACTTTGACTTATTCCTTAAGACCCTTAGGGTATATCAAAGGGTATGCCCTGTATGTTCGGGATGTTCATACTACATGCAAGAACGATATTATCATCCATCTTATCCACCTTAGGTGCAGAAAAGATTTCCCATGTTCGGGATGCTCATACTTACTCGGGAATCTGAACCAAAATAATCTGGTTGGATACAATAAAGTTCTATCTTGTTCAATAATATTTTTAAGTTTTTGTCTAACCAAATCAAATAGCTTAGACGGCTTTTAAGTCAACGTATACATACTGGAACCCAATAAGCATGTATCAACATGTGATTAAATACAATGATTATCCAAGTGGGGACACTTGTATAACCATAGTTAGAACTAACGAACAGAATAAGTATCTGTATTATGCACTAATACTGTGTTGATAAACAATTATCGAATAATTTAAGAACTTGTATGAATACAAAGATTGGATATATAATCAATAACAATAGAGTTAATAATCTGGCATAATAACATGATTCTGAAACTTTCTTACTCATGTCCATTGTATAAAGTAAATGCAAACTTAGGATACGTGCCTGAGCTGCTGCTTACAATAACGCAACTTAGATTAATCTTTTATATCGAAACCTATCATTAATAAGATCATTCGTTCGATTAGAATAATGTATCATAACACATAGTACTGCTATTTACAGTCAGCACATAATGTAATATTCCAGATTTTTTTATTTAATTTGAAATATTTATTTGAGTTATATAAGTATTTAATGGATATGTTTATTGTTGAATAAATAATTGTTCAATTTGAGTTGATGTGGTTTAGTTAATTATTTGTTGAATAAAAAATTAAATATTAAATATTAAATATTTATTTGTAATATTAAATATTTGTTGAATTATATAAGTATTTAATGGCAATTCGAGTTGATGTGGTTTAGTTAATTATTTGTGAATAAATAATTAAGTTAGAGAGCTAATAATGATTAAATGAATTATAGTATTTTAATTGGAATTTGTGATTTAAAATAAGGTGTTAGTTGGATTAAATAAAAATATAATCATAAAGAAATTATAGTTTTGTGATAATGATTTATGTGTTAAAGTAATTTAATAGATTAATATTTTAATTGATTATTTAATTAATTAGAAGTGTGACAAATAACCTTGTTATAAGGGAGTTACTAAAATAAATTAAGGGAGTGTAATTCAGTTTTGCCAAACAAGGCCTAATGCCTATTAAGTCTTTAATATAATTGTGTTTTACCAAACAAGGCATAATGATTAATTGATTATATTTTTAGTGGTTAGCCAAACAAGCCTTATGGCTTTTGATTTTCAAAACTCAAATAACTGATGTCAGTTATATGTTTTATATTTATATCATATAATCAATATATATTATACCTATATACGTTATATCATAAGACGTAAGATTAGAGGAGAGAGGTTAGAGAGAAGAAACGAAAAACTCAAAGAAGAAGAAAAGAAGAGAGGAAGAAAGGCTAGGGATTGGAGAAGAAGAAGCTTGAGAATAGAAAGGAATAGCCATCATCATCTTCTTCAAGGTATTTCTCCTATTTTCTAAGTTTTAAAGTTTAGTTTTTCTCTTCCCAAATTCTCTGTAGAATCCTTGTGTAAGGTTGAATTGTTGTTGTTATGTGGCTTTATATGATAAACTAGTGATGTTAAAACTATTCTCATAAGTTATAATTAATGAATTGATGATATGTATGTAATTTGTGAAGAAAACCTTTTTACAGAGAGTTTTTGTGAATAAGTATGGGTTAATTTAAAGGATTAATTGGGAGTTAATTAGTTGTTTAGTTGATAAATTGACCATTTAATTTGATAGAGTATGTATAATTATTGATAAAGATACTTTGAATTAATTGTTTTGGTTGAAAAACAAAAATTTACAGTGTTGATTTTCATTGAAATATCAAAAAGTGAGTTTTTATCAAAAATAGTGAAATTGGATGTTTTACATTTGTTGTTTATGTTGTTGTATGGGTAGAAACATGTTAGAAGTCTGCACAATATGTTTACATGAAGTCTATGTGTAAATTACATGTTAATTAGTCTATTAGATTGGAGCTTGTAGGCCAATTTGGCTTTTGTTCATACTGTTGCCGAGCTTGGTCGCCAGATTCTGGAGTCTGGCGCGACGTGGCCCAATAGTACGTTCGTGGCGCCGTAGAGCCATCGCCACGTCGTAATGCAGCTTCGTAGTTTATTTACCGCGCCGCAGCGTCATCCTCACGCCGCAGCGCGACCCACAGTGTAAACTATGGCGTCGCAGCGAGAGTTAGCAGAATGGTCTGACAGTGTACTTTTTTTACACGAAATTTTAAGAAAAGTTATGTGACGATAGTAGGACTGTAAAATGTGGATTTTAGTATTTCTATACTATGAATAATTATGTTATTAAAGATTAACTTGTGTTATAACTTGATTATGTGATTAAATAATCAAACCTACATGATGAATGTATTAGTTATGTGATAATGACTAACTATGTCATGATGACATATGTATATAGGATATTATGATTCAAATTATTCGGTTTAATCTACGAACAAGGCAAGTTTTCTAATCTATTATCTTGTTAATTCAATTACTGTTTTCAATTCGATTACAATATAATGATGTAAGTTATTCTGGAGCAAGTTATTCTTGTATTTAACTTGTTGTTTAGCATGCACAACTATATATACTAATGTCGATCATTTCTATCGCTCAAATTGCTGTGCATGCTTAGTGTTCAATTCTAATTAACCTTGGCTTAGTATTGTTCAAGCAAGGTAAGCTATAGTTATTCAAATTGTATGCTATTAGATTATTCCTAAAGCATGACTTTAGTCTACTATGATTGATTCAATCACGATTATTCTATAGTATAGTGTTATTGGTTTTATTCAACTACTCCTTAGTTGATGTTCGTTGAATTCCAAATTACCTTGAAAGCTTATCCAAACCAAACTTCCTTTGGTGCGGACTTGTACTCTGAATACTGAGATGAACAACCCTATTGTTATGATTGGGGGTTAACTTACGCATAGCGTTAAAATGTTTGTGCACAATACATTGTACGAAGGGCTGATCCCCCTAAGTACGAGGTCCTTATTGTCTTATGACTGTTAAAGTTGGAGTTGAAAGATTACTTGTAACTGTAGACGTAGTTCATGGTCTTACGACCCTCAGTGATGTATATTTTCCATATTTTGAGATTTCAGTTTCTGATTATTATTGATAGAGTACTATTCACTTTTGATGAGCCTATTTCGACAGTTATTATTGTTATACTCCTGTTGATTCCATATTATATCAAGTGATCAATTATTTTGCTCACTCTTGCATATTTATAAACTCATTGCAGTTAAAGAAGAGAAGGTAGATGAACCTTCGTCTACTAAAGGAAAGGGAAAAATGTACAAGTGATGAAGACTTGTAATTTTATTTTTATCATTATGATAATAGACTTTTAAATATGATGTGATGTAATAAATTTTAAATTCCGCATTTGAATGTTTGTAACTAAAGGTTAGATAACCTGGGATATTTTTATTTAAGTTTAATCCTATATGGGCAGGTTTTTATTATTCAATTTTATTATGATTGGGTAGTTAGAAATGAATGTTTTGATTAAGTGAACACCAAATCTTGAGGAAATAAAGTACCAGGATTTGGGGGTGTCACAGGTTGGTATCAAAGCTTTAGGTTATGAATCTTAGGTGGGGGGGGGGGGAAACCCTTAGGAAGTAACCTTTGAAAAGATAGTGGAGATAACTCTTATTGAGTTTAAAGAAAGAAGTAATAAAACACTTATGTGCTTGTGTAATTATAATTTATGTACTCGTGAGTGTCGAGTAGTAATGATTAATAATTAAAACTTTAAAATTTTATTGTCAGGATGACTAATGTCGGAGAATCCAGTCAGGCTAGGGAGGAGGGACCTCAAATGCCTATAGAGGAGGAGCGTCGCGACATTCAGGTAGTTTGGTAACAACTACTGCCACGGGAGTCAGCCCCGTTGGTCACAGTAGTTGACGACGAGGATGATGATGTGGAGACAGAAGAGTGTAAGGCGAAAAGGTTTGAATAGGGACTGAAGCCCTGACTATACAGTAGGGTTTCCCTATTCCAATTGAAGACATTTGCAGCGGTGATGGAGAAAGCAGTACTCGCTGAAGGTGGAGGCGAGGCAGTGACAAAGTTCAATCAGGAACAAAAGAAGAAGAAGAATAAGAATGAGATTAAGAATGGAGGTGGTAGCAGTGGAAACAACAATAACAACAACAACAACAACAGCATGAAGAGGAAGTGGAATGGGAGCATGGGTGCTGGAAACCATCAGGGTAACCAGCAAAACAAAAAGTTTGAAGCATGTGCGACATGCGGGAAATTTCACAAGGGTGCGTGCTTGATGGGGAAACGAGTTTGCTTCAATTGTGGCCAGGAGGGTCACATCGCCCCAAATTGCACTCAACCGAAGAAGAATGCGTTCTTCACGTGCGGATCCAAGGATCACTTTGCTCGTGAATGCCCTAAGAAGAAGGATGTAGTGACTACCAGAAGCAATGGAGGTAACAATGGAGGTACATGGGCCATTGCAGGACCTACAGCATCAAACAAACCCACAGCTAGAACCTTCAACATGACTGTGCAAGATGCTGTGCAATCAAAAGATGTAGTGTCAGGTATTATCCCAATCAATGAAATAAATGCTTATGTATTATTTGATTCGGGTGCTACTTGTTCGTTTATATCTGATTAATTTTCTAAGAGGTTAGAATTGCCTAGAGAAGAAATGAATTTTCCTTTGAACATAGAAATTGCAAATAAGGAAGTAATCCCTGTTAGATTCGTATACAAGAATTATAGGGTGGACATTAAGGAGAATATCTTGATGGTAGATTTAATTCCGATTAAACTCGAGGAGTTTAATGTAATTTTGGGAATGGATTGGATGTTCAAATACGAAGCGGTAATTGACTACTAAAAGAAGTGTGTAAACCTTATGACTCCGTCAAAGGTAGTATTTTATGGTAGCAAGTCGCCTAGACAAATGAAATGTCTGATGATTATGCTGGCCAAGAAATTGTTGAGTCAAGGCCGTGTGGGCTATTTAGCTTACATAGTCGACACTCGGAAGAAGAATGTAAAACTGGATGAAATACCAGTAGTGAGGGAATTCAAAGACGTCTTTCCAGAGGATTTGCCAGGACTTTCGCCTGACAGAGAAATTGAGTTCGTGATTGACTTAGCGCCGGGTACAACACCGATATCGAAGGCCCCGTACAGAATGGCTCCGATAGAAATGAAGGAACTGATGGTACAGTTGTAAGAGCTGCTGGACAAGAAATATATTCAACCAAGCGTATCGTCGTGGGGAGCGCCAGTTTTATTCATGAAGAAGAAGGACGGAACAATGCGTCTTTGCATTGATTATAGAGAGTTAAACAAAGTCACTATTAAGAATAGGTATCCATTGCCTAGAATAGATGACTTGTTTGATCAGTAGAAGGGTGCTAAATATTTTTCAAAAATAGATTTGAGAAGTGGGTATCACTAGTTGAAAGTGAGGAAGGAGGATATACCTCGAACGACATTCAGAACTCGGTATGGATATTACGAGTTTCTGGTGATGTCTTTTGGTTTAACCAATGCACCTGCTGCGTTCATGGATTTGATGAACAGGGTGTTTAAACCATTCTTAGACAAGTTTGTAGTGGTATTTATTGATGACATTATGGTGTATTCCAAAACTCAGGAAGAACACGTGGAACATTTACGTTTGACATTGGAAACACTAAGGAAGGAAAAGCTGTACGCGAAATTCTCTAAGTGCGAATTTTGGCTTGACCGTGTACAATTTTTGGGTCATGTTATTGACAAGGATGGGATTTCAATGGATCCGTCAAAAGTGGAAGCTATAATCAATTGGGAACAACCAAGAACACCGTCGAAAGTGAGGAGTTTCTTGGGACTGGCCGGTTATTATAGAAGATTTATTCAAGATTTTTCTAAGATAGCCACTTCGCTAACAAATTTGACAAGGAAAGCTGTAAAATTCGTTTGGACGGAGAAATGTGAAGAGAGTTTCCAAGATTTGAAGAAGAAGCTAAGTGTGGCACCTGTGTTGGCATTACCAGATAATATAGGAAATTTTGTGGTGTATAGTGATACCTCACACAAAGGGTTGGGTTGTGTTCTTATGCAGAACGGCAAAGTTAATGCGTATGCATCAAGACAACTGAAGGATTATGAGAAAGGGTATCCGACTCATGATCTGGAATTGGCTGCAGTTGTATTTGCTCTGAAGATATGGAGGCACTATCTTTATAGAGAGAAACGTGAGATCTACACAGACCACAAAAGTCTGAAGTATATTTTCACTCAGAAGGATTTGAACATGCGTCCAAGAAGGTGGATGGAACTGATAAAAGATTACGATTGTGAGATCTTTTATCATCCGGGCAAAGCGAATGTGGTGGCAGATGCTTTAAGCAGGAAAGGTCGAGAGAAGTTGATGCTGATAACAACTCAGGAGGAGCTCATTTCAGCAATGACAAAACTGGAGTTAGAAATCAAATTTTCAAAAGAATCTGACGAACAACTATTCCAGATAGAAGTTGGTCCAACTTTAGTGGACAAATTGAAGAATGCTCAACTACAAGATGAAGAGTGTGGGAAAATCAAAGAGAATCTGATTGAGTGTAGTGATATAAAATACAAGATCGACACCGAAGGACTACTACGGTTTGAGGGAAGAATCTGGGTTTCAGCAACACCAGAGCTGAAAGAAGAAATTTTGACCGAAGCTCATAGCTCAAAATATTCAATTCATCTAGGAAGCACGAAAATGTATCAAGATTTGCGCTGACATTTTTGGTAGCCAAATATGAAAAGGGACGTTGCAGAATGCGTAGCGAAATGCTCGACATGTCAAAGAGTAAAAGCCGAACATCAAAGACCCAACCGTTGGAAATACCGGAATAGAAATGGGAACACATCACGATGGATTTTATGGTGGGTCTTCCAACTACTCAGAGAGGATGGGATGCGATTTGGGTGATAGTGGACCGACTGACAAAGTCAGCGCACTTTCTACCAATAAAGATTAGATTCAATCTTGATCAGTTGGCAAGATTATACAGTAAAGAGATCATTTCGAGGCATGGAGTGCCGTATCAATTGTGTCTGATAGAGATCTATGATTCGCATCTAATTTCTGGAAGAGACTACAAGAATGCATGGGGACACAGTTGCAAATGAGTACGACTTATCATCCACAAACAGATGGCCAAAGCGAACGAACGATTCAGACATTGGAAGATATGCTTAGAGCATGCGTCATGGATTTCAAAGGTAGCTCGGAAGAACATTTACCATTGGTGGAATTCGCTTACAACAACAGTTACCACGTGAGCATCGGCATGCCGCCTTACGAGGCATTGTACGGCAGAAAGTGCAGAACTCCACTATTCTGGGATGAAGTCGTTTGAATGTCAACTACAAGGACCGAAACTAGTGCAACAAACTGTTGACGTTGTCAAACTCATCAGGACAAGATTGGTAGCAGCTCAAGACCGATAGAAAAAGTATGCTAATCAACACAGACAAGATCGTGCATTCGACTTAGGAACTTTTGTATTCCTAAAAGTTTCTCCTTGGAAGGAGAAAA